>JBBBDQ010000414.1:1077500-1287500 GCA_037127315.1 Ascarosepion bandense
TTTCAAAGAAAGAAAGAAAGAAAGAAAGAAAGAAAATTTTTGAAAACAACAAATAAGAAACGTTTTTCCAGGAAAGAAAGAAGTAAGAAGAAAAATGATCCATAAAAACAATAATAAAGAAAAATTAATTCTAATAAAGAAAGATCATTTGAAAAAAATTATAATTAGTAAAAAAGACAGAAACAAAGAAACATAAAAACAAAGATCCTTGAAAACAAAAGAGAAAAATTAATTCTCAGAAAAAAATAAAAAGAAAGATACAAAAAAACAACGAAAAAGAAAAACTAGTTCCAAGAAAGAAAGAAAGAAAGAAAGAAAGAAAAGCGATCAGACGAATTAAAATGATAATTTGAAAAGAAAGAAAAAAGTGAAATGATCCTCTCAAGGATTTACTCCTCCTTTCACTTTTTCCTTTCTCATCCTTCCAACTCATTCTAAATTTAGTTTTTTGCATTATCTTTATATTTCCCTCCTCCCCCTCTTCTTTTTACTCCTCAATCTCCCGGGTTATTTTTCTCTCTATTTTTTTCTAATTCTCCCTCTCCTTTAACGTCCTCATTTATTTCTAATTACTTTTTTATCGCTTCTTTCTTTTTCATCCTCCTCCTTCCCCTCTTTCTCTATTTCACTTTACTTCCTCCTGCTTCATCATCTCTCGCCTGTTCCCCACTCTTCTTTATTGATTCTTTTTTTTTTTCTCTTGGTAATTTTTCAACCTTTCCACTTTTTCTCTCGCTTTCTCTATCCATCCTTACTTCCTTCTACCAGAAAACAACACTGAGCTGAAATCCAACTATCGATTTATATACTGTCTATCTTTCTTTGTAGATTAAGAGTCAGCTATCAACAGTATAGAATGAAACAACACTCACTGGTGTGTTGAGGTTTGTTGACCCTTGTTCAGGGATAGCAGAGGGATAAAAATTAGATCTGGGGAAACTGAATGGAGAAGTAAGGTAGGTGGGTAGATTGGCAAAGAAAAGAAAAAAAGGTGAAAGATAAAATAAGGTCGCCAAAGCGATTAATAGTTGCGATTCCATAGCTTTTAACATCAAGCTTATCAAAAATGGAACTGTTTCGAAGGAGATCAATTTAATAGATATACAGATCTGGTCAGATAGATAGATAGATAGATAGATAGATAGATAGATAGATAGATAGATCTGAACAGTCTGAGATAGATAGATAGATAGATAGATAGATAGATAGATAGATAGATCTGAACAGTCTGAGATAGATAGATAGATAGATAGATAGATAGATAGATAGATAGATAGATAGATAGATAGATAGATAGATCTAGATGATCTGAGATAGATAGATAGATAGATAGATAGATAGATAGATAGATAGATCTGAACAGTCTGAGATAGATAGATAGATAGATAGATAGATAGATAGATAGATAGATAGATAGATAGATACGAACAGACTTAGATAGATAGATAGATAGATAGATAGATAGATACGAACAGACTGAGATAGATAGATACAGACAGACTGAGATAGATAGATAGATAGATAGATAGATAGATAGATAGATAGATAGATAGATAGACAGTCTGAGATAGATAGATAGATAGATAGATAGATAGATAGATAGATAGATAGATAGATAGATAGATAGATAGATCTGAACAGTCTGAGATAGATAGATAGATAGATAGATAGATAGATAGATAGATAGATAGATAGATAGATCTGAACAGTCAGAGATAGATAGATAGATAGATAGATAGATAGATAGATAGATAGATAGATAGATCTAGACAGTCAGAGATAGATAGATAGATAGATAGATAGATAGATAGATAGATAGATAGATAGATAGATAGATACGAACAGACTTAGATAGATAGATAGATAGATAGATAGATAGATAGATAGATAGATAGATACAGACAGACTGAGATAGATAGATACAGACAGACTGAGATAGATAGATAGATAGATAGATAGATAGATAGATAGATAGATAGATAGATAGATCTGAACAGTCAGATAGATAGATAGATAGATAGATAGATAGATAGATAGATAGATAGATAGATACGAACAGACAGATAGATAGATAGATAGATAGATAGATAGATAGATAGATAGATAGATAGATAGATGGATAGATCTGAACAGTCTGAGATAGATAGATAGATAGATAGATAGATAGATAGATAGATAGATAGATAGATAGATATGAATATAATGGGATACAAATAAAATTATCTGGCTATATTGTGAAGCGGTATTGTAACTATTTACATACACTATTTCCATTGTTCGGACTGTTCTCCTCATCGTTGCTGTCACATACACAGCGTTTCCGCCGTTATACGCTCCGGCTTTCTTCAGGTGATATTTGTAATATGAGGTACATTCAGTTTATAAGTCAAACAAATCCTATCACTGGTGTCCCTAAGGACTTAACCAAAGAGTTGTGAGTTCATCATTTGGCGTCAACGGAAAGAACAAAATCTTGGAGAGTTATCAAGGTGAATGAACTAACAAGTTAGATATCCAAAAGCACGGTACGTGGGATTACAATAATCTTCTTCTTTTAGGTGCCCTGTCCCTTCAGGACGTAGATGATCATAGCCCTCAACCATACCCTATCCCTTATAGCTCTTAACACCTTTTCTATTGGCATTTCTCCCAAACTCTGCTCTGCTATCCAATTGCTCAAGCCTATACCAAGTGTTGCTTTCCCCTATCTCTCTTTTCCTGTATCCGGCATGTGAGTATCATATTCTCCAAGCCCTCATTCCTCATTACATGTCCCAGAAACTTCAGCTGTCTCTTCCTGGTGTTATGTAGAAGTTTCCTTTTCGTTTCCATCATCTCCAAAACGTTCTCGTTGTTCACATGTTCGGTCCATGATATCCCCAGCATCCTTCTGTAGGACCATGTTTTCAGTTGTTTCAAGTCTTTCCCTCATCATTCGCTGCCATATAGATATCACATGAGAGTCCACAACTCTTCTTTTTTTCTTACAAATTTTTTCTATCTCTAAACACTGTACCCAGCTTTTGGAATGCATCCTGCAGAATCGCCGTCATCTATTAGAACCCTTCCCAGGTATTTCAATTTCTGCAACTGCTTTATTTTAGTATCCCCGACACGTGAACTAAATAAAGGATTTGTTCAAAATTATAGAAAATATCCCCAATAGAAAGACTGACTGTACTAAAAAAAGGGGTGTGGGGATCAGAATGAACATCGGGAAAGAGTAACCCAAACAATGTAAATAGTGTAAATAGAATCATGTTGGGAAAGAAGTAATTAGATGTGAAAAGAGTTTCATAAGAAACCGGTAAACAGTTCTTAAACCGGAAAAAATAATAAATCTCTCAATGCATACATGATTGCAGTCGACTTGTTAATGCAGGGTGACCCCCCAAAAAACGGGCACTTTTTAACAATCCAATAAAACCAAGAGTGATGGAAGAAAAATATTTCATTGAAAGTAATTAAAAACTTAAAACATGCCATTTAAGAAATAATGATGGAATTTACTTTTGTTTATTTATTTTAAATATTACGTCCTGTAGATCAGGTATGTCAAACACGCGGCGCGCGGGCCGCATGCCACCCCATTGTGGACACGCTAGCGGCCCTCACAAATGATCTTCCTTTCTCCCACAACTCATTGGCAGACTCATACCTTGTATGCGTATCAACGGACAGAAATCAAAGCTTTGACATCGATTTCTATTTTTTTAGACGCTAAGAGAGTGACGCAGTTGAAAACGTCTCAATATCGTTCGATGATTGTTCGATTTCTAAGAATGGCTCGACGAGATAATAGTGATAGTGATGTTTCTTTTTGAAATTGAAATTACGGAAGTCTCAAGTCTCTAGTGAAAATTTGGTCCATTTTGCTACATGCAAAGAGCTGCAAAACAGTGCTGATACGAAGTCTGCATTGAGATTTGCCAAGTATGACACTCACCTGGAATCATTATCAAAAGAGTTTGAGAAAAGATTTAGTGATTTCGCATCCTATGAACGCCAGTTTGCATTATTTTCCAGGACCATTTAGTTTTTATGTTACTTTAAGCTGAAGAAAACCTGCTAATGGAACTATTAGAGGTTCAGTCGGATTCCTCACTCAGATCAAAATATTTGAAAGTGGGAATACCTGATTTTTTTTTCATACCTTCCGGAAAGGTTTAGAAACTTTAGAATGTTTACCACAAGGATCATGGCAATGTTCGGCTCCACATAGTTGTGTGAACCATTATTTTCTTTCATGAAATCAACAAAAACATCTCAAAGAACAAGACTGACTGATCAACATATGTCATCCCTCATCAAACTCAGCACTACACAGAAATTTCAACCACACATACACGAAATTGTCAACAAAAAGAGATGTCAAGCTTCGAGGCAAAACAGTGAAAGTCTGAATTCTTGTTGATGAATGTCAGTTTTGAATTTATGTATAATGCATTTTTGATATTGTATTGAAATAGATGAAGAGCGTCAAAATTTTCGTTATATTCTTTTGTTAAACTACATGTACACTATTACTTGAATTTGCCCGTATGTTTCTAAATTGAAAAAAAAATCGCATAGATTTTTATTTAACGTGTTCAACTTCTGCAGCCCTCATGACAATACAAATCGACTCCTATGGCCCTGAGGGGACTTTGAGTTTGACATGCCTGCTGTAGATAGCGTCCTCCTGTATGAATGCATTCTTGAAACCTGCTGTTGAGACAGTGACAGTGACTGAGATCCCCTGTTCATTTTCCAAAATATAAGATCCAATGATCCCATGTAATGAAACAGCACACCATACTGTCACTTTACTAGCGTGTAAAGGGCGCTCATGAACTTCATTAGGATTTGTGTTTGCCCAGTAACGGTAGTTCTGCTTATTCACGTAACCTGTGAGATGAAAATGGATCTCATCTGACACTCATAACTTGCTTAGAAATTCATCTTGATTCATGGTTACTGAAATAACAGATTGTTTACTTCGTGAGGCCTCTGTTTCGCAGTGCTGCCACTTGCTCATGTCCGCCAATATACACTTCAAAAATTCACTTTTTTTTTTAGGGTTCACCCTGTACGACCATGATTGACGAGTTAGATTTACGGTTACGGCTGAGAATTCAATCTTGTCATTTTACTAAACTGGTAGACATCTATGGCTAGAGCTTTGCTGTTTAAGCTATGTCTAGGGGGGCAGAAAAGATGGATTCATTTGCGAATAAGTTTATGTAACGAATGGTGGCATTAAAACTCGGCTTAAATTATTATCATGTCGGCTAATGATGTAGACCAATAATGCTAATCATTCTAGAGACGAGTAAATACAAGATAATTGGATTATATCTGAGCCCACTGAAGACATTGGATTATCCTTGATCCCACTGAAACACCAGAGATTTTCTTCTAAACCGATACATTCAAAAGAGGATAAAAGAGAGCCTGTACTAAAACTCAGGAATTTCTCTGCATATACATAAGAATGGTGCTGAAACATTATCGATACCACTAACTTCCCAATAACTGACCAAACTGAATATTTGAGGATTAGAAATCCTTCTTAGTCAGGCTAAAAACTACGTTTTTCATACATGACTCTCTCTCTCTCACTCTCTCTCTCTCTCTCTCACACACACACACACACACACACACACAGACACACACACACACACACACACACACCCTGATTGAGCACTCTGGAAGAGTGGGAGACTTTGTAAACAGTAGCTACTCCGGCATTTACGCACCTCTCATTCGAGAATGAATTGGAGCACTCTAGCTATTGGGCGTGCTTATACGCGCTAAAAAGCCTGCCTTCTTCAACCGGGCGCTCGTGGCCTAGGGGTAGAATCGCCGATTCGGTCGGGTTCCAACCCTGGGTTGGAAAGCGACCGGAGTCTAAGACGTACTGATGAGCTGTAATACAGCGAAACAGATCTCTCTGCGGATGACTATAGTATATATATATATATATATGTGTGTGTGTGTGTGTGTATGTGTGTGTGTGTTAAAACCAGGAATAGGGCTTGTTTCCAAGGAGAAAAACTGGTATATAGGAAAAAGTGCAAGAAACCGTGAACATTTTGTTTCAAGTGTAGATTTATTGTTGCTATTTTTTAACTATTACTTGTTTTTGTATGATATATTAAGTGTCAATAATGGCATTTGTGTCGCCAAACGTGTTTCGAGTCTAAAGCTTTTCAGACGAATAAACTTGTGACTTCACATATCGATATCCGTTTGCTTTTCTGATGGCCAAGTTATCGTGTATAAATAGATAAGCCAAGTGGTAAGTAAGTCAGAAAGTTCATATTTGTGCATGCGTGTTTTTTTTGGGGGGGTTGGGGGGGGTTTCACACTCGCACGTTAAGTTTCTTCTGCCGCCTTCCTTGACTGTAAAATCTTTTTTCACTGACTTTCGAAATTTGATTTCGTCTTTATACTTCAAAATTGTTTTCATCGATTTTGATTCGATTCTACTCCACGGGTCATCTAGTTCTTTTACTGTTTTGGGGATGCTATTTGAATTTAGCGTGTGTGTGTGTTTTTAAGGGGTTTTTTTTTATCGCGTTTGAATTGAATTTCGTGTGTCTGTGTCTGTGTCTGTGTATGCGTGTTTTAGGCTTTTCGTATTGTTTTGTTGAGGGAAGGTTTGTATTTTTTATAAATATTTCTTCCTGCCTTATGAGCATGTCATAATCGTCATAGTTCTCGTTGGGGCGGTTACTTATTATTTCTACAATCACTTTAGCTCTCGATATACCCGGTGAGAGTCAAATTCTCTAAGTCTTCTTTCCCATTTATGTGTCGCAGAAATTTCAATTCTCTCTTTCTGATTCTAAGTATAAGTGTCCTTTTGGGCTCCATTTTCTTTAAAACTTTCACATCACTCACATGTTCGGTCTTTGGTATTCCTAGCATATTTCTGTAGAAAATCTCTGTTGCTCCAAGTTTTATTTTTATCTGTATCTCTTCGGCATTCACTGCTATGCTTGTGTGCAGTCAGGCAGTCAGTTAAGTGCCGTATGTGATAAACGCTGGGGCGATCATGTCTCAAAAGAGACATGACTGACTGGGCAGAAGATTTTCCCGCAGTAGGTTGCCATTATTTTCTACGGTAGACTAAATGCCGACCAAGGCTATAAAAGTCAATTTTCACGCTATTTAATCCATAGCTGGGGTGAGAAGCGAAAGATTCATATCTTTCTCAAGAGTATTTTCGCGTATGTGAATGCAACGAATTCAAGTGGAATTCGAACTCGGCTCTCATATTTCTCGTTACGATAGCCACTGCACCACAAAGTAGATCCGTTGTTTATCCGCCTATCTCAATGTATTCATGTCCGTACGATTTTTTAAAAAATATTTTGTAAAATTTATCTCAGCCTGTTCATGTAAATTTTTAAGTTTGTTCCCATGCCTCTGTGTGTGTGTGTGTGTGTGTGTGTGTGTGTGTGTGTGTGTGTGTGTGTGTGTGTGTGAAGTTGATTATTACTCTGTATCATAACTGGCCACCTCTCCCCATCTCCAATGCTATTTTTCTTGCTCAAGCGATCAGAAGGGCCAGAAAGATCTTTTACTTGTATTGATTGATGTCAGACCATTTTATATAAATATATGAAGTATTTATATATAATTCTTATTTAATCTAAAACCATCGTAAGTATGACTTCCTTAGATAAAACCCTCTGGTCTATTTTGATTTCGCCAAGAATATGATATTAATGAGTTACTAATAGCAAAAAAGCAGTTTTTGCATCAGGAATCACAGTCTTCTTTTTCCTTTAAACAATTTCATCTATATAAAAAAGAATTAAAGCAATACAAGGCAAAAACTTGCGTATGAAAAATGCCATTCTATCAGTAAACTACTGAAAAATATCCATTATAATTCAAAACTATATATATATTATAATTAATAAAAAAGCCAACACCCATTAATATAAACTATGAAAACGGCCACAATGTGCTGGTTGTGTTTAGAAAATAAAACATTTCTATAACTCTAGATATATACATACATGCATAAAACAAACCATGTATTCATTTAAAAGTAAACTAAAACTCATCCTAATTAATGGCTAAAAGTATAACCCAAAGCGCTTGGATAAATAAAATATCGGTCAACTTTTATATAATTTATATACTGAAAAGAAAAAATTATAAAATCACATTAAAAATTATTTAAAAAACTTACCCTAAGCATCGTGCCTGTCATTTTTAACGAAACTTGCATATATATATATATATATATATATATATATATATATATATATAACTATACTAAAATTAAATATATAAAAGCCTAAGAAAAAAATCACCACAATTAATGTTTAGAATAGGTAGAAATCGAGTTGGGAAAAATCGGTCTGAAACACGGTCAATGTAGCATATTGTGATGTAAGCCACCGCTTAATCGTAATTTTTAAACAAACATGGGAAGAATATTTCTAAATTTAATTCATAAGCACTTTAACCATTCAACCCTAAACTAAAAAAGATTTTTTTTAAAAATCAATGTTAAGGCTGCCTTTTGTTGCTTATAAACCTAGAAAATAAAAGTAACTCTCCTAAAAATAAATGCAACTACCGAAAACATAAGACTTGCTTACCAAGCAACCAGTGCCTGACCGAAAATATAAAATACATGTTATATATTCTTTGACCTTGTGTATAATTTTGCCCAGAAGTGTATTTACACGGAACAAATATTGTTTGATGGGAAAATGCAAGCTGGCAAAATATTTTTAAAAATCAATATTGTTTTGAAAAGTCCAAGAATGTGAGACAGGGTGACAGGCGAAATTGTGCAAAGAGAAGCTGTTCTCAAAAATCAGGAAATATAAAAACAAACATTTATGTACATTAGAAAAAAATATTGTTTTGGAAAATTAAGAATTGCATTGAGGGAGTATACTTGTGTTTTGTTTTAATAAACAGCCGTAGAAACAGAATTAAAGATACATATATATACATGCTGGTTGTTATCGTTTATCTGTCAAGATGTTTGTTGTTCCAGAAGCAGCAGCAGTAGTAGTATATATAAACAGGAAGTGCATATAATATACAGAGTTGGCATCTATTTTGATGGCGATGATAAATTCTTTTTTGGTTCCACTGAAAACTAACTGGAAATACAGTTTCTACTATCTTTAAATGACGTGAGGCAATATTAAATACAGTAACAACACTGTTCTCTCAAAATATTTCCGCCAATTTAAAATCAAGAAAGCCCGATTATCACCTGGGATATCATCACGAAAACTATATCTTATAACAGAACAAAATAGATGTAATTTATGTTTTTTGGAAAAACGATTTTAAAACACTGAAATAATACTAATTTACTAAACAAAAGAAGGTTATTATATGCAAACATAGAAATAAATATCTGCACAAATACGTTGACTCGGATTAATATCGATCTTTTTATACAGATCTTTTTGCTGTTGTTATAGTTACTAGTTTGTTTGTTTTTTATTTTCCCCCTCAGCTAAAGACAATAAGTAGTCCCAGTTGATACATATACCTTAAATCGTATACTTTCTGCCCTAAAAATATTTTTCCCATTAAATCAGTATTTGATTTTTTGCTTTTCACTTTTAAGTTTTAGTTTGAATAAAATGAAAACATTAAAAATTATCATTCAGTATTATGAATTATAACTACGCTAACATAAGAAGACTGTTTTCCTCTTTGCTTTGTGTTTCCTCTATGTCGTTCTCTTTCTTCTTTCTTTTCTATTTCTTGATTTCTCATTTTGTTTTCTCGTCTTTTTTGCCCTCTTGCATTTTCCCGCTCTTTTTAATTATCTTCTTACATCGTACAAATACATTTCCAAAAATAAAAGGAAGCTTCTTGGTTTTTTTTCAAAAAAGAAATTTTATTACCATCATGATCAAATACCTGATGAGACATTGTTCTTTAAATGTTGAGACAGTTTTATTTTTTTTTAAATGTTGAAACAAAATGTACAATTTTGTAGTAGTTTGTAGTTTCTACACGTAATAAAGTATAATTTTTAATATATATATATATATATATATATATATATATATATATATATATATAGTCATCCGCAGACAGATCTGTTTCGCTATATCACAGCTCATCAGTACGGTTAGACTCCGATTGCTTCTAACCCAGGATTGAAACCCGAGCGAATTGGCGTCAGTCGGCGATTCTACCTCTGGGCTATGGGATGTTGAGAAGAAAACTCAACACATTATTCAATTTTCTATGGATAATATCCATTGCCCTCTCTATTTCTATCCAATTGATAATTGTTATCATTTAGAAAAATATTTTGGATTATCCTCTCCGTCTTTATGAATTGCCATTGTCTCCTATATATATATATATATATATATATATATATATATATATATATATATATGCAGATTAATCATTTCACCCCAGGAAAGGCGAGATCACAACTAGTGTGAAAAGGATTACAGTGAGATAAATGATTCTATACAGGAGGTATTGAGGAAAAGATAAAAGATGAACGGGATTTATGAAGATAGAAGATGGTAATTGAAGTTGTATTTGGATTTTTGGAGATTGTAGTTATCAGGAAGACAAGTAAACGAGTGGGAAGTGCGAAAAAGGAACTGTTGGAGTAAAAGTGGCTGTTATATTTAGCCTTTTCAACAGTAAAAAGGATGAGACCTAAATGCCAATCTAGTAGGCCTCTTAAATTCCTGTGATTCTAGCACCAGGAAAAAAAAGCTCGTCAGAGCAGTTGGCATTAAAATATTTCTTGAAAAGACGGAGAGAAGGCACGTTATGTGGTGTGTGTGTGTGTGTGTGTGTGTGTGTGTGTGTGTGTGTGTGTGTGTGTGTGTGTGTGTCGCTCATAACCCCTATAATACAAGATTAGTAAGCGAAATAACAAAAACAAGTCCCTTTTTATCAAGTGCAGATTACAGACGGAGACAAAGTTTGCTTGTGAAAAACATCCTGTATTGGTTCGGTTGCTTTGTCCTGAAGAAAAGCAATTGATTCTGTCGAAATATCATCAAATCACCGAGCCTGCGCTGCACGACATTGTTGTCGTGATCGCGTGAAAGCGAGACTTGCAGAACGCCACGAGAACAAACAAATTAATGACCTCCCGCTTGTGTCTGAATTCTATACTGTAATTCTTAGCTTAACGGCGGGAAAACATCCAAAACATAGTATTTGTTATTGAAGAAACTTTGTTCGACATTACTGCACAGACATAACGACGATAGACTTTAATGAAAGCGAAAATAGACAGAAAGAACATTTTTCAAAATAAAAATATTCTCTACTAAAATTCTGTACCGATTAAAAAAAATCAAATTTTCGGACTTGTACCTGCGGAATGGATTAATAAATTTATTTGTTTTGACGGTTTATAGTTTTTCTTTTTAGTTCATTTAAAACTGAATCATATTTTTGAAGTTTTTGTCAATCGTCCACTTCACACTCCTTCCCGATCTTTTGAACAGCAATAGATAACTGTCGTTTTCTTTTTGTGATAGGATTTCCGGTTCTTTATAAAGGCTTCTCATTCTCGTTGTGTTGTAGAGCGGCTGATACCCTTGCAGTACTCTCAATCATGGAATGGACCATGGTCTGAAATGGTCTATTTAAGTAAAGAATAGTAGCACTTGGTGCGTAATGTTCGAGTGTCATTCGAATATTCGGACTGATTGTTTCGGCGACTATTGGGATCTAAACTCCTTCTCACTGTTTTGTATGTTCTGTCTTGTCTGTCATTGTGACTATTGTAATGTTTTGTTACAATTCGCTAGACAAGCCATATCAATTCGTAGGCAAGCTTTTTTCTTTTCTTTTTTTCTTTTTTGACAATAATGTCCTGCCTATTTGCTTCAAGTTTCCTGTCTGTGTAGATGGTGTAATCCCATAGAATAGTGACATCTTCTATTTCTGTAACCGGTGCTGGTTGACGTTCATACCAGTGTTTGTTTACATATTTTCCATAGTGTTAGCACATTGTCCAGTGTAAATATTGCCCCACTCTATCATTACGATTTTTATATTCATTTGGGCCAAGTACAGATCATCCTGAGATTAGATGGTCTATTGTTTCTTGGTATTTGTCACAGAACGTGCATTTTGGCTCCACATTATTATGCATGATATTTGCCTGAAAGTTGCTAATGAAAGACTCTGGTCTTGTGCTGCAAGAATAAAGCCTTCAGTTTCAGACTTTAATTCAGATCTTGTTCCATGTTTAGGATGTGGTTTCCGGCTTTCTCTCTTCCAACCTTTTCACTCTTTTCTTTTTTCTTTTTTTCAATTGGAGTAGATAGACTAAACTATCGCTCGGTTCACACTCTACCCTCGTCTATTGAACAGGTGAAGAGGCTCATCCCTTGTTCCCTGTTTAGGATGTGGTTTCCGGCTTTCTCTTTCCCAATCTTTTCACTCCTACTTAGCCCCCTGCACATCAGTGGCGTTACCTCCTTGCTCGGAGGTTGATTAAAAAAAAAAGATGCACGTAACAATCAATGAGTATTAACTTTATCAACATTGAGTTTATTACCACGTTCTGGATATTCTAGATATTATTATTATTATTATTGTTATTGACTAAGTTTTCACGCTCCTTGTAATTCTTGAGTCTTATTGTAGATCAGGCCTCGCCAAATCTTAAGGTGCTAGCATTTACGCTGGTTTTGGTAATGCCGTCGTCTGAATGATCTCGTGCCTTCCACGGATTCTCAATTTTTCCAGTGTTTATCGAGACTTTGCTAATTACGATTAACTTAAGCAGATGTAGTAGCAATAATTCAGTGACTTTACATAATCATCATCATCATCATCATTATTATTTTGCTTGCTTTTTTAAAAGAAAAATCATTAAACTGTGTTACATGTGAAGCCTCTTTGTCGATTGACATTTTATTTTGTCACGAAGGAAATTTGACGCAGGTGCGCATTGACATGATTTGAATTCTTTGATTTCGGCTCGCAACATATCTATTCAGGCCCTAGAAACGGAGAAAGAAGCAGTTGTCAACAATGTAGGCAAATACACGATCATGCAAATCAATAATCATAAGTGGTAAGACGCACACACACGCACACGCTTGCGCGAGCTAGCACACATACAGACAGTCGTATAATATATATATATATATATATATATATATATATAAATGCAAAACATGCATAACACTGTGCTTAAATAGAAGAGACTCAGTCAACGTTAAATATTACGAAGAGACTGATATAATATCTAACAGATAAATAGCTACATAGGCTGTTAGAAATATATGCTATTTATGAATGACTATATATTTGATTCACTCAGTTGATGGTCATAAGCCTCGCAAATGCAGTGCGTTTTCATTGGTCCGGAAAATTGTGGATCAGTAATTCTTCAGTTAGAATTTTAGCTTAGGAATGAACAGATGGGTCTGCAAATACTAAGACTAGTGAATTTTTTCTCAAATTTTCCTAGTATAGACAATAAAAGTAGTCAATACAGACCGTATGCATTGTGCTATTTAATACTGCAACAGTTATTTCGTCCTTGGGTTGGAAGAAAAGACAGATTTGATGATCAGTAACAAACGTAGTTAGTGCAAATTTAGTGCATTGACCTGAAGCCGGTGAAGTCTAACGTAGCGACACAACAAATTATGGCCTACTATAGAACAACTGTGGTCGACAAACACCAGTTCTAGTTCTATGTGTAATGCTTCTTCCAGACATCTCATTTCAGTTATCTTTCATTAACTCAACTCTCGAAGTTTTTGTTCGCCTCCGCTGTAGTCAGGTATTGAACTCACAAATCTTTGGGCTAAGTTACTGGCTTCAATCATGTATCCTTGAGCTGTGTACTTGAGTACAACAGTGTACAAACTTTTCTCATTGATAAACCTAATGTCCTAGGAATCATCTTTTTTTAAAAAAAAAAGAACAATCTATCCTGGTGAGCGAAATAAAGAATTCAGTACAACATTCCAATCACCTGAAGAATGTCGGAGCGTACAATAGCCGAAACGTTTTGAATATGGCAGCAAAGATAACGAAAACAGCCCGAACAATGTAAAAATTGTAAATAATTACAATACCTTATCTAAAAAATAAAGACAAATAGAGAAAGGTTTTAAAAATTTCAAACGAAAGAAACTCTGCTCGTTCATTGAACTGCTAATATTATTATTAATATATATATATATATATATATATGAACATATTGAGAGAGAGAGAGAGAGAGAGAGACAGACAGACAGACAGAGACAGTGGGAGAGATTAAAATCATTCAAACGTTATTGGTTAATCAAATTTTGTTTTTGGTTAGTCGGACCTGTGTCTGGAAATATGTGATATGAATTCAAATTGTGTTGAGAATTCTTGTGCTTATCTTGCACTGCAGTATGTACAGTAAATATAAGAAATAAATAAAGAAAAGAAAACAATAATCTTTTCATCTCAATAATTAAACCACTTCGCTGCTTTGTAATCACAGTCGATTGCATAGGAGCAGATTTTTTCACAAGTTTCAGTATGCGTTCCTAATCGCCGATGCTCGTCGAGACCATCGTACGACTTAGATCTAGCGTGCGGCCAATGTTCGTCTGTGTTTCGCCCTTTGTGTTCTGTTATATCTATTTTCACTTCTATGGAGATGACTTTCTTTTTCTTTGAAGCATGCCCAGAGAAGAATTAAATTTACGCTATGGAGGAATAATGAAGGAAGAAAAATATTTTTTTTAAAAATCACAAGAAACACGGACAAAAGCAATTGAAGCACAGAATGATGGAACAAGATTTTATTAATATATTAAATGGTGGTGCCAAGGAATCATCATAGATTGGTAGCGCCATAAAGCAGAAACTTACTGTACACAAATTTCATATTTCTAACTTAAAATTATGGAGACCTTTGTTTATTTGAGCTAAATCTTAAAAGGCCAGAACAAATGAATTTATTTTAATAATTTTCTCTGCTAATCAAACTATATTTCTCTCTCTTTTCAGCTCACTGAAGTGAAGAACAAACAATAATCCTCTTGTATGACGTCAATAAAATCGTCCGACCGAAGAAAAATTCTTTTCAATTTTCATTATTTTATTCAGATTTAAAATTAATGGATAAAAATAAAAAATGAAAACAAACATACGAACTAGATGCATGAAGAAAGATATATGTATATAGGAGATTTCGGTTAATTAGATCACTGGTTTATCGAGAGAGTCTTTCACCTAAACCTCTATTTATTTTTTTTATCTTTTTTCATTTATACTCAAGCCTCAAGAGTCACTCAAGTTAGGGGGTTACTATTGAAATTACAACAGGAAGATATAGTAGAATGATTGAGATGATTGAATCATTTTAATACACCAAATTGATCGGACGAATATTCTAATACTTCTTTAGTTTGATCCTGGTTTAGTTGATATGCATTCATTGTAAGAGATCAGTTTGTAGATCAGGTTTAATGGACGTATTCTTGTAAAGAGGGTTTTTGTTGAGAGTCAGATGTATTGTTAGTATACATTATATTTTTCAAAAATGTATCACCGGTAATATATTTTCTCTTCAAAAATATTTTCTTAGAACTATTACTACAAAAATCTATTTTTAAACTTTCATTGTGTTTAGACCGCATATTTGGGACCCTAACCGGTGCTACCACCCAGGTCAGTGTGGACCTGGGACCAACAACAATAAAGAAGTGGTTCCATGCTCCTCACAACCTCCCAATCAAAGGCTTTGATGTTGGATGCAGTTAATCATCATACCCAACAATTGACTTAACTTTATATAAAACCAACAAATGTTAACATGCCGTAAAATCAACCAGCTTAATAAAAGTTTATATGTTGTTAAACAAAACAAATCATTCAGTAGTCACTACCTTCTGTGAGAGTTCTTGTCTCCTTTCCGTCTCAAAACTATCGACATATTTTATGTTGTTAATATTGTTGGTAAACTTCGCAGTAATAAATAGATAAAGCGCAGAGATCTATTTATAATTCTATTGATAAGAGAATCAATCTCCCGAATGTATATTATATAGTAACAACAGTCCATGCTGGTCACAAAGTAATGGATCACTTTATGTATTGATTATAATAGAGAATCAATCTCCCGAATGTATATTATATAGTAACAACAGTCCATGCTGGTCAC
Organism: Ascarosepion bandense; assembly: GCA_037127315.1. Classification (NCBI taxonomy): domain Eukaryota; kingdom Metazoa; phylum Mollusca; class Cephalopoda; order Sepiida; family Sepiidae; genus Ascarosepion; species Ascarosepion bandense. Next base: position 1,093,633 of record JBBBDQ010000414.1, read on the forward strand.
AAAGTAAGGGATCAGTTTATGTATTGATTATAATAGAGAATCAATCTCCCGAATGTATATTATATAGAAACAACAGTCCATGCTGGTCACAAAGTAAGGGATCAGTTTATGTATTGATTATAATAGAGAATCAATCTCCCGAATGTATATTATATAGCAACAACTGTCCATGCTGGTCACAAAGTAAGGGATCAGTTTATGTATTGATTATAATAGAGAATCAATCTCCCGAATGTATATTATATAGAAACAACAGTCCATGATGGTCACAAAGTAAGGGATCAGTTTATCTATTGATTATAATAGAAAATCAATCTCCCGAATGTATATTATATAGTAACAACAGTCCATGCTGGTCACAAAGTAAGGAATCAGTTTATGTATTGATTATAATAGAGAATCAATCTCCCGAATGTATATTATATAGCAACAACAGTCCATGCTGGTCACAAATTAAGGGATTGAAGGCAATGTTGACAACGTTCCTGGATATAGAGTATCCTCTTGGCATCTGTTGACCATGTCCGTCATAGTATATGGATATAGAGTATCCTCTCCGCACGTAATCTGTTCAATGAAACAAAGTCCAAGATTAACACTTCCGAATCAGACACTCTCCTGAATCGGATTTGATTTCCAATACTCGGAAAATATGTCCGCCTTTTATACACGTCGCATTGAATATTTGGAGCTTCCTAAGTGGTTAAGCCTTGTATTGGAGAACTATAAAATGGGTTGGCTCATGGGTGTCAGCACAGTATATACATGTATCCATGGGTTGTTTTCCCTTTTTTAGGTGCCCCGTGTTAATTCGTGGTGTGTGAAAGATTGGGAGGTGATGGATGGGTTTTTGTGGTGAATGGGCAAATTGTAATGAGTGATTGGTTGTGATAGTGTTTAGCTAGGTATAGGATAGATTACTGATGACAATCCTGAGTTTTTGCGCCGCCCCATTTCGGCCTTTTGCCACAATTCTGTATTTTTAATACGAATAAATATCATATATACATGTATCCAAAAAAGTCCAACAAATATTGTGGCCGTTAATAATGAATCCTGGTAGGACTACAAATTCTCATAGAATTGCCACACTGGATGAGTTCGGTATGAAGACACATCCTTGTCTTACGACTCATTCTGTTTTTTCTCTATCTACTGAGTTCATTTTCTATCCATATGCAGGTGGTTCTGGATTATTCTAATATCTTTGCCAAACGTAACGTAATTACACAAATGTGTCAATCTATCGAGAAGTTTTAATTGCAATTTTGTTTATATTATTTTGCAACATAAGCAAATTTTTCAAAGACACAACTACATACCACAAGAAAATCTCTTGGTCTACTGAACGCTGGGTATCATTGCTAGTGTACTTAACTAAGCGTGCTGGAAAACATGATGGCACAAGATCTGAATTTTCTTTAATAAGCATTTTATACACCCTAGTATTTCGTCAGTTATTCCCGATCAAGTCTGTGGTGCGACCCTGTTGCCCCCGGTTCGATATGTGAACCTCACAGTCTCAGTTTGCGGCGTGTGAGAGACTGCGCCTTTTACTTCGGGGTGGCTGTTTATTTATCCACCTGTATCAAAAATCTTTCTTGTAAATCGGATGCAGGCACGAGGTTTTATGCTTTTCCATTCACCGGCAATCAACACCCTGAGATTGCGTGTATGTAAAACAAGGTCCTGTTATTTAAGAGATAAGAAAATACTGATTGAACATTGTCATGGGACGACAGAAAATTTTGAGGGAGAGTGCACTGTGCAGATACTTAACCACCCACCTTTTCCACATCAAATATTGTGGCATGCCACCTGACGAATATTGTTTCGTACAGTTGAAAACAGACTAAACCAAATAGCAGGCAAAAGAATTCGTCTTTAATTCCAAAGAAATATTTCTGTAAAGAAAATCCAAACAGCATCAGTTAGAATTCGAACACGGTTCGTTGAGTTTGTCTTGCATATTAATAACTTTTTTCGAACGTCTAGCACATGAATAAACAAATAAAGAAATAAATGAAGAGAAAACAATAAAATTATTTTTCTTTTTAGTTTTTTTTTTGTTTTGTTTTTTTCCTAAGCTTATCAGCCCTCTGAGAATTTTCCAGTGCAAACCAAAAATCCTTCGGGCGACTTTCAGTCGAGTCTCGTTTTCGTTTTATCTGCCACGTAAATGTGTGTTCTTTATTTGTCGTATGTTTGCCCACCAAAAAGCGTACCCTACTTTTTTTATGTTGTCATTATTTTTTCTCTTTTTTTTTTTTACAGATATTTCTATTCATGCTTTTTTAAAACATCTATTTCTAAAATTAACATTTTTATCTTTCTTGCTTCCCTGCAAATTTGAAACTTTTGTATCAAGAAATATTGAAACCTTCTACGATTTAATATGTTTATCTTTTCAAAACAGCGCATTATTTAATTACTTAACACATTTGAAATACTTAAAATATTTAAACTAATACAAAATACAGGGATCATATTATAAAGGTTATCCTGAATTAAGTGTGTTAATAAAAAATGGGGAGTAGAAGGAGTTATTTTACTTCTTTTTTATTTGAATATCGCTGCCATATCTGGATTGTAATGAACAAAACAAGTTCTAGATTTAAAACTTCAAATCTGACTCATTGTTAGAAATAAACGAATTTTCTTAAATTTAAAAACTTTGCTTAGCCCACACTTCGATGAGAAATGGTTGTCATCTAATGGAAATGCCAGAATCACATCCGGGAGTGAATTCCCAAACGAAATAAAAGACGGGCCACGTTTGATCGTCGTCAGAGAGATACGATGTCCAAAAATTAACACGTACCCTTGACAAACGTCAAGCGATCGTTATTATTATTGTCTCTATCTTTCTCTCTCATCTCTCACCTCTCACCTCCTTCCATTTCCACCATTCACCCTGAGCGAATGCTTCAAAAGCTCTCCTACTCAACAAACGCTCATACACACATACACACATACGTCCCTGCCTAAGTAAACATAAACTCTTTCCAACAAGTTATTACTACAAACACTTGATACCCTTTACTGCTTAATACTGTTTCTCATTGAGCATTAACTTCTACCAATTCATGTTATTCTTTTCCATTAATAAATTTCTATTTAAACATGCAAATCGTATACTTTTATTCTTCCATATATTCCAATCTCCAGCTTTCTGATGATTACGAATAAACCTATAAGTTTTAGGGAATTCGGTTATGTCTGACACAAGGCCAATTCAATAAACATTAACCATCTCCCTACTGCTTCAATCTAATACTTCTGACATGTATTTAGAGATTCTTGAAAAAATGCAAAAAAGAATCTGCAATTCTATTGGTCTATTCTATTAAGAATCTTAACATGGCGTATCGTCTGCTTCTGTAAACCTGACTTTCCTGGGACTTTACTATAAACATTGCATGGTAATTATACTGATTAAGTTTCCTGTATGGTATTGGGATTTCATTTTTATTTGTGGTTATTTTCATTCTTCCAAGCACCACAGAGAGATTGCACATATGGGAACAAGTTAGGGTTTCATAGAGACTTAAGGTACTATGGTAGCTGTAGTAACTAAGAATGTGTTGTTTTCTGTAAAGATTACTGTGGTATGTTTGAGTTAGTAATCTTTAAATCAGTAAGATTAAGATAAGACAGATTGAAGACCAGCCTTCCGCCATTCCCGCTTTTGACTTTGTGCCACATTTTTGTATTTGCAAAACAATTACTTTCTTCTTTAGTACCTAGACTTTCTGAATTTAAGCGCAGTACTAGATTGGCAGAAAGGTCTCGTCACCGTTTCTTCTCTCGTATTTCTCCCTTGCGCCACTCACTTCCTTTTTCTTGCTTCCCCAAAAATCTTTAATTTTCAAAACTTAAATGCAATGTCAATCATTATCTTGTCTTCTTAATTGCTGTTGTTTTATTTTGTTATATATATATATATATATATATATATATATATATTTTATTTTGTTATATCCCTACCACTTTTTTTCATAATCACTTGCACTTATTATCCCCCTTCTTGCGTCTTAGTGGCTCTATTTTCTTGAAATGATCTTAAAAGTAAATATTATGAGGACGTTGAAGATAGATAACTTAATTTGAAGAGGTTAAGATTTTAGTTTTCCACGCGTTTGCCAATTCCACAAATTGTCAGATCTTTTAAAAAGCTGAATACAGAGGGAAAAAATGATAAAAGGTGATAAAGGAGTGACAACGGATGAGAAGATTGAGAATGGAGAGGATTGAGGAAAGGTAGAAAATAAAACAGTGTTCAAGAAGAAAAAAGAGGGCGATTGACGTCACATTTCAATTTTTGAAGATTGTAGTTAACAGAAAAGTAAGTAAACGAAAGGGAGTTCCACAGGTGGGAAGAGCGAGAAAAGAAACGGTCGAAGTAGAAGTGACAGTTGCATTTAGTTATTTCAACGGTAAACAAGCGAGACCTTGATGCCAACCTAGTAGCACGCTTAAATTCGTCTACTCGAGGCATCATGAAAAAAAAAAGCTAGTCAGAGCGGTTGCCATGAAAATATTCGTAGAAAAGTCAGAGGAGAGCTACGTCACGTCGACGAGAAAGTAACTGAAATCGAGATGCCTGGTCAGGATCGGTTGCATTAGAGACACACTTCATTGTATTTTGTCAAGAATCTAGAGATGCACAGAATGAATATGAAACCAAATTCGGCATCACTATTAAATGCACAAAGGAATGGTAGATTTATAAACGTGTACAATGGATTGTGGTGAGAAAAGTTTAACCAGCTTTACTTGTTGTAGACGAAGAAATGGATTCAATACAGTCACTCCACTTCATGTTAATAGAAACAAACAAGACCAAGAAGGCGTAGTGTGTTGCTCTCCTGGAGGTTAGCATCAGCCATGATGATGACAGACAAAAAATATTGTCTGAGATTATTAAATATCTCGAATATTCACGATATAAATAAATATAAATGTACAGTTTAATTAGAGAAAAACAGAGTATTAACTCAAATAAATATATCGGTTAGTAAGAGGTTGTATATATATATATATATATATATATATATATATATATATATATATATATATATACGTGTGTGTGTATTGAATAAGTAAAAAACACGTAGAAAAAGTGTCTTTAATCTAACATGTTTCAATTTAACAAGCTTCTTCGAGATTTTTTAAAAACGAAAGAATAATTATTTGAAGAATTTTGTTAACCCTCTAGAGCCATTCGTATCATATTTGATACAGTATTTCCCTATAAGGAAACATTTGGTATTCATTGACTGAGCAGTCAGTACTGCTTTCATTTGAAATTTATAAAATATTTCTCTTAAAAAAATTTTTCAGGAAAATATTTCTTTCAAGGCTTGTTTTCATACTGTATCAAATATGATACGAATGACCCTAGAGGGTTAAAGCGAAACATGATAAAATAAAGACACGTTCTTCCTATCTGTTCTTTACTTATTCTATTCATCTTGTCGGATGGATATATATATATATATATATATGGCATACCTAGTGAGCCAACAAACCTACCAAGGTTTCACCTAAGCGATGTGAAACCTTAGGTGAAACCTTGCTAGGTTTGTTGGCTCACTGTGTATACTTTATTTATTCAACTCTACTCTACCTAAGTATTGATCTCTTTTTTGTTAGTTGATTACTCGTCTCGGGGTTTTTTTTTCCTTTGGGAATACGTGCTGACTCAGTCCGAATCCTTTTGACTGATGTTCATGTGCTTAGCTCTTTCTTTTTTATAGCCATTTTTCCTTCTACGCAGATCCGCAGAGGGTTTTTCGACACGAATATAGTTATGATTTCGTCTTTATATATATATATATATATATATATATATATATATATATATATACTAGCGGCCATAATTATTAGGCCACCCAAATTATTTTTAAAGAAATGATGTATTTCGTACTATTTTTAGTATTTATTGCCAAATGAAAATAAAATGGTTCATTTGTTATTATTACTTTGGAAAAATTTTACAAGGCAAAGAAGCAAAGATGAACTTGTCGGAATCACCCTAAATTTTCTTTATTCTTTCATTGATGAAACTGCAATATAGGTAATTATTAGATATTTATAAATTCATTTGATGCACATGTTATTGTAAAATATTAACAAAAGAACAATTCTATTGTCATTTACAATTATTCACTTGTCAATAAATACTAAAAAATAGTCTGAAATACATCATTTTTTGAAAACACTGGGGTGGCCTAATAATTATGGCCGGTAGTGTATGTATGTGTGTGTGTTTCTCTCTTTCTCTCTCTCTCTCTCTCTCTCTCTCTTTCTCTGTGTGTGTGTGTGTGTGTGTGTGTGTGTGTGCTACGAGGATAGAGGCAATCATGGTTCTTCACAGCTACCAGTATTTTGTTGCTTTCAGAAATACAGTTTTACGAGCATTCTTTTTTTATAATGAATTTTTTACATCTATTTTCTCAAACTTTTCAAATACGATCCTGTGAGTGCTTCATTCGATAAGCCTTCTGTCTCAGTTTGTTTTGTCCTGTCTATTCAGCCAAAAAATTATTCGATGAGGGAAAACATCAAATTTATTTCTTGATAATGAAGAAATGATATAAATTACATGTTGATAATGAGAATATTAGTTCAGTTAGATCTTGATAATGAAAGAATCACCAAAGTTAATTATTCATGATAAGGGAATTAACGAAATTAGCTATTAATTATATATGAATTACCTTAATTTCTTGTTGACAATTAGGGAAATTACTTATTGATAATGAGGGAAGCATCGAATTTATTTAATGATAATGAGGGAGTTTATCAAAATTACTTCCTTATAATGAAGGAATCATCGAATTTATGTGTTAAAAATGAGAGAATCTTCGAAATTACTTCTTGATAATGAGGGAATAAACGAAATTACATGTTGATAATGATAACATTATATGTTAAAAATAAAGAATCATCGAAATTGATAAGAAAATCTATCGAAATCAAGTGCTGAGAATGGCGGAATAATTAATAATCAATCATTCCTTGGTGATAATGAGGGAATCATCGAAAATGCTTACTGATAATGCGGGAATCAGCAGAATTACTTATTCATAATGATGGAATCATTGGATATGTTTATTGATCAAGGTGACCAAAAAAACGGGAATTTTTTAATTGTGTCTTGGCAGACATGAGCAAGTAGCTGCACTGCGAAACAGTGGCCTCACGAAGTAAACACTCTGCTATTTCAGTAACCATGGATCAGTGGAACGGGCAACAGCGTGCCTTAGCCATAAAAATGTTTTATAAAAATGCTGATAGTTTGACAGCTGCGCAGAGGGATTTGTGATTTGTGATTTTTTTTCTTGTGGAGCTATCTCAGGAATAAAGTGTACACGACTCGACCAAGAACTTTGGAAGAATTAAAACAGAGAATTCAAGATGAAATTCACAGTATCCTAGCTGAGATGTTGCAGCGGTCAATGAGGAATTTCAACATCAGATTTCAAGAATGCATTCATACAGGAGAACGCCATCTACAGGACGTCATTTTTAAAAAATGAAAATTCCATGATTGTTTTTTAAATGGCATGTTTTAAGGTTTCAATTACTTTGAATAAAATATTTCTCTTTCAGCACTCTTGGTTTTATTGGATTGTTAAAAAGTTCCTGTTTTTTTAAGGAGCCACCCTACTTCAAAAGAAATTATCGCTATTACTTATTGGTATTAAATATTGAAATTAATTATGACTAAAGAGGAAATCGTTGAAATTATTTATTGATAATGAGGGAATTATTGGAATTAGATATTGAACAACGATGAAATCGCCAAATTATTTAAAGTTGATATAGGAATGATCATGATTACTTATTGATGAAGAGAGAATCATTGAAATTAGTTATTGATAATGAAGGTATCGCCAAAATTAATGTTGATAATGAGGGATTTATCGGAATTAGATATTGACAACGACGAAATTGCCAAATTATTTAAAGTTGATATAGGAATGATCATGATTACTTATTGATGAAGAGAGAATCATTGAAATTAGTTATTGATAATGAAGGTATCGCCAAAATTAATGTTGATAATGAGGGAATTATCGGAATTAGATATTGACAACGACGAAATTGCCAAATTATTTAAAGTTGATATAGGAATGATCATGATTACTTATTGATGAAGAGAGAATCATTGAAATTAGTTATTGATAATGAAGGTATCGCCAAAATTAATGTTGATAATGAGGGAATTATCGGAATTAGATATTAACAACGACGAAATTGCCAAATTATTTAAAGTTGATATAGGGATGATCATGATTACTTATTGATGAAGAGAGAATCATTGAAATTAGTTATTGATAATGAAGGTATCGCCAAAATTAATGTTGATAACGAGGGAATTATCAGAAGTACTTATTTATAATAAGGGAATCATCAAATTACTAGTTGATGATGAAGTAATCACGTAAATTGCTTATTGTTGGTGAAGGAATCTTCGAAATCACTTGTTCATAATGAAGAAATCAACAAAATTACATGTATATAATGTGAGTGTTACTTGTTGATACTGAGACAGTCATCGGAATTACTTATTTCTAATGAGGAAATAAAAAAAAATGCTTGTTAATAATGAGTGCCACTTCTGAATATCTTGTTAATAATGAGAGAAGCTTCGAAATGACTAATTCATTTGAAGCTAATTATCAAAATAACTCTTTATAATAAGAAAATCAACGAAATTAGTGGTTGACGATGATGGAATCATCGAAATTATTGACTGATATTAAGAGAACCACCAAATCTAATTATTGATGAAGAAAGAATCATCGATATTGTTCAATAATAATGCAGGAAACATCTAAATTACTCATTAGCAAATATTTAACCCCCAAACTGGGGTGGAAACACTATGAAAGTATACAAAAATAGATTTACTAGTGAAAATTCTAGTAATACATTTTTTAGAGTAGAAAATATTACCAGCAATACATTGTTAAAGAAAGAAAATATCACCGGCAATATATTTATGAAGACAAAGCATTACCAACATTATATTTTTCAAGAAAAAATATTAACAGCAATATATATTTAAAGAGAATATATATATACACTACTGGTCATAATTATTAGTCAATCCTAGTGTTTTAATTGATGTGGTTCTTACTTTTTTTTAGTATTTATTGCGAAGTGAATAATTGTAAATCAAAATAGAATGGTTCTTTCGTTAATATTGCACAACTTATATGTGCATCAAATGAATTTATAAATATTCAATAATTACCTATATTGCAGTTTCCTCAATGAAAGAACGAAAAACATTTAGGGTGATTCGGACGAGTTCGTCTTTGCTTGCTTGGCTTGAAAAATCTTGCAAAGTAATAATAACAAAAAAAAACATTCTATTTTCATTTGGCAATAAATGCTAAAAATAGTATGAAATACATCATTATGGCCGGTAGTGCATATATATATATATATATATATATATATATATATATATATATATATATATACCAGTAATATATCTGACTTATGACAATACACTGTTTACAGAAATACGTCAATGCAACCTGATCTAGGAACTGATTTCTTACATAGAATACGTATTCTATTCATATAAATGTATTGTAAACAAAATGTAAATGACTCGATGAGGTTGATTAACCGTAAAACACAACGAGCCGAATCGAACCATTTCTGATGTCTCTTTCTGATTATAGACATAAGCATCCTATTGCTTACATTTTCTTTAAAACTTCCTTATTGCATACATGATCAGTCTATGGTATTCACAGTATTATTCTGTCGAACCACATTTCTGCTGCTTTAGATTAGCCAATCCAATTCAGAATGTCAGGTTCCACTTACAAGAATTGGCTCGAAACTTTACATTCTCACTACGAAGGAGCGCTTTGAGAGCTGGGAAATCATTCATTAATTAATTTCACTCTTCTTAATAACTGTGTTGTTTCTTTCCAGGGAAACTTACATTGGACTGTTCAAAGAAGACTTCAATAGTAACAAGTAGCGACTTTTCTTTAAAATGTACAACATTTAGCATCGATGTGTTTTCAAATACATGCAAAAAATTGACATTCATGCTAACATGGTCGCTACATTAATGGATGACGTTCCAGAGAGAATTGAGAATAGACTGTCCAATGAATATAAAAATGACAGATTGCTGCACAGTGGCTGTTACAGACACCTGATCAAAAGCGCCCCAACCTGATCAGATCACATGCAGATGCAGCTGGGTTTTTTAACGTTTTCTAACCCAGAATGTTTCAACGAAGGCCAAAAATCGTTTCATTTTCAAGGAAAGTGTTGTGGATTCCGGGAATGGGGCCCGCACAAATAAATGAACAACGACCAGTAATTTAGATAAAAAATAAGTGTATTAACGTAAGGATACAGACTTGAATAGAGATAAGTAATCCAGGAATACGAGTTAGTAAAAAAATATATGTACAAGTCTCTGGACGTGAAGCCGTAGTATATTGAGTATGTCCGCGTCGGAAGCTGACGGGTACTGGGTAATAATCTTCTCGATGAATAAAGCACAGAGCTACTATGAGCTACTATGTACTGACTGCTAATCTCTCTCTGGACTTTCGTATTCTGCGGTTAACTCTCTATCAAAACACGGTATTCTGTATTTATCTGCCCTCCCACTAGGGCAAAATGTGGTACAAGGCCTTTTTTACGTGGGACCTCATGGCCATATAGCCCAGCCAAAAATAGCTGTCTAATTTTACCCAGTTGTGACTGTACCCTTCGGCGGAGCCACAACTGGGTTAATGCTCTCCGCCCGAAGGCAGAGAGCTGACAGTGTCAGTTGAATTACCGCGTGAAAACGCGGTATTCTTTTGTCTCGCTTCTATAGCAGTAGTATAAGTATACTCTGGATGAGTTCATCTTTATGAAACGGAAGAACCCCACAACAGAAAGTGATGTGCAAAGTTCGTTTTTTTTTAGACTCAAAAGTCATTGTATTTGTTGACTTTAAAAGGGGCCATATCATCTATAGAGAGTACTCTATCTTCCTGAGGTACTTACAAAATACTAGCAAGCCAAAAGATCCAGGAAAACTAAAGACTGAGGTCTTGTTTCATCGGAAAATGCTGAAGCGCACAAGCCCTTGGTTTCTGTGCGTGACTGCGGCTTTGAAATGGTTGATTACCATTCCTGTTCTGATTTACCACACCAGCAATAATGAGTGCTATACCAACTCGCTGAGGCAACTATTAAAAGCTATCAAAACCAAATGCACACGAAAACTGTCTTGTTTCATCAGGATATTGTTCTTGCACACAAGGTCTTGGTTTCAATGTGCCTGACTGTGACTTTGAAATAGCTGATCTCCTGATTTGATCTTATCTTGAAATAGCTGTTCTCCTGATTTGATCTTATCTGAATATCTTTCTTCCCCAACATGAAATGGTACTTGGCTAGGAACTGCTATCGCAGTAATGATGACATTATATCTGCTATTTCTAACTTTTTAAAACAACACGATGAAAGCTTCTTCTGCAAGGGGATTCAAGTATTTTAAGCACTGTGGACAGCAAGGGAGACTATGTTATAAAATGTTATGGGGAAACACACTATTCCCCAGATAATGGATTCTCCCTCCTATATTAATAAAAGTTAACAGAAAGTTCTAGGAGTTCTTGGGAAGTTCATAGGAGTTCTTTAGAGTTCTATTGGAGTACAGCAGAACTACTAGGCAGTTGATATTAGTCGGCAGTTAGCAGAATACTAAGGAGTCAGCTTTCAGTGGAAGATTACCAAGTTCCTAACATTTTGGGTGCGTTACGTCAATTAGCAACCGACATAGCACGATTATAACTTTCAGTGCGAAAACTATTCCACAACATAAAAATAAAACTCATTTGGTCATATTCCATAAGAGTATCTTCATCAACATAACCAAGGCAATAAAGACACTAAGATGCAATATGTTAAAGAGTGTCAGAGAATATGAGAAAAAGAAAAACAATAAATGAACATGAATTAAGACGACAGAAGATGATGATTGATATTGCATTTACATTTTGAAGATGACTGCAAAGCAATAAGCCGGAAAACAACCCTCCTAGCCAGTAGTGAGAAAAAGAAACTGTTAGCATTAAACTTACGGTTGCATCTAGTCAATTCAACTGAAAAAATTATAAGACATCGTTTCCATTCTTAAAGATCAAAGTTGACTAGAAAGTAAGAAACTGGAAGAGAGTTTCATATGTAAAAAGATTGAGAGAAGAGACTGTTAGCATAGAACTTACGGTTACATCTAGAGATTTCTGCTGTAAGAAAATGAGACCTAGCTGCCAATCTAGTAGTATACTTCATTTCATAAAATCTACGTACCAAAGAGAAAAGCAATATGTATTCTTGTTCTAAAAGAAAGGCTGGTCTTCATTTGTTTTATATTTAAACTTAGATAGCTGCAATCACTGACTGAAATATATTACAATAATCTTTACACGGAAACATCACATTCTTATTTTCCATACATGCTCGAGTCACTATAATACCACAGCCTCTCTATGAATTTCTAGTTCCTAAAGAGAAAAGCTCATCAGAACAATTATCATGAACGTATTAATAGAAAAGGCACAGAGAAATTACGTTACAGTGATTGGAAAAATGAAGCTGAGATGACAAGTCAGGACCAATAATATTGCACATTCTTCATTGTATTTTATCAAGAATCTCTAAATATACGCAGAAACACCAAATAAAATGTGACAATAATTTTTAATGCATGAACATTTGGGAGACTTATAAAATTGTAAGATACATTCTGGCGAGGAAGATTGTCTAGCACGACAAAGTAACTCAACCTTTTTAGCAGCAGACTTGGCAATTGATCAAATATATGTAAATTTTCCTTTTTCTGGCATCCGATAAGGCGCAATGAATCACTTTACTGGAGGTCAGAATCAGCCATACTGATGGAAAATAAAAAGAGTTCTCTCAGATTATAAAAAGATTAAAAATTATTGCGAAAAATTTGAGAATTATGTGGAATACGAAATTAACAGTTATACCTGACCGCTGTGAACAACTCCGAAGAGACTCGGAAAAAAGCTAAAGGAATTTGAAATCAGAGGATAACATCCAGACATCTGCGTCACTAAAAGTAGTTAAAATATTAAGTAAAATGTAGTAGCATTCAGAAAACTTGCTGTCGCTTAATCCCCAATATAAATTACCAATGACTTCTTGTATGAAAAAGTGATGATAATAATAATAATAATAGTTATGGGTAGAATCGAAACAAAATAACACAGCGACAATTAAAATGCCGCCGGAAAGTGGGGTTTCGTAAAGTTCACTGCGCAATCAATGGCTTCCTGTCGCGCGATTGTCTTTGACTAGAGAAAAAGAGAATGAAATGAGTCGAAAAAAAAAAACGGAAGCTTTCACAAATAATAAAAAGGGTTGAGTTTCTTTTATTTTTCCCGAGCTAATTTCTCTTTTCATTCTTGCAGAAAAAATAAAATGGAGAAAAAAAGAATAGCGTTAGTGCCACCCACCAGTTTTTGTATCTACATATACACCCACATATAATTGGATCGATGAAGTATTCATTTCCATATATCTTTATGGGCGTCGAGTCTCCAACGATACTTCGCAAACTTATCTGGTAATCAACTTGAGTCATTGGTTCGATCTTTACGGGCTCCCTATTTTATGGCCATGTGCTAGAAAAGCAGCTGAAATATGGTTCTAAAGAATGTTGCTGTGGATATCGTGGACCAAGCATGTGAGCAATGATTAGGTTTTGGAAAGGATGGAAACAAAAAGGAAATTAAAATTGAGCATCAGAAAGAGACAACTAAAGTTCCTGGGAACATGCAATAAGGAAGGAGGGCTTTGAGAACCTGATACTAACAGGCCAGATAGAAGGGAAAAAGAAACAGAAGTCATGCAGCGGATAACATATTTGAAAGGCCTGAGCAGGTGGATAACAGAACGGGGTTACGTGGTGTTACAGGAGAAAGTGTGCTCAGAGCCACCAGGAAGAGGGAGACGTGGAAGGCTATGATCGCATACGTCCTGAAAGGACAAGGCACAGAGAAGAAGAAGAAGAAGAAGAAGAAGAAGAAGCAAATTTAATTTTCTCTACATTTTTTATCTGCATGTAATATTTGAAAATTTAAATTTTTAAGACCTATTTACACCCCTTTGATTTCTTCCTTACGCATTTTATTATTTTTTATTTTTTTAATTTAAATTTAAATTTTACTTTTAAATTTTTAATTTAAATTAAATTTTTTATCTACATGTAAACTTTAGAATATTTAAATGTTTAATCTTGATATTAAAAAGCAGTGAGTTAACTTTATAAGATACTAGCGGTATAGCCAGGCGTTGCTCGGGTGTAATGAAAGCTTTAAAACTAATCCATGGTCCTGGAGCGCAGACTCTTTGGACGTTGGCACGGAAGACTAAAAAGCAATAGTTGTTTCCAGTTAAAGCGAAACCGTGGACTGAAAGAAAAATGAATGGATGTAAGTCAAATTTTGATTTCCTGGTATCGATATCAAATAAGTTTTTTTCGTCGTAAACTGAATTTTGAAGGCTAAATAAATCCTCTGAGTAAATGGTATCATGGCTGAGACTAAGAACTACAATTATACCTACTTAGAGCCAAACCCGAAGCAAAAGCAAAAATAAAAGTGCTGAAAAAATACAGACATACAGGCAGATAAACAGACATACACATAAACATCTTACCTTTATATATATATATATATATATATATATATATATATATATATATCATCAATTTTCTGCACTATTGTCAGAACTGCAACCTTGAAACTTCTGAATATCGTTTCTTATGTCTTTGTCTATGAATGTATGAAATTTGATAAAAATCGAACCACTCCTTCCATAACCCGATTTTTTCGATTTTTGATATTTATCAAGGGTACCTCGACACAAAACCTAGCTAAGAACACTCGCAGACGCTTATAGTACAACTGTGTAAAATTTCAAGAAAATCGGTTCAGCCGTTTCGGAATCTATAGGTAACAGACACTCACACACATAGACACACGCACACGAACACACACACACACATACACACACACTGACAAAGTTCCAATTATAAATAAGTTTAGATACTTTCGGACATACATTGGCCATTCAATGGTCAGGTTTTATTTTTTCAGCAGTTGCAATTTTTTTTAGAAGGGTCAATTTTGCTATTAGTTGGATGACAGATGTTGTTTATGTGGACCAAATATTTCTTTGATATCATAAATTTATGTTGTGAATATATATCTACCTATGTTTTTAGCGCAACTATTTGTGGTGCATTGGATATCGGCTCGGAACGAAAAATAAGGGAGCCGAGTTCGAATTCCAGCTGAATTCATTGAATTCACTTACGCGCAAATACCCTTGGGAAAGGTATTAATCCGCCTATTTCTTCCAGTTATGGATTAAATAAAAGGACAGATTGGGTTCTATAGCCTTGGTCGGCAACCAGTCTACCGCAGAAAGCAATGGCAACCTACTGCGGGATAATCTTCTGCCCAGTCAGGCATGTCTCTTTCGAGACATAATCGCCCAAGCGTGTATCACGTATGGCACTCAACTGACTGATAACTGACTTTAACATTGTTTTTGTTGAAGATATTTTTAATGTGGGTGAATGATAGAAACGTTTGTAAATTAAGTTATATCGAAAAAAACTTAAATACAAATCTATTAAACTGTCAGTTTGTAATATGCAGTTGATGATTGCATAACGCATGAAACTCTGAGTCATGCCATAGACGTAGGATAATATGTATATTTATTAATGTATATATTTATTAATATATATATATAATACGCCTCTGTTCATACGTTGAGCACTGTTTTTTAACACCTGAATAATAATATTATACATATGTACACCCTCCTCATATGTATATTTATTAATTTACGTCAATATATATTCGTTTAGGTGAAACCTAGGTAGACTGTCTGGCTCTCTAGGTATTCTTTATATATATATATATATAATTCCAGGTGAAGAGGACTCAAGATTTTACTATTTTGAGTTTCCCGGCATTTAATTTATTCTGAACAGTGCTCAATATAATAAATATTATAGGGCTTAATATAATTGTATAGTTATGATATATGTATATAGATACAATTAATTCATAACTATATATATATATATATTCCTATGGTCTCCTCCTACGAAGAATGGATTTTTCCTCTTGCTGCATATAAATTAACTGCGTGACTTCTAGAGAGCATTTACGAGCAGTCAAGTACAGCAGTTAAGCAGTTACTAATCAGGCAGCGTAATAATACCGTCGGACTTATTTATTTCTATACTACTTGTTATTAAAACTTCCAATGAATATCTTGTATCTTGTTAATTACTAATACACTGGAACGTATCTTCCTATTTCTTGTCTTATTTCCGGCACAAACCGGTGAAACAACTTTGCTGCGAAATTTCGCCACAACTCCACAACACACACATATATATATATATATATATACTAGCAGTAAAGCACGGCGTTGCTCAGGTGTAATGAAAGCTTTAAAACTAATCCATGATGCGGCTATATTTCTGTTATCAATGAGTATTTTTTAAAGAAATTTCACACACACGAACACACACACACACATATATATGAACATATACACACACATATATAAGCATACATAGAATTCTGTATGCATTAAATATTAATACATGCAATCGAATTCTTTCGAATTTATATGTTCTGGCAAATATATCTCAATAGATAAAGGTACAAATGTAAATCCATAAGTACTAAGATGTATGTGTCATGTTTTAAATTAAAGAATGGGAATATTCATTTGCTAAGATATATTTCAATATATACACACATAAACTTCTGTGACCTTACGTATATATATATATATATATTTTGGGGGGTATTTTGTACCATTTGAGTCTGACGAACCGCGATAATAACATCAGGACGCGGTGAAATATGTATTGAAACAAAAGTAAACAAACTGGAACACGGGTTAGTTAAGTCAGAAATACTAGGAATTCTGTTAGTAAGACTCAATATATAAAATCTGGTAGTGAAGAAGTAAGTTAGAGTCCTCTTCTTCTATGTGCCCTGTCCCTCCAGGACGTAGGCGTTCATGGTTCCCTTATATTAGTATGTTTGCTCCTGTTACTCCTGGCAACCCCCATTCCGTCATTCACCTGATCAGGCCCTGCAAATATGTTATCCGCTGCCTTCCCCTGTCTCTCTTTCCTTCTATCTAGCCAGTCAGTATCAATCTCTCCTTCCTCATTGTGTGTCCTAGGATCTTCAGTTGTCTCTTCCTGATGCTCAATATTAATTTCCTTTTTGTTGCCATTCTTTCCAACACCTCATCGTGCCGTATTGAAGAACTGACATCACATAGCAATCCAGCACTCTTTTCTTTGTTTCTAGTGAAATTTTCCTGTGTCTTAGTACTTTACTCAGCTTCTGGAACGCATCCTTCGCCATGCCAATTCGCCTTCGGATCTCTGTGTCGCACTTTCCATCTCCTGTTAGAACACTTCCTAGGTATTTAATTTTTTGTACTTGCTTGATTCTGGTGTCCCCCACCTGTATTTGGCATTTTGGGTTGCACCTTTTGCTGATGACCGTGCATCCAGTTTTTTTTAAGTTTATTTGTAGTCCTTTCTTGTCACTCTCCACCGCTACCTTCTGTAGGAGGTCTTGTAGTTTCCTTTCCGTGTCTGCAATCAGCACTGTATCATCCGCATACCTTATGTTGTTCAAGCTGTGGCCTCCAATAACAAATCCTGGCGTGTCATCTAGGGTCCTCAAAATATTCTCGCTGTACAAGTTGAACAAATCCGGTGAAAAGACACATCCTTGTCTTACGCCTCTTTCTATCTTTGTAAATCTACTGAAATCGTTACCTGTCCCTATGCAGGTCATTTGCTGCCAGTAGAGATTCTTGATTATGTCTTTCCCAAAAATGTCGAGGCTGCCGAGCATCTCCATCAATTCTTTGTGTCGTATCTTGTCGAATGCCTTCGCATAGTCAATAAAACATAGGTACAAGTCTTTCTTCATTTGCATTGCCATTTCGGAGAGCATCCTAATCATGAATATGGCGTTCCTTGTTCCAGTGTCTTTGACGAACCCGGCACTGTTCCTGCCCTATCTTTGGCCTGATTCTGCTTCTCGCTCTATTCATCAGGATTCTGAGAATCAGTTTTGTAATGTGACTCATTAAGCTGATAGTTCTGTGTAGTTCACACTCGTTTACCCCTGGCTTCTTCGGTAGTGCTATAAATATCGACTTGCATAGGTCGTCTGGTATTATTCCACTGCTAAACATTTCGTTTATTATGTCGGTAATTTTTTCTGTGCAATATTCTTCCAAGGCTATCAGCAGCTCTATCACTATGCCGTCTGGACCAGCTGCTTTGTTTCTGTTCAGTTTGTCTATTGCAGCTTCCACTTCGGATTTTAGTATTTCCGGTCCATCCACCTCCTTGTGTATTCTCAGTTGGTTCTCTCCTGTCGCAAAAAAGATCCTTTATATACTCTTCCCATCGCTAGAGTATTTCCTCTTTCTCCAATATGATTGTTCCATCTTTGCATTTTATGCATCCTGTTGAGGAGCAGGTTTTTTGTCCTGTCAGTTCTCTTATCTCTTTATGCATCTCGCTTTATTGGTCCTGCTCAGTCTCTCTACTTCTGCGCATTTATGTTGAGCCACTCCTCTTTAACTTGTCTGCATTTGTTCCTTATCTCCATGTGAAGTTTCTTGTACTCTGCTCCATGTCTTGGCATTATTTTTCGTCTCTTTTGCATCATGTGGAGAATCTCTTCAGTCATCCATTCGTTTTTTCTTCTGCGTCTGATTTCCTTTGGGGTAATGTTGTTCGCTGAGGTCACCATCGCTTCCTTTAGTGAGTCCCATTTTGAGTACCCTTTTTTTTATATATAATTTATGCCATTCAGTCAGTTAAGCGCCATACGTGTTAAACTCTTTGAACGATCATGTCTCGAAAGAGACATGACTGACTGAGCAGAAGATTATCAAGTAGTAATTTGCCATTACTTTCTGCGCTAGACTGGTTGCCAGCCAAGGCAACAGAACCCAATCTGTCCTGTTATTTAACCCATAACTGAAGGGTATTTGTGCGTAAGTGAATGCAACGAATTCAACTGGAATTCGAAATCGGCTCCCCGATTTCTCGTTCCGAGCCGATATCCACTGCACCACAACGCACATCCTCATAATTTGTGTACTGTACTGAAAAGAAAACTTATAAGATCGCATAAGTACAGTACATTTTCTGTGATTTTTAATGAAACTTGCATAACAGAAAAATTGCTGCTTAAATATACAATATATATATATATATATATATATATATATATATATATGTTTGTGTGTGTGTATGTGTACACAAACACAGGCAGCCACATCTATATATAAACATCCGCAGACAGGCCTGTTTCGTTGTATCACAGTCTATCAGTGCGGCTAGATTAACCGTTTTGCCTCAAGCCGGAACTTGAAACGCGACTGAATTGACAGCATATATATATATATATATATATATATATGAGCATACATAGAAATCTACATGTACTTTTTGATGTGTTGGCGCAAGCAACAGAAGTCCTGCAGGGTAACCAAGAGAAAACTTAAAAAGAAAAACAAAGGAAAGAAAATAATTACAAAAAACACAAATTAAGAAAACCCATCTAAGAACGGTAGAATAAAGAAACTATGGAAAACAGAAAAAAGATCAAAAGGCAGACCCCCTACCTAAACAGTAACCAACAGTGTTTTATTAGAACAAAACAGAAACGCCTCACAGCATTACACCTCAAATGAGACAAAATTCTGACGCTACTTGACTTTCCCGTTCCCATGATTATCAGGTGATCAGAATACACACACACACACACACACACACACACACACACACATACACACACACACACACATACCGGCCATAATTATTAGGCAACCCAATATTTTAAAAAACAATTTTTAGTATTTATTGAAAAGTGAATAATTGGAAACGAAAATAGAATGGATCTTTTGTTAATATTGCACAATAACATGTGCATCAAATAAACTTGTAAATATTTAATAATTACCTATATTGCAGTTTCATCAATGAAAGAATGAAGAAAATTTAGGGTGATTCAGCCGAGTTCATCTTTGCTTCTTTCCCTTGTAAAACTTTGCAAAGTAATAATAACAAAAGAACCATTATATTTTCATTTGGCAATAAATACTAAAAATAGTATGACATACATCATTTCTTTTGAAAAAACTGGGGTGGCTTAATAATTATGTCCGGTAGGGTATATATATAGAGAGAGCCGACTTGCCCTGACGATCCGTTAGGTGAAACCTAGGTAGGTCCGTTGGCTCTAGGTTAGATTTATTCTTACTTGTTTGCTCTATTGTTGTATTGAGCGCTTTAGTGTTAGGGTTCTCGTCTCAGGGGTTTTTTTTCTTTCAAACGAGTACTTTGACGTATGTTCAGTTGCTTAGTTTGTATCTTTTTTATTTCCATTTTTCCCCCTCCGAATTCATACTCGGGGTTTTTTATCGAGACGGATATAAAGTAATTATTAATATAATTATTTATATTATTATTATATATATATATATAATAACAAACGGATACTACCCAGATTTGGAACTGGACTCTATCTCTCTTCTTTCTTTTCCCCCTTCACCTTTCATTTATTCATTTAATTATTTGTTTGTAATCTTATGTTTAGTATTATTATTTCTATTATGTTCCCTCTTCATTTTAAGAAAACGTTCATTCCGGCAAAAGTTTTATGCCAGATAGAGGAAATATTGAAAAAGAGTCTTATGATATGAGCTAGTTAAGCTCATTGAAATGAACTATAGTTTATTACGAATATGACGTGTTGAGTTTTCCTTTATAAACTATATATATATGTATATATATATTACGCAAAGCAAGGCAGGACCGTCAGTAGTGTCCATGTGGTTACAGTCAGAGAAAAACTAGGTCCAGCGTATGTCGAAGAAAGTATAAAAGATGGATGGGATTCAAGAAGACAGAAAATGAGAGTTGATGTTGCATTTAAATTTTTAAAGATTTTAACTATTATGGAAGCAAGTATATGGAAGGAAATTCATCAGACGGGAAGTGCGAGAAAAAAAACTATTAAACTAGAACGTGGCGGTTATATTTAACTATTTCAACAGTAATATAGTGGCACCCAAATGCCAGCCTAGTAGCTCACCTAGTAGCTCACCTAAATTCATGCAGTTGGGACACTAGGGAAAACACCTCTACAGAGCAGTCGATAAGAAAATATTTGTAGAAAAGAAAGAGGGAAGGCACATCACGTTGGTGAGAATGTGACTGAAGTCGAGAAGCTAAGTGAGGATCGACTAAATTGCAGGTCCTTCTCCGAATTTTATCGAAAACCACGAGATGAGTAGCAGGAGAACCCGACCAGATATGGCAACAGTGTTTAGAAAGACCAGCAGATTTCATATAATCAAGTTTCCTGACCAAAATCCCTGTTAAATCAACAAAATGAATCACCAGTAACTTGCCAACATTGTCTTTCTTTTACCTTAATTTATAGTTAAATCTAAACTTATTTATAAATGGAACTTTGTCTCTGTGTGTGTGTGTATGTCTGTGTGTGTGTGTGTGTGTGTGTCCATTAACCTATAGACTCCGAAACGGCTGAACTGATTTTCTTAAAAATTTACACAGTTGTACTATAAGCGTCTGCCAGTGTTCTTAGTTAGGTTTTGTGTCGTGGTACCCCCGATAAATACTGAAAATCGATAATCGAAAAAATCGGGTTATAGAAGGAGTGGTCCGATCTTAATAAAATTTCATACACTCATAGACAAAGACATAAAAAACGATATTCAGAAGTTTCAAGGTTGCAGTTCTTACAATAATGCAAAAAGTCGTTAATATATATATATAAAAGGCAAGGTGTTTGTGTGTTTGTCCGTTTATCTCTCTGTATGTCCTTTATAAAAATCCACAATTTTTATCCGATTCTCACCAAAATTCACACCAATATTCTTTAGGCTGAGTCTGAGCTCCAGGACCCTGGATTAGTTTTAAAGCTTCCATTGCACCCGAGCAAGTCCGGACTATACTGCTAGTTCTGCTATAAAAGTAATTACGTACCACAATTAGAAAAATATTATTGCACCAATATATAAGGGATCACCATCCACAAATTATTACTTTATTTGTTTGAATTAACTTTAATAATACTATGCTTTGCTGTCTATTTAGTATTGCATGCATCCTATATAGATATTCCTTCGTTCTGATTATATCAACAAACCCTTTTAAAACGCATCCGATAAAAAAATCACCTCTACAAAGACATGGGGACAAACAAAAAGACATATGACGCATTCAATCTTGCCATTTCCCCCTCCCCCCCCCCATTAAATGTTATATAATGTTGACAACCCAACCACTTACTTATTGTGACCAAGAGGTCACGATAAGTTAGTAATTGTGTTATCTAATTCACTCACCCACTCTCACCTTCTAAATTCATTTCCCATCCAACGTAGACTCAACTTTATATTGATTAATCGAGTTTTACCCACAAGAACATTCTTAATTCTGCTCTTATGCACCCCTTAACTGTCTGAAAATGGGCAACAAATTGTTTTTTAATTTCCATAAAATCATTTCCAATGACCGACCATTGCTTGACAAAATACAATTAATGGTACTGAAATACGATAGCTTTTGTGTACCAGTGTATTTTCTTTTATTATATCTACTTATAATAAAAAAATATTACAAGAATAATTATATACGCAGGTTTTTTAACCTGTTGTTCATGCATTTACTTTTATAAAGAGTGCTCGATACAAACGTAGAGCGTTATATTGTAATAGTTGTTACAATGGTTTATAAATTCATAGTATCACTACACAAAAATTTTCGTGTTTCGAAGCTAACCTTGTTTTTTTGGTTGCCTTTCATCGAGTGAAGAAGTTGGAACTTCTTCATCCGATGAGAGGCAACCAAAAAGCAAGATTAGCGTCGAAACGCGAAAATTTTTGTCTAGTTATACTATGAATTTATAAACCATTGTAACAACTATTACAATATCTATATATATATATTGTGTACTTGGGCAGGAATCCCTTTTTATTCAGGTTTCGTTAAAGTGACTGACAAGGTAGAGCAATTAAGCGTTTTATTTTATTTTTTCTTAGTGTCTTTTTTCTGGATATAAAGTGTGCTTAAAAATGCTTAAAAGTTCTGAATATTCTTTTAGTCATTATCACCGACGATTTTCAATTTTTATTAAAGATGTCGGGGTTTTATGTAAGTGCTTAAAGTTATAGCAAAACCTTATTTTCCGAAAAAAATCAGCACGTTGAGACCGTGTTCTGAGTTAATCTTATTAAACATTGGCTTTTCCTTTTTATTATTACGGCTTCCATTGTTTATTTACATGCATTTTCTTATAATATGTTTCAGGTGGAATCAGTTAAGTTTTCGTTTGTGTTTAAATAAGTCTTAATGAAGCTATGGTCGGGTAGATTTAACGTGCGTCGTCTATATAAGCATGGAGTAGTGTGAACAATGTAATTATTTATAAGTTTGGGTTGATCAGGAACGCAGCTCCGTAAGGTGCATCTTGAACCCGCAAATTCTTGCCATTTTTATGATATGGTTAGCTATTCTAATTTTTTGTAACAGATACTTTAAATTTCTTACTCGAATCAACTGGGAATGTGTATTTCTTTATTAAATTTAATTGAAAAAATTCGTCTTGCTTATAGTTTCCTATATATTTGGATTTTGTAGAAGATGTTAATGCTATGGTCTTTATCTTTATGTTCTGTATCATTATTAGTTACTTTAGAAAGAAATAGCCTAATCTGATTGATGAGATATTTCGGAAAATCATTGTTAACTAGTGTCTGTCTTGGGAATTTTAAAGAAAAGTGGACGAGAAGACGTGCGTTGTGGTGCAGTGGATATCGGCTCGGAGAGATCGGGTTGCCGAGATCTAATTCCAGTTGAATTCCTTGCTTTCACTCATGCACAAATACCCTTTGGAAAGGTATTGATCCGTCTCTTCCCTCCAGTTATGGGTTAAATAATAGGACAGATTGGTTTTTATTGTCTTGGCTGGCAACCGGTCTAACAAAAAAAAAGCAATGGCAACCTACTGCGGGATAATCTTCTTCCCAGTCAGCCATGTCTCTTTTGAGACATGATCGCCCAAAGCGTGTATCACGTATCGCCCTTAACTGACTGAACGAGAAGATGAATTCTGGTGTGCGAATTTAGAAATTTTTTTTATAACTACTATTTTATATCTAAGTAAATTACGGTAGCAAGTTTTTCGGCTATTTTTTTTTTTTTTTCATAAAGTGGTGAATGTGTTATTACTGAATTCTACGAAAACATCTAAGAATGAAATTTTATTTTCTTGACTAAGTTCATAGGTAAAGTTAAGGATAGAGTCTTTTTATATATAGTTTTGACATAATCAATTTCTTGTTCGTCTTTCACTAAAATAAAAATGTTGTCTACATAGCGGAAATATAATTTGGGTTAGGCTACTCTTTTAAATATAGTATTTGCCACGTAGGTCAAGTTCGGGGCGCCGAGTTCGAATTCCACTTACATTCATTGCATTCACTTATGGGAAAGGTATTAATCCGTCTCTTCCCTCCAGTTATGGGTTAAGTAACAAAACAGATTGGGTTCTATAGTCTTGATTGGCAACCATTCTACCACAAAAAGTAATGGCAACCTACTGTGGGATAATCTTCTTCCCAGTCAGTCATGTCTCTTTCAAGCCATGATTGCCCAAAGCGTGTATCACGTATGGCACTTGACTGACTAGGTCAAGTAGTTGTTGAAGAAACACGAGCCGAGAGGATTTCCCATACCAACATCGTTAGTTTGGGTTGAGATATTGCTATTATGGTCATAGAACGTATCTTAAGTTGTGAAGGCATGCAATAGATTTTAGGATTTTTTTTTTTTTTGCTTTGATAGATGGAGCTAAAATGGAATTATGTTTATATATGTAGTTAAGTATTATGTCGATAGTTTAATCGACAGGGGACATTTGTCAATAAATTTTTAGCATCGAATGAAAATAACTTGAGAAGGTTGTATAGCTTTTAGAATTTGAAAGAATTCATGAGGTGATGTGATGCTGTAACTGGTAGATACATAAGCGGTAAGGATATCGTTAAGAACTTTTGATAATTCTCAGATAAGAGTTGGGATTAGGGAAATGATGGGTCATAGTGGATAACCGGTTTTATGTATTTTTATATTTCTGTATAGGTATCCTTGTTGAGAGTCACGGGTGTTTTTTGTTGTTTTTTTTTGTTTTGTTTTTTGTTGTTTTTTTTTTTTTATAAGAAACCTATGTCAATGTTATCAATTTGTTGACGGATGTTTTTAGGGTCTCCGTGGTGTTTTTGTTTAATTTGCTAAATTTAGTTCAGTTGTCAATTATGTTTTTTTTTTTTAATTTTTTATGGTAATCAGCTTGTCCAAAATTACGTATGTGTTAGCATTGTGAGCTTTTCTGATGACAATATTGGGATTGTTTTTTTAATTGTTTGTTATACTTCTGTAGCGGTTTTAAGTTTTCTGTGAGAATATTATAATAGTTGCTGCGAGGATAGCAGTGTTTTAAGTTTTCTGGCTTAAACCTTCTAACTGGATTATAGCATCTTTTTGCCACGGTGATATTCTCTGCCTTTTAAGTTGAATATTAACCCAGATTGTTTTCGTTCCATTTGTTATTTTACTCTTTCTTTCTTTCTTTTTTATTTATTCGTTCATTCAAGCGCTACTGAGTTTGTTATCGACTTCGTAACATCGACCAAATCCTTTGTAAAACCCTGAAGAAAATCTTGACTCTCCTTAAAATTAACGCACAGTGCATTAGAAGAGAAAATAAAATATAACCTACTTTTTTCTGTTAATATTATACTTTTTCAAATTTCTATAATGTTCAAAATTCGTTTTTTTTCTTTTTGAAGAACACACACATCAAAGCAAGTTTTAAAATATTCAAAAATTCGTTGTTCTTTCTTTTCAAAGAACAAATACATCAAGAACGTTCTATAATGTTCAAAAGTTCGCAATTTTTCTTCTGTCTACGCTGTATCACACCTGTAGATATCTCGATTTACGAGCATATGATCAAAGGCGGTAACCGCAACCCCAATTTACAAGTTGACATCGGTAAATGACCTTCGCATACACCATGTGTGCCTTTATTGAAGTTCAACGTCGCACATAATTTCCTTGATTTCAACCATACTATTTTTAAAACACAGAAATCTGTCATACGCAGTGCATGTCATTCAAAGTCTAACCGAGAAAACAACAACAACAAACAAGGAAAAAACGAAGAAAATTACCTAAAGTTCTGATTATATCTGATGAAGATGGAATGCGTTTTGCTTGGAGGATTATTCATATCACTTACAGTTCTAAGCTACCAACTAACTTAGTTTAAAAAGTGGGTCCGTTATATTCTAAATACTATATCATTTAACGTTTTCTACGCGGACTGCACATACTGCATGCAATGTCACAAGGAAGCTAATCTAATCTTCTACTTCAAACACAGTTTTTTCCATAACATCTTATTTAACAACAAATTTGTTAACGTATGTCTAAATTTAATTTCCTACAGTGGTTTTTTATAATACTTCAAATCAACCTCAAGCTCTCCGTTCTTAGTTTTGCTAAAGAACTTATCTATCGCAGTTTTTTTTTTGTTTTTATGTTATTCCTTACAAAGCATTATATATATATATATATATATATATATATATATATATATATATATATTGGTGACTGGCATGTGTATACGCCACTTATATATAATACGCTAAAATTTCCCTTCTCTGATTCCATGTTACAATGGTCGAGTTTGATCCCGGCCAAGGACAAGTGGATGCTAGCCACACTGATGAGCTGTGATACAGCGCAACAGGCTTGTATGTGGATAACTAATGTTATGCTCTCATTACGATTGAGCACTCTAGAGAGAAAAATTTGAAAAAAAAACAGTTGGCGCTTCGGCGATATATGCATAACTCTTCAGCAATGAATTGAGTTCTTTCGCTGACTGGCGTGTGTATACGCCACTTATATTTAACACGCTAAAATTTCCCTTCTCTGCTTCCATGTGCCTATGGTGGAGTTCGATCCCGGCCGAGGACAAGTGGATGTCTAGCGACACTGATGAGCTGTGATACAGCGAAGCAAGCTTGTATGTGGATGACGAGTATATATATATATATTGTTACGAACCCGCTTGTATTACTAATATAGCAACACGGGGAGGTACACAACACATAAAAAAATTTCTTTCAGATTCGGCTATACACGAGCAACAAGGCGGAATTGATTCACAAATGAACACAATGGAAAACAAGCGAAAAAGGTGTTGAGATTGAGGATTAAATAGAAGTTTTATTTCGTGTATGTACAGATGATCGAAGAAAATATATCTTAGGTAATTCAGAATAAAGAAATATACTGAAAATGGCACGATCAATGGGAATAAGATGAGGTATGAGACAAAAAGGAGGGATTCTCCTACCAGAAAGGTGAACAGTACTTGACAAGCAATACAAAATCATTAAGATGCAGTTTCCGGTTTTCTCTTTCCCAATCTTCTCACTTTTTTTTTCAATTGGAGTAGATAGACTAAACTATCGCCCGGTTCACACTCCACCCACGTCTATTGAACAGGTGTAGAGGCTCATCCCTTGTTCCCTGTTTAGGATGCGGTTTCCGGTTTTCTCTTTTCCAATCTTTTCACTCCTATGTAGCCCCCTGCACATCAGTGGCGTTACCGCCTTGTTCGGGGTGATATGATTAATAATTTTTTAAAAAAGCAACTCAGAATCGAACAAATCAGGAATGTGAACTTATCTGAACTTCATAAATGTTTCTCTTTCTCTCTATCTTACTCTTTCTTTTCAATGTTTTTGTGTGTATTTCATTGCTTTGCTGTTTCTTCCTCTTTTGTTTTTTGTTGTTTTTTTTTTTGTTTTTTTTTGTTTGTTTTTTTTGTTCTGTTTTATTTTCCTCGCCGGATGGAAAGTTTCAGCGCTTAAGTAGATTTCTTCAGTTCTCTTTCCTTCTTTGCTTTTTTCTCTTCCCTTTTCTTCTTCTTCTTCTTCTTCTTCTTCTACTTCTTCTTCTATGTGCCCTGTCCTTTTAGGACGCAGGCGATCATGGCTTTCTACGTCTCCCTATCCCTGGTGGCTCTTAGCACGCCATCTCCTGTTACACCACACAACCCTCGTTCCATCATCCACCTGATCAGGTCCTTCAAATATGTTATCCGCTGCTTTCCCCTCTCTTTTTCCCTCTATCTGGCCTGTTAGTATCAGGTTCTTCAAGCCCTCTTTCCTCATTGCATGTCCCAGGAACTTCAGCTGTCTCTTCCTGATGCTCAATATTAATTTCCTTTTCGTTTCCATCCTTTCCAAAACCTCACATACTCGATCCATGATATTCGCTGCATCCTTCTGTTGAACCACATTCCAGTTGCTTGAAGTTTTTCCTTCATCTTCGATGATATTGTCCAGCATTCACTGCCATATAAGCGAAATAGATCACGCTTTAATTTTCTTTTCTTTATTTCTTTTCTTTTCGTCTTGCCTAGGAATTGATTTGAATCTTATTTCTTTTTTTTTTTTTTTTTTGGTTTTCAATATGACGTTTTCTTCATCTCACTATGAATATAACTGTCAGTGTAGTAAAGTTGATTCCTTTGAAATAAATTCTTAATTTCAAAATATCTTTAGATTTCTACGGGATTTATGCATATCAATCCATAGCATAACCATCGCGGTTATAACAAACCATCTGTTCAGTTTGAATTCCGAACTAAGTCTAATTTCGCAAATGCAAATTTTTCGCGTCAAGGTTTTTGTACGTAACTTCTTACTTCCAAATATGGATTTATATCTGTGCGGGCAAAAGCAGATCATTGGCCGGGCTTTGAAGTCGTCAGGTTGTCTGAAAGACATCCGGTCAGATCACCATGCTATGACGTGATCCAGGAGAAGTATACACAATTTTAAAAGATACACAATCTACTTACATGCATGTCCGTTGAAATAATACGGTTTTATCTTATTTGCGTCAATTTTCACATTTCTGTATATACTGACTCTTTATTTAGAGTATTTCTAAAACCTGTGATTATTTTTAATAAAGTTAAGTGGGGGTTCGTAACAATATATATATATATATATATATATATATATATATATATATATATATATAAACTAATTTATAAATGGAACTTTGTGTGTATGTGGGAGGGTGTCTGTGTGCGTGTGTGTATGTGTCCGTTACATATAGACTCCGAAACGGCTGAACCGATTTTCTTGAAAATCTACACAGTTGTACTATAAGCGTCTGCGAGTGTTCTTAGCTAGGTTTTGTGTCGAGGTACCCCCGATAAATATCAAAAATTGATAATCGAATAAATCGGATTATATACATATAAAAGCAAGATGTGTGTGTGTGTGTGTGTGTGTGTGTGTGTGTGTGTGTGCCTGTATGTCTGCATATTTTTAGCCCTTTTATTTTAGTTTTTGCTTCGGGTTTGGCTCTAAGTAAGTATAATTGTAGTTCTTAGTCTCAGCCATGAGACCATTTACTCAAAGCACTTATTTAACCTTCGAAATTCAGTTTACGACGAAAAAAACTTGTTAGATATCGATACCAGGAAATCAAAATTTGACTTACATCCATTCATTTTTCTTTCAGTCTACGGTTTCGCTTTAACTGGAAACAACTATTGCTTTTTAGTCTTTCGTGCCAACGTCCAAAGAGTCTGAGCTTCAGGACCATAGATTAGTTTTAAAGCTTTCATTACACCCGAGCAACGCCGGGCTATACTGCTAGGATATATATAATCAGGAAACAAAATTTAGAATATTTTCACAAACCCTCTGGTAATACAACCATGATTATGATTGTATGAATTTGGTTTGAAAAGCGGCTGGGGTCGCGAAATACAGTATTACCAATGAGTTTGTAAAAATATCTAAATTTTGTTCCCTGTTTATAATACTCTGTTAAATTTAGTTATAAATTTTAACACTGAGTTCTCTTTGGAGTCTGTCTCTATTGGAATTTACCTTACCAAATTTCAAGGGCTCTACTTTATTTATATATATATATATATATATATATATATACTGTTAAATATAAGAGACAATGAATGACTATTATGTTTAATCATGAGCAGTTCTTAACATCGTATTTTGGCTTTAATTTCAGTTGGAAATAAAGACAAAAATTCTCCAACATTTGGATAATTTTTATTAAGTTGATTCAAAGCTTTCGGCTCACATAAGCCATCTTCAGGTACCTAATATATATATATATATATATATTGTCATCCGCAGACAGATCTGTTTCGCTGTATCACAGCTCATCAGTACGGTAAGACTTCGATCGTTTTTTTAACCCAGGATTGAGACCCGACTGAATTAGCGTCAGTCGGCAATTCTACCTCTGGGTTATGGGCGTTCAGTGGAAGAAGGCAGACCTTTTAGCGCATACGTTATCATTATACGCGCCCAATAGCCAGAGTGCTCTAATTCATTTTACTGAATGAGCGATGCGTACATGCCAGAGTAGCTACTATTTTTTCAAAGTCTACCATTCTTCCAGAGTGCTCAATCTGGGTATGAGAGGGTAAATATTGTCATCCGCAGACATATCTGTTTCACTGTATCATATATATATATATATATATATATATATATATATATATATATATATTAGTATATATTAGAGGTAGAATCGCCAACTGACGCCAATTCGGTCGGGTTTCAATCCTGGGTTAAAAGCAATCAGAGTCTAACCGTACTGAGGAGCTGTGATACAGCAAAACAGATCTGTCTGCGGATGACTATATATATATATATATATATATATATATATATATATATATAAGGTACCTCCACTAAATCGCGAAAAAACTGCATAGTTACTTTTAAAAATGAAAACGTTTTCTTGAAACTTTTATTTTAGTTTTAATTAAAAGCTGAATGATTAAATTTACTATTTCCAGTAAACAAAATACTCTCTGGTCTATTTCAAACAGAAATTATATTGATTGGAATATAAAAGTTTGAAATCCTTCTTAAATTTTTGAATTTTGGCACCATTTTTGAGCCATCGACACATTTATAAACAAAAGTTAATTCTCGGTTTTAAAAACCTTACAAAAATAAATCATACATCTGTGACACATTATTTTTGTAAAGTTTTATGGCGTTTATAAGTGACAAAATTGTACAATTTTTTCGGGTAACGGAGGAAACTGACTTTTTAATTTGCACGTAGAACTTAACATACAAAAAAAACTTGAAATACGCAAACAAATTTTAATTATTTAAAAAATATGGAGGCTAATCAATTTTATTAAACTTTTCAATTTTTGATAGGTAATATAATCATAATTCTTAACTAAAAAATCTAAATGCAACAAATTGATGATTTTAATTTTTTTTTATTTTGAAATTTTATAAATTATTATAATAAAAAACATGAATACAGTTCTTTTAAAATTTCTTTTAGTCTATAATATCCATAATTTTTATTATTTATTTAAGTAATTAAAAGCTTATCAAATGAATTAATATCAGACTATTATTGCATCTTTTATTTTACTCTTCGGAACAGATTTTCGGATACAGAGGCTAAATTAAAAAAAAAATAGATGATTCATATTTCCCAATGAGTCCTGCATTTAACTAATAAAATCATAGACCCAACAAAGTAAAATTTATTAAAATTTCATGGATTTACATGAAGGGGAGTACAGAGTTAAAAAATATTTTTACCAAGATTTTTACAAAATAATAATTTCAAAAATAATTTTATTTATTTGTGAAGGAGTACTGAAAGTTTCATTAAAATCTAACAATTATTTGATCTTTGCGAGAATTTTCAAATTAGTGTGTTTGTCACCGAAAAAAAGTGGGTGATGTCGTCATTACGTTTTCCATTGTAAACAGTCGTACCGTTTTGGTTACCCGCTAACTCAAATCAAAACAAGATTTTCTGCCAAAATTTCGGACATGTTAAAAGTGATTAAAAAATATATAAAATAATTAGAAATTACTTTGATCTTTCTTTTTAATATTAATATAAACATTTTGATGGAAAAAGTTCGATTTTATTAAGTTTGAGACCTTTTTTATTCATACTCTGCTGTTTTTTAACGATTTAGTGGAAGTATCTATATATATATTCGTCATCCACATACAAACTTGTTTCGCTGTATCACAGCTCATCAGTATGGCTAGGCATCTACTTGCCTCCGGCCGGGATCGAAACTCGACCGATTTAGCGTCAGTATGCTTGTACGGGCTTTTATTTCGAAATGGATATTTAAATACATATAAATTTACATGGACGTTCATATCATGTGATGCCACTCCGAAATAAACACGGTACCATTTCATTTCAATGACGCGAGATTAGGTAGTTAATTTAACAATTCTCCCATGCAAATTTTATAGAAAAATTATCAAATCATGAATGGGGAACTTTTCTGTCTAATAGATACACGAGGGACCATAAAATACTATTCACTAACTTGACAGAGCTTACCGAAAATTTCTAAGTTTTTCACTGTGAGAATTTATGGTGATACCGAACAAAAGCGATGAACCGGATGTTTGCACTTTCACGACCAAAAAGCAAATGACAAAAAGTCGTCCGTGCGCCGCCGGCTCCGCTCAGATGTTTCGGTTGAAAACTAAAAATTAATTACATATTAAATTTCCAGTTCGCGAACCTACGCGCATTTTATTTATCAGCCAATGGGAAACCCAGAACCAAATACAAGTGTGAAATACCAAATGAGCTGCTGTGATCCAAAAAGAATATATAAAAAGCGGATATAGAAAGCTTCGACAGGCAGAGTGACTAGGGGAGAAGAGAGTAATTAGTATCTCCTTTGACCAAAGTCAAGCGGCTTACTACGCTCGCCTCCCTTACCTCTTTCCTTCTTCCCTGCCTCAAAAACTACTTACTGACCTAAGGAACGAATGCATCAAAAACATTCCTTACTTACACGCTTCCAAATTCCTAAGCATTAATTCTCTTTCAGCATTTTATTGCCATGAACATTTTAACGTCCGTTGGACCTATACTTCATGTATTACTTCAATTGTAAAAATATTAATTGATATGTGTATATATAAAATGTTATTTTTAGACTCAAATTGCCTTTCTTGATTTGTAATCATTTTATGACTTATAGTGGGCTATCTACAACAAGGCCAAATTTCATTAATCTACAACAGTATGCAACTACCCTTCACTAGAACGGACTCTCCACTACTAACAGAAAAGAATAGACAAGCAACCCACTACAAATTCACGAAAGCATGGAGCTGGCTGTCGAAAACTAATGCGCAACTGAAGCAGTAAGGGAATTCATTTTTAGATCGTATCGAACAATGAATTATCTCAACTCAATTTAATAAACAGTTCCTCTATAGTATCGTAAAAACTTAATGCTAGGCTTAATATCTTCTTTCTCTCGGTCGTAAAATTTGTTGAACTACTTCTATCTCGGCTGCTTCTGTGAACCGAATTCGGTCAGATTTTCGTTACACTTCTGTTGAGTAGTTGTTTCTTTTTCTCACTGAAATATATTTTTAGATTAAGATTCCATATTATAAATTTGGGTCTTACAAGAAGAAAGAAGGTGTTTCTGCGTCGTGTTAATAGTTATAATAGGAATAGTTCATCACACCACGAATAGGTCTGGTATAAACATGTTCAGCGCTAAATAATTTTAATTGACGTTTACGCTAATTTACTTGTTAAGTATCAAACGGTTTTAATTGCGTAAGGTCTCCTTTTGAAATGTGAGCCTCGTCTTCATTTTGTCCTTCGTACCCATAATTTGTTATTTTTTTCTTACTTCCAGTTTAAAAATCTGATTTCCTTAAATATCACTACGAAAATTGTATATTTCTTACAAACTGTAAACAGCTCTGTGTTTTCAGTGACTTGTGAGAATTAGGAATTGAAATAAGTAATAATAAATAAATAATATTATTCTATAAATTATGATGGTTAAGATGGTTAATTCATATTTTCAGAGTTGACCTTTTCAATTCTGATCCCCATTAATCTTTTAAATCCGCCTTTTTCGAATCGACCTTTAAATTCGGCTTTCCGGTTGACCTGTCAAATTCAGTTTTTCCTAATTGACCATTTAATTCGGCTTTTTCAAATCGACCATTTAAATTCTGCTTTCCAATTGTTAAATTCGGCCTTTTCCAGCTGACCTTTTAAATTCAGCTTCCCAATTGATATTTTAAATCCGGCTTTTCCCAATTGACTTTTAAATTCGGCTTCACAACTGAACTTTTAAATTCGGTCTTACATAATTAATCCTTTAAATTCGGCTTTCTAATTGACCTTTTAAATTTGGCTTTTTTTAATTGACCTTTTAAATTCATCTTTCCAATTGACTGTATAAATTCGACTTCCCAAATTATTTTTTAAATTCGTTTTCCGAAGTAACCTTTTAAATTCGACTTCCCAATTGAACTTAAATTCGGCTTCCCAAAATTATTATTTAAAATCTAAAATGGGGTATTTCCATTTTTCTCAATTTTTATTTCTTCACAAAATTTAAGCCGCTGGGATCGATGGTTTCACCATTGATTTTAAAATTCTAAAATTGAATATCCTCATTAATTCGTTAGTTATTCAGACAAATATTGTTTTTTAGGATAATGATTCAGTCGATGTGAGATTTAGATTCCTACACAAACAACTGATAACATCATTCAGCGGGAAGGCCAAGCAGTACAGTATGCTGTTTCCAAAGTGCATCATAGTCCTCTTTTTTCACAAACGGTTCCCAACTGACCCTACTATGCTGTGTAGTCGACAAAATAAAAAACAACGCGCATGCAGGAAATTGCACCCCATATATATATATATATATATATATATATATATATAAAGTAAATTGAGAGTAATGCCTATCTACCAAAATGCATAATATGACACACGCATGATTCAGGAAGAAATATTCATTTAGAAAAATTAAAATACAATCCTTCTCGCAACAAAACAACATGAAAAACCTAGACACACACACGCACACACACACACGCTAAATTCAAATAGTATCCCAAAAAACAATAAAAAGAAATAGATCCCCACTAGAGTATCATTGAAGTAAAATCACTGAAAACAATTTTAAAGTATAAAGACGAAATCAAATTTCGCAAATCAGTGAAAAAACTTTTTACAGTCAACGAAGGTGACAAGAAAAACTTAACGTGCGGGTGTGAAAAAAAACCAACACGCACGCCCATATATGAACTTTCTGGCCTACTTACCATTTGACTTGTCTATTTATACACGATACCTTGACCATCAGAAAAGCAAACGGATCTCGATATGTGAAGTCACAAGTTTATTCGGTTGAAGAGAGTCAACTTTAGACTCGAAACACGTGTAGCGACACAAACACTATTATGGACACTTAATATATTATACAAAAAGCAAATAATAATTATAATAATGGCAACAATAAATCTACACTTTAAACAAAACGCTCACGGCTTCCCGCACTTTTTCTTACATATATATATATATATATATAATTTTTCCTGGGATGCTTTTGAGCGATCACGTGTTATATAAATTTCGGCTCCTTTCATTTCTGTTCAAGTCATCTTAAGGTTGCGTTGCGTGATTTAATGTTAGTAAGAGTTTGTTTTGTTTTCTGATTTTTGTTTGTTTTTGTTTGTTTTGTTTGTAGTTTTTTGTTTTTTTTGTTTTGCTTTGTCTAAACTGTCTAGGCTTTGAGTACTTTACTGAGTGGATAAGTTTGCTCTCTGGTCGTTTTAATCTGTATTGTCGTCTTATCCAGATAAGGTTTCGAATAACAAATCTTTATCTGGAAAAGAGTTTAGGTTTTGGCAAGCTGTTCGTTGGTTTTAGTAACTGCTTTTGTTTGTCTTTAGTATATATACACTAACGGCCATAATTATTAGGCCACCCCATTTTTTTAAAAGAAATGATGTATTTCATATTATTTTTTAGTATTTATTGGTACGTGAATAATTCTAAATGAAAATAGAATCGTTCTTTGTTAATAGTGCACAATAACATATGCATCAAATAACCTGTTCTGGTGCCCAGCTTTTCTGATCTCTTCCACATGCTAGTCTCTTTTGGCTGGCCGAGGGCAAAGGCTTCCTGGCCTCTTTGTAAAATTTTACTAAAGTAATAATAACAGAAGAACCATTCTATTTTCATTTAGACTTATCCACTTTGCAATAAATACTAAAAATATTATGAAATACATAATTTCTTTTTAAAAACCTGGGCTGACCTAATAATTATGGCCGGTAGTGTACACACACACACACACACACACACACACACATATATATATATATATATATATATACGTATGGTGTACGTATGAAGGGACTGCTAAAGTTTATCGATGTATTTATTCGCATGCATTTATTCAATATCTCTGGCTATAGAAAGAATATCTGATAGAAAGAATATCGATTTTATCAGATAAAATGACTATATTTCCAACAAAGAAAACAATATCTTTGTTTATATAGATTTATATTGTTTCTTCCAGAATTCTTTATCCCTGTGATTAGATAGATAGATAGATAGATAGATAGATAGATAGATAGATAGATAGATAGATAGATAGATAGATACACACAAGCACACGTACATATACAAATATTATTCTGGTGTTAATAAAACAGTGCTCTATGTAATATAACAGAGCTATATCATTAAACATACATATTATCCTACGTCTGTACTACGACTCGAAGTTTCATTCACTAGGCCATTATCAAGTGCTTATTAAGAAGTAGGCACCTGGTGATTGCATTATGATTGATTATGAAGTGGGTTTCCAGTAATTGAAATATATTTGGACTCTTGGGGTGACTCACGCCTTTCTGTGTGTGAGGGTTTATGTATTATTTCATTTTTTGTTTCTTTTTATTATAATTATTAGTACTATTATTATTATTTGTATACATGTACGGCCGCAAACGCAATTATGCGTGTGTTTATTTTTGTGCTGTAACGATTATAAGTTTATATGCACACATGTGTATACATGTATGTACGTGTTACTTTTGTTTTTTGGGTTTTTTGTTTTTGTCTTTTTTTGGAGTAACCATCTTGAAGTTGTGGTGGGTTGGGTTTTTATGTATGTGTGTATGTTTATGCACGCAGATTCTCATACATACCTGCATGATTATGGGGGTTAATTGTTTGTGTGCTTTGTTTTTTTTTTTTGTTTTTTGTTAGTTTTTATTTTAATTAATACATTTTGCCGGTAAGTTAGGTAATTGTTCTTGTTTTGTTTTTTGTTTTTTACATTTCTTTGTGTGCGGGTTTATCTATTATACAATTTTCTTTTTTCTTCGTTATTATTATTATATTTGTGGTTTTGTTATTGATATTGTGTGTTGTTAATATTTTCGATTTGCATTTTAATTTGGTTTTGGTGGGGGCAAGGTGTTAGATGTGTGGATTTTTTTTTTTTTTGCAGTAGGTTGTGTGAAGTTTGTTTTTTATTTGCATTTAAGTGGCAACGTAAGTATTTATTTGAGTGTCTGCATTTGAACATTTATCCCATTATTTTGTTTAGTAGTTTGTTTTGGTTTTTGAAAGCTATTATGGCTAGTTTTTCTACTAAAAATAGTCTGAAATTTCTGCTAATGATAATATCTGGGAGTGCTCTTTTTATTATTTCTCATTTAATATGGCTCGAGTTATTGTTTTTTTTTTAGTTCATATATATTTTGATAGGGCTGTGTTGTTTGTGTATTGAATGTTTTAAATGGCGCCTTGTGATTGTTGTATGACACTATTTTTACATGCGAAAAAATATAACACTATTTTAGCACGACGGAGCGAAAGAAATTATTAGTTGTATTATTAATTGTGCAGATCATTTGTTCCAATATGAGCAGAGAAAAATAAGCATAATAGATAATTGTTTATTCGATTGCAATATGAATGCAGCTAATAAATTATGAGCAGAGAGAAAATACTGCAAAATAAAAATATTTGAAACTGGCTGAGTGAATTAAAAAAACATTGCAGGTATAGGCAGCAGGTAAGACGAGGTCATCGCATCGGTCGGCCATTTTTGACAAAGCGGAAATAAATGACTAAGAAAAATACCATTGAAAGCCCTGAGCCTTACGGCTGGTGAAAGTGAAAAATAAACTGTAGCCAAAACATTGTTTTGGGATTGTCACAAATTTTTGAGGATGCCAAAACGGTTAAATCCTGAAATCCTCAGTTATCATGTGAAAAGATTTTAAACCTAAAAAAAATAAATTATGTAATCAGTTGAATTAAGGGAAAAAGACAAAAAGATATGATGTAACCAGAAATATGGCTGCTTAATTGGTTAAAACAAGGGAAGGAAGTAACTCCGCCTCAAAATGCAAAGGCAGAAGTGATTTCATTGGCTAAAGATTTGATTTGCATGGACACCCCGCGTCCGTCATTCCCCCCCCGCAAGAGAATTTGGGACACGCATGAAAATAGAGCCATAGAGGGCCAAAATCAGTTGGAGCTGAGTTTTCAGTTGGAGTTGGATCGGAATCAATCGAGATATAACGACAAGGGAGAGACGGTTCCGAGCCAGGGATCCACGACCGTAGAGATAGAGACATTCACCTTCGATAGAGTTCCTGACTGAAGATGTATAAAGATAGAAATAAATGCCAAGACGTTGGGTGCCAACCGTAGAGAAATCACACACAGAGACCAATCTTCGGCAGTTTCTGTAAAGCTTCGGTGAAAAGCGCGAATAAGACATTTTGAATCTTCACAAACTTGAAAACACCGAGTGGAGTAAACAGACATTATCAATCAAAAGCTTGAATTAATGTTAAGAAGACAAACACTACTCTTAGACCAAACTTTCTCTCCGTTGTAGAGATAAGATATTATATGATTGATATATTCTATTTCTTTTTGTTTTTGTTTTTGTTTTTTTTGTTTTTTTTGTTTTGTTTTTTTTTGTTTTGTTTTTTTGTATATAAAGACTTTTTCCGCAACTTATTCAGGCATCATTCAATTTACTTTTATTGCCGTTTTTATTAACCCAGTTGTACGCAGCGTCCGGTCTGTTTAACTTGGTAAAGAGAGAGTTAGCAAGATTTCAGCGTGACTTCCTTGGGATCAAAATTCACAGTGTGGGCGAGGAAGAACACCGTTGTAATAGACGACTCGAAGACCAGCTACTGTGCCGAATCCATTACGACTAGCGGCAGGAAACCGTCGTCATAGTTGCATCGTTTTTTAAATGATGTTTCTGTAGCTTCTGTGTAATTTTTTTTCTTCTGTGTCTATGTCATTTGTTACGGAAGCTTTGTACTAGGTACCTCCACTTTTTAGCGATACTTAAGTTTTTAAATGAATTTTCATAACAGACAAAATTGGGGGACCTGAAGGTGACTACCACCACCTTTAAATTTGTTTTTTATCTTTTTTTTTTTTTACTTTTTCAACGCTGTCCTATCGATTATTACATAAAGTTTCCTACTATCAATAAAAAGATTCGGAAAAATTTCAATAATTAAGTAATTTTAGCGGGGGGCTCAGTTTCTCATACAACGTTCTAGTAAATCGATTTTCCATTTGGAACTACTCGCGTTGGGGTGGCTATGTTTTGTTTTGTATTTTTCTTTTCGAATTGTTGCTTTTGTTTTTGTCTTTTTCAAGTTTTCTTCAGTTCTTACGATGGCATCTGACTCGGAAACTTTAAGAATGGCTTTATTCAAAAATTTTGCAAAGGATTCAGTTGTTGAATATGCGCAAGCAAAAAATTTAATTGCACAGGATCGATTTACTATAAGGTTGTAGGAAAAACTGAGCCCCCCACCCCACCCAATTGTTTAAATATTGAAATTTTTCCAAATTTTCTTTGTCAATCAGAAAGTTTAGTGTTTAATCGATAAGATTGCACGGAAAAAAATTTTCAAAAATTGATAATCAACAGATTTACAGGTGATGGTAATGTCGTAGCGGCGAGTGGTTCCAAAATGGAGGATCTATTTATTTTAACGTTGTATGAAAAACTGAGCCCACTTTAAAATTGTTTAAATATTGAAATTTTTCCAAATTTATTTTGTCAATCGGAGAGTTTAGGGTGTAATCGATCAGACTGCACTAATTTTTTTTTTTAAATTTGAAAAGCAACTTAAAGGTGGAGTTAAAATATTAAAAAACAATCTTAAAATGATCTTAAATAATATTAATAAAATAATAATTATAATAAAGATAATAATAAATATAGATATATATTTTCAAAATTCTTAAACAATACTAACACTAATAAAAACAATAATAAAAATATTTTAAAAAATTATTATTTTTCTTTTCTTTTTTTTTTTCCTTATTTTCTTTTGTTTATTTTTTTAATGAGCGAGGAAATGTTTTTGTAGATTACCGTTACAAATATCTATTCTTGATATGGGCGCGTGAGTGTCTGTGTGTGATTCTTTTCTGGATGAGTTTGAATATTAACTGTTGTATCATTTGAGTCTGACGAACAGCAGATTTGGTTGCGAAATATGTATTACTCATGAAATTGTAGAATATCTAAATTTTTTCTAGATTATTACTTTGTTAAATTAAACAAATAAATTTAACATTGAGTTCTATTGAGCTCGTCTCTATCGGAATTTTTAGTATTGTTATCTTACTTTTATGCAAGTTTCATTAAAAATGACAGACAAGGTGTTATGGTTAAATTTTTTTTATATAATTTTTTTGTGATCTTATAATTTTTCTCTTTTCAGGACATAAATTATATAAAAATTGTTCATATGATTTTGTTTTTTTTTGGTTTTTTTTCCGAGCTTTTTCGGTTATACTTCTAGCCATTAAAAAGGATGGATTTTATTTTACTTGTAACTGGCTATGCATAGTGTATACCTATGTGTGTAGAGTCAAGCGTATTTCGAACACGGTCAGCACACTGTTGCCGTGTTCGTAGTTGATATTATTAAGTTTTGAATTTTTCTTTTTTTATTAATAATGCTTCCATTATTTTTAGATATTTTTCATGTGGATGATGATATTATATTTGTATTATCAACGAGTACGAGTTCAAATTCCAGTTGGATTCTTTGCATTCACTTACGCACAAATACCTTTTGGAAAGGTATTAATCCGTCGCTTCCCTTCAGTTATGGGTTAAATAATAGAACAGATTGGGTTCTATAGCCTTGGCTGGCAACCAGTCTACCGCAGAAAGCAATAGCAACCTACTACGGGATACTCTTCTTCCCAGTCAGTTATGTCTCTTTCGAGACATGATCGCCCAAGCGCGTATCACGTATGGCACTTAACTGACTGACTGATGTTACGGATAGAATTGATAGACCTCCATGTGTATTTAAACGATATCGAATTAAACTCTAGTCAAAGAGATGTAATTTTTATATAATTTACGTTCTGAAAATAAAAAAATTATAAAATCATTTGAAAAATTAAATATAAATCGTAACCCTAACAACTTGCCTGCCATTTTTA
Source organism: Ascarosepion bandense (assembly GCA_037127315.1). Classification (NCBI taxonomy): domain Eukaryota; kingdom Metazoa; phylum Mollusca; class Cephalopoda; order Sepiida; family Sepiidae; genus Ascarosepion; species Ascarosepion bandense. Next base: position 1,135,271 of record JBBBDQ010000414.1, read on the forward strand.
ATAAAATCTGCATACATACATATATATATATATATATATATATATATATATATATATATGGGGGAGTGTGTATGTATGTATGTATGTATGTATGTACAGGATGTCTGTCTGAAAAGTAACGCGACTGGGTGTGCTGTATCAGACATAGGTAAAAGAGGAATAAGTTGATTGTGTTATCATCTAGTATGATATCTTGGAAGTATATAACTGTAATTTGTCGTTTGGTCCGCTCACTGCTTGACAAGTAACGAGAGCTGTGACAAGACAAATCGTGCCTAATTCACTACGACAATACCCTTACCTACTACGTCCTCAGTATCCGGCAGTTCCTTGCTGAGAAAAACATCGTCTTGCTGGAACAAACTCCCTTTTCACCTGATCTTGCTCAGCGTGTATTTTTATTTATCCCCAAAGTCAAGTGGATCTTCAAAGGGAACCGTTTTGAAGGCATGAAAGCCATCAAGAGGGCCATGATCACGGATCAGAAACGCTTCCAAGAAGAATCCTTTCAGCAGTGAATAGAAACGTGACAGAGAAGGATAGGAAAGACTTGAGGGGGATTAATTTAAAAGTAAAACCATGTAGTTTCTAGTTTGGAACTGGAATAAATTATTTGTGACACCAGTCCCGTTACGCTCCAGACAGATTTTGCAAATATATCTGTGTATGTGCGAGAGACAGAGAGGTGTCGATAGAGAGAGGAAGAGAGAGAGAGAGAAAGATGGACATTAAAGTTGCATGACAATCAGACAGAATCTATTTATCTAAACTTATTTATAAATGGAACTTTGTGTGTGTGTGTCTCTGTGTGTGTGTGTGTCTATGTGTGTCCATTACTTATAGACTCCAAAACGACTGAACCGATTTTCTTGAAAATTTAAACAGTTATACTATAAGCAACTGCAACTGTTCTTAGCTAGGTTTTGTGTCGAGGTACCCCCGATAAATATTGAAAATCGATAATCGAAAAAATCGGGTCATAGAAGGAGTGATCTGATTTTAATCAAATTTGATACACTCATAGACAAGGGCATAAGAAACGATGTTCAGAAGTTTCACGGTTGCAGTTCTCACAATAGTGCAGAAAATCGATAATATGTATATATATATATATATATATATATATATATATATAAAAGGCAAGATGTTTGTGTGTGTGTCTGTTTATCTGTCTGTATGTCTGTATTTTTTCAGCACTTTTATTTTAGTTTTTGATTCGGGTTTGGCTCTAAGTAGGTATAATTGTAGTTCTTAGTCTCAGCCATGATACCATTTACTCAGAGGACATATTTAGCCTTCAAAATTCAGTTTACAACGAAAAAATCTTATTTAATATCGATATCAGGAAATCAACATTTGACTGACATTCATTCATTTTTGTTTCAGTTTACGGCTTTCTCTTTAACTGGAAACAACTATTGCTTTTTAGTCTTTTGTGCCTATGTCCAAAGAGTCTGAGCTCCAGGACCCTAGATTAGTTTTAAAGCTTTCATTACACCCGAGCAACGCCGGGCTATACTGTTAGTCTTAAAAATAAAAGCCAATTTGAAGCTATTTTACTACGACTTGTATCGCCAATGAACGGGCGTAATGAGAATAAGGCAACATGCGTCGTATTATAATTTATAGTGGAGCTTTTCTCTCGTAGCAGACGAAACAATAATGCAACTAACAAAAAAAAAAATTAAAATGTTTGCATATCGCCGCCAGGTTCAGTCACTGTGCATAAATAACTTGACTGCGTGCTTCTAAGATAAGCCTCGCTTTGGAAAATCCAACCCATTAGGATAATAACATTTTCAATGTATTTGTTGCGGAGAGATCTTCGACGAACAGCAGAGATTATTTGAAAAAGGCGCAATGCTTTATGATCAATAAATTTCATTTAAATTTTGAAGTCAAAGCAAAGTCATTTGGTTTCGCTCGTAGCAGTTACCAAAAATCAACCGTAAATACGAACTATTTGTAAAAGTCTAAGAGACTAAAACTGAACAGTTGAACTAACTGTAAGTATCTAAAAGGCTAAGACTGAACAACGGGACTATTTGAAAAGAGACCTAGACCAAACAACTGCAATTTGTAAGAGCGTGTAGTAGCAGGGTGCGTGTTCTTTGTATGGAGATGGTTAATTTTTATTGAATTAGCCTTATGTCATACATAACCGAACTCCTTACAACTTCGGATCATTCGCTATCATCAGAATGTTATCAGCAGGTGGATTTGTGGAAGAATAAAAGTTTACCGTTTGCATGTTTTGATAGAAATTTATCAATGGAAAAGAATAACATGAATTGGTAGAAGTTAATGTTCAATGAGAAACAGTTGAGAAGTCAAGGGTATCAAGAGTTCGTATTCGTCCTAGCAAGAGTAAGTTTATGTTTACGTAGGCAGGAACGTATGTATGTATGTATGTATGTATGTATGTATGTATGAGCGTTTGTTGGGTAGGAGTGTCTTTGAAGTTATCACTCAGGGTGAATGGTGAAAAGAAGGAGGTGAGAGGTGAGAGAGAAAGATAGACAATAATAGCGATCGCTTGACGTTTGTCGAGGGACGTGTTAATTCCGCTCGTCTTATTTCTCTCTGGCGACAGTGAATTTGCTCCGTCTTTTTATTTCGTTTGAGAGGCGAAAAGGTCATTTGGGAATTCACTTCCGGGTGTAATTCTGGCCTTTCCATTGGACAACGAAGATTTCGCATCGAGGTGTGAAACTTCGCGTGTTTTGTGTGTGTTAAGCAAAGTTTGTAAATTCGAGAAAATTTGTTTATTTCAAACAAAATCAATGAATCAGTGCTTAGTATTTGAATTTTTTTTATCTAGAACTTGTTTTGTTTACTACAAGCGTAAGTAACCAAAACTGAACACCTGAACCATTTGCAAGAGACTAATAGACTAAGACTGAAAAACTTAACTATGTGTAAGAGACAAAGACTGAACAAATGAACTATTTTTAAGAGACTAAGACACAACAACTCTGTAAGACTCTAAAAGACTAAGATTGAACAACTAAACTAATTTAATTGAAAAAAAGAGTAAATACTGAAAAAAATGACTTTTTTGTAAGAGTTTAAATGACTAAGACTCAGCAACTGAAATATTTGTAAGAGTCTAAGAGACTAAGACTTAAAAAGTAAACTATTTTCGAAAGTCTAAGCTGCTAAGACTAAACAACTAAACTATTCGTAAGAGACGAAGGCTGAACTGCTGCAGTATTTGTAAGCATCTAAGAGACTAAGAATAAAAAACTGAATTATTTATAACTGCCTACGAGATTTAGACTGAACTATGAACTATTTGTTAGAGTTCAAAAGACTGAACAATTTGTAAGAGTCTAATCGACTAAGTCTGAACAACACGTTCGTTTTCCTTGGATTGTAGCTGATAATAGATGTAACAAATAACAAATGTGTACTTTATCAAAATAGAAGACATTAGTCATCTGCGGTGCGTAGAAAGATTGCTTTTGCCTTTTGCTAAGACCATCAATTATGGAACTCTGTTATGAGTCGTAATTGCATTTACATTCTTTTCTATCTCCATGAAAATGTGATGTAATTTTCAAAACTCTCACATACATTATAATTCAACACTTTTCTAAAGATCTTCTTATACATTCTTTGTCTGTTTTATTTAATACAATAATAAATATACATGTTTTCTTCTCCGGTTGCACAATTCGGAGATTTATACACAACGCAATGTTCAGGAGAAAATATGTGAAAATTACGAGAAGTTTACTTATATTTCCAGGTTAACAGAACTTCTGCTAAAATCGCACAATAGAAGTTTAATATTGAAACTGTTGAGTCAGTTAACCACATAAGGCATTTGAACCTTTCTTAATTAATCATATATATATATATATATATATATATATATATATAAGTGTGTATATGTATGTGTGTGTGTGTGTGTGTGTGTGTGTGTGTGTGTGTGTGTGTGTGTGTGTGTGTGTGTGTAAAAATTAAACATAAAGAAAATATATCTCTAAAAAACAGCTAAAATAACGATAAAAGGAACACTTTTCTTTGAAGAAGATTTTTAATTGTGCAGTTAGAAATTCTTCCCAAAATTTAACGTAAGCCCTGGACTTTTTTTTAATATCAATCAGTCAGTTTGGTGTCATAAGGGTTGCACGCTTGGACCATCATTTCTCAAAAGAGACATGATTAACTGGGCATATTTTCTCGTGGTAGGCTGCCATTACTCTCTGCGGTAATATCATCTTTCTAATATCACCTTTCTGAAAAAGAAATGCTCCTTTTCCAAGCCAACTTACAAAGCTTAAAAAACTGAAATTGATAAATGCATAAATATTTTCTCGAATTAAAATGTAATAATAAAAACAATTACTTCAATCAATAAATAAAACCTAATAAGAAAAAAACTATTCAACTACAATATTCACTAACTTTCCTTTATTACACATTAAATTACATCACGTAGCGTCGTCCATAGTTTATGTTGACTTACAGTTAGGTTTAAAAGTATTTTAGAGCATTTATAATTAAAGAAAAATTTTAAAAAATAATATCGGTATTTTTAATTCCGCTTATAAGTACAGGTTGCAATTCAAATCATTACATTTATTTAATAATGTTCCTCGGCAGACGAAAGGCGTTGGTAAAGAATATTTTTCTTTTGTCTGTATATATATATATATATATATATATATATATATATATATATATATATAACTGTGTGATAAAATATAGTTTTAATGTGCGCTATATTAGATGAAGTGATCAATAAGGCAAAGTGATCAATAAGTTGTGTGGATAATGTTCAACAACATATGACGGCATGATTGAACACAATCCTGATGATTAAGTTCAAGCATGATACAGACTGTCGTTATTCTGCGTTAATACTATGTTCGCACTGCTAGTAGGTCAGCATATTTTTATATAATTTTGGTGACTGTTTATGTTAAAATGAGATGTCAGTGGTACTTTTAGTTTTGAGTAATTTAGACGACAGTTCATCAATCGCACTTAATATGTCTATATATATATATATATATATATATATAGCATGGTGGTCCACCTATACTGTCTTAATATGTATAGGAAAAACTACTAAAAAGTTGTAAGTTTAAAAATGTATTTTTTGACAGTATTTATTTATTTCTATTAATAATAGAAATAAAGTTACAACTTTTTAGTAGTTTTATATATATATATATATATATATATATATATATATATATATATGTGTGTGTGTGTGTGTGTGTGTGTGTGTGTGTGTGTGTGTATGTATGTATACTCAATGAAAATATTATTAAAAACATCAAAACTTTTGTGTCGATTAATTTTAATTAATTTTTATTTTTCAAAACAATTCTTTTCTGAAAAGGAGAAGATTCTATCAGAAAAGATCTTGAATTTTTCTTCCGAAATGACTTTCGGACAGTTTATGACTGAATTTCTTCCTTGTCTTATATATAGAGAGAGATATAGATGTAGATATGGATATATTATAAGTTATACTTTAGAATATGTACAAACTACAAGCTACTACAAAATTGTACATTTTGTTTCGACATTGAAGAGACAATGTCTTATCAGGAAGTTAACAATGATGGTAAATTATTATTAACTATTACTGTTATCATGGTTTACCATCATTATTAACTACCTGAACAGACATTGTTCTTTCACTGTCGAAACAAAATGTACAACTTTGTTGTAGTTTGCAGTTTGTACATGTTGTAAAGTGTAATTTATATATATATATATATATATATGTGGGTGTGTGTGTGTGTGTGTGTGTGTGTGTGTGTGTGTGTGTGTGTGTATCCAAATAAATAAAGAACCAAGAAAATAATTGCAACGTTCAAAACATTAATCTAAACGTTTATTACCATCATTATTAACTACAATTTTGTAGTAGTTTGTAGTTTCTACATGTTCTAAAGCATAATTTATAATAAATATTCATTGCTCTATTTTTATATTGAGCTCTGTTTTAAACTAATGTTTTGAACGTCGCAATTATTTTCTTCGTTCCTTATTCATTTGGATATATATATATATATATATATGTGCAAAATACTTCATAATGGACCGGCCTAAACCGAGAACTCTTACTAAAGAAAAATTGTTCCACCGGCATGAATCTTTAGTAAGACTTGCCAATTTTAATTGTTATAAATTACAACACCCCACTTAAAATTGGCAAGAAAGTTTAAGAAAGAATGACGGGCTAGCAACTCAAACAAGTGTACCCACTAAAAATAATGTTTATAGCAAAAACAATAATTTTCACAAATATAAATCCCTTTCAAAAATACACATATATATGTGCGTGCATTAGTTTATCTCTAGGCTTTTGATAGTGGTAACTCATTCATACTTCAGGTGCCTTTTTCCTCATTTTGATATGTCGGTATACTGATAACACTACCTCTCCAGTATATATATATATATATATATATATATATATATATATATATATATATATATATATAAGTTGAATATATGAATCGGAATCCGAAAAGATGGTAGATTAAACAAAAAACAACAAATAAGTAACGTCTCTTAATCAATCTAACATGCTTTTTTTATTATTAAAGCTTCTGCAAAGATTAAGAGAAAATTAAAAGAAAATCAGTGACAGTATATTACTGTGTTGTGATTAAGGGCTAGTTTTTATTGTTTAAATATGTTTCACGTGTATTAAAGCAATAGATAATTATTAAATGTATGTGCAAGGAATATTTTGGATGGCAAAGTGTATAATAGTGTATGCGTATGATTCAGTATAAACATGTGTCTGTTTAGGTGTATGTTGGATGGTAACGATACTTAATATATATATATGTGTGTGTGTGTGTGTGTGTGTGTGTGTGTGTGTGTGCATATATATACACGTGTCAGGTATATTAATGCAATGTTATAATTTTAAATATATGGGCGAAGAATATTTTGGATGGTACAGGTGTGATAATGTATGTGCGGTAATGTTAGTATAAGTGTATATATGTATGTGTGTGAAGAAAAGTCTATAGATAAGATCTATTAAAATGTAGTCATGAATTGTAGCAAGATGTTGCGATGATTCTGTATTTGGTGGATATTTTATATTTACGTGTATATATATATATATATATATATATATATATATGCGGTGTGTGTGTGTGTGTGTGTGTGTGTGTGTGTGTGTGTGTGTGTGTGTAGAAATGGTCTTATTACTTCTATTTGCGTCAATGAAACGCAGCTAGCTGTGATAAACTTGTATTGTTTGGAATCTTCCATTGAAGATGGAATTAGTCTTATTTCATTTATTTTTTATGGATTTGTCGACACAAATTCGATTCATGAAGCATAGATCTGTAGAAAGATGGTGACGAAATGCAATGTTTTAAGCGAGTGTTCATAGTTGGTAGTAATGCTGTTATTATGTTTTCAAAATACATTCTCTTTAAAGATTTATGTTCTTGCCTAATTAGGCTGGCAATAGTGAAATCAAAGTTATGTCCTATGTCGTTTCGATGTAAAGTGAGAGTTCGAATGTTTGTCTAAAGGTAAAGCTCTATTGGTTCAATGATGTTGGTTTAAAATCAAATGATTACTACCTCATACACACATATATTTATATATATATATATATAAATGTATTTATGAATATATACACTACCGGCCATAATTATGTCTAAAAAATTATGTATTTAATACTATTTTTAGTATTTATTGCCAAATGAATAATTGTAAATAAAAATAGAATGGTTCTTTTGTTAATACTACACAATGACATGTGCATCAACTGAATTTATAAATATTTAATTATTACCGATACTGCAGTTTCATTAATGAAAGAATGAAAAATATTTAATGTGATTCGGACGAGTTCATTTTTGCTTCCTTGCTTTGTAAAATTTTGCAAAGTAATAATAAAAAAAAACAATTCTATTTTCATTTAGAATTATCCACTTAAAAATAGTATGAAATACACCATTTCTTAAAAAAACAAAACAAAACTGGGGTTGCCTAATAATTATGGCCGATAGCGTATATGTATAGATCTTCGAAAATAATATTTACATATATACGTGTTTATATGTAGATATATATTTACATATATATAAATATATGTATGTATGTATATGTTTGCATATGTATATATATATATATGGTTTTATATGTATAAATATATGCATATATATATATATGTATATATATATGAATGTATAAAAATATATATATTTATATGTGTGTGTGTGTGTGTGTGTGTTTGTGGATATTTAGGCAGCATATCTTCATATAAGCATGTTTGATTAAATAATTTAGACATATTTCTTATTCTTTTTATTTTCTCGTAGGCTCGGTTAGATAGATAGATAGATAGATAGATAGATAGATAGATAGATAGATAGATAGATAGATGAATTTGTTACTTTTATTGTGTAGATTCATGTCGACTTCGAAGGTTTCGTGAGGACACTTTTATGATGTCACTCATCAAGACTGGGTTTTTTCTCTACTGCTGTCATGTCTTGGTCTTTTTTTTATTTATATGGTGTCTGATGTAATATGATGTTTTGTGGGGGTGGTTTTATTTACGATTGGTTCGTTTTCTTTTTATTGTGCAGGCGCTTCCTTTCTATTTATTGCGTTTTAATATACACGTGAGTAGATGCCAACTTAATTGCTTTACATTGAATAAGTGTTCGAATAATTGCTTTTTAGTTGGTTTGTTCTTATCAACTAGGTTGACCCCTTTTTATTGTATTGACCTCATTTTATTGGCTTGACACTTTTCTTACCGCGTTAGTATATATAACCGCTTAAAGGACTTATTTTTAGGTCATGGTTGAGTGATTGTATTCTTGTGTGTATTTGTGGGCTTTATGTGTATTTGTTTTCCGTTTGCTGGTTGGTATATCATTTTCTGTTTTTTTTATGTTGTGATCGAGTGCTTGTATTTTTATACTTATGTTTTTATTTATATTTTGGTTTTATGTTATTTTGATTTGGTTGTTATTTTCGTAGCAAAGTAGGTATTTGTTTGCATGTCTAACTTTTCGCATTAATTCGTTATTTTTGTTTAATATTTACTTTGATTTTTAAAGCTAATTTATGCTAGTTCCTCCTTTAAACATTTGAACTTTCTGATATTTATATTGGGTGGTGGTGCTTTTTTACTATTTCTCATTTAATTGTAATGTTATTTTCTTTTTGTTTCTATATGTATTTTGATAGCGTTGTGTTGTTTTTGTATTTCTCTGTGTTGTGTGATGTTTTGTGATTGTTGAATCAGTCTTTGAAAGTTGTTTCTTTTGCTTATATATATATATATATATATATATATATATATATATCATTTATGGTTGTGTGATTGTGTGTTTAGCTGAGTATAAAAGATAATTAAAATATAATTATTAGAAAGTCATTCACTCGAATTCCAGCCGCGCTCAACATACGAAGGTTTGGAATAAACGCCACTATTAATATTCTAAAAACAACCCAAAAATACATCTTAAACAGTCAAACCCCCTTTGCATAAAAAAGTATCCGAAAACACTTAGGATAATACGTACAATATTAAATTATTTCATATCACAGAGGAGAGCCACACCTCGCAAGACCCAATGATCTGGGTTCGTATCTGTCCTTAGCGTGATGCTTGCAATGTATGTTAGATCGGTCCGTCTTGGTTTCTTATATATGGGACAAACGTAGGTTCTGTTGTCCGGCACACGTGGTTGATTTACGGCGTATATGTGAACAACTGGTAAAGGCTCAAAGAGAATCTTCGGTTTTGGTTCGACCAGACGGCATCCACTGCGGTCCCAGCCAGCTCCTTCCAAGTACAACCCGTATACGTAGACTCCTTCGGAGGGGGGCATGATAGTGTCTTCTTTTTTCTTGTTGGTGACATCGTTCTGCAGAACGACGGTGTCTAATGCCCAGCCTTTCTGCTTGTGCTTACGAGTCACCTCCTGGTCGGAAAAAGACGAAGAACAACATAAATTATATCAAAGGACTGTCATGATTGTTCAGTGACAATATATAACACAGACATTTCATTTTAACAAATATATTTACCAAAAAACTGAAAGATATCTTGAAATACTAAAGAGTAAAATTATTTAATAAAATCGGTTTTAGCCACGGCTTTCAGACGACTTCAAAATGTCCTGCAACTCTTGTTTAAATTGGTGAATGCTACCATAATCCTTGCTTTCAGTTCATATTTGATCTTAGAAGTTTTGTTGGTCTCTCACCCCACACATGATAGTCAAGAGATTGTGGTCTGGCGAGTTAGGTGGCCAGAGATGAGAAATTATATGGTCACACAAACTGTCTGAGAGACGTGATTGGGATTTCTTGCTTGTGTGGCATGGTTCAGAGTCCGATTGCAAGATATAGGGTCTTCCAGTAGCCACCCACTTGTCCCAAAGAAGCAGAACCTCCTCAAGGAACTTAGTGTAGGCCTCTGTGTTGAGCCTGAGGCCAAGTGAGAAGAATGTAGCCATAACTTCGTCATGAATAGTGATCACTCCAAACACCATGATGACTTTTCGAATTCTTTGCAATATCCTCAGATTAACACTCAAACATTAGGAAACATTCGTATTAAAACTTTCGCTGAGAAGACCAAGCAGTACTGCATGTCATTTCCACATTTTTGGCACAGTGAATTCCGTCAAGGTACTTGTTTTCTCACAGAGAGTCCTTAATTGACCATACTATATTGCGTTGCGGAAAAAAAAAAAAAAAAAAACAGCACGCAAAATGAAAAATATAAAATGGCGACAATTTATCCATCACAACATATATACATATATTTCTAAACATATACTGTTAAATATAAGAGACAATGAATGTCTATTATGTTTAATCAGGAGCCGTTCTAAACATCGTATTTGACTTTAATTTCAGGTGAAAATAAAGGCAAAAATTCTCCAAAATTTGGATAATTTTTTATTAAGTTGGTCCTAAGCTTTTGACTCACATGAGCCATCTTCAGAGAGGTTACAAAGACGTTAAAATAAAAACATCCACCATCGGCGACGATCTTATCTTGTGTTGACATAAAACTTTGCTAGGCAACGATAACAGTTACCAAAAAAACAGCAAACGCAGTTCGTAAATTTGTAATGCGTTTTATGACGTCACACCGCGTGAGAGTTTAAAATGATAACAGAACCATATATTTAAATGCAATGTAATGTGTTATGACCAGATTTAAACGTGATTTTATTAAGTGTGGGTTGTTTGGATTTAATGTAGATGCCTCCAATATCTGAAGGTTCTTTTTACTGTGTGTATGAGTGAGGATTATTGTATTGTTGACTAAAATCTGTCTGATATTACCTACATGGTTATGTTTTTCTGAGAAATGTTGTTTAATTGTACTCTATATATATATTACAGAAAAGTGAAAGAACACTGTTCAAGCATTTGCTTTTATAAAGAGTGTTCGATAGAGTAGAGCTTAATATATATATTCTAAAGAATGATATGCAATGATAATGGTCCTAACTTGGCATGTCTGTTTCAATCAGTTTTCGCAGTAGATTCTAGTGATTTCATTATTAATACTTTCATATTATTTTTTTCTGAAGGACGTTCCTCTATTCCAACTAGACTTTATGAATCTAAGCTCAATACTAGACTGTCATCAAAGTCTCATTATTTCACAATCTTACTTGCTAGATAAAACCGTGACTTCTATGTTACTAGTTTCTTCTTGTGCACTTCAACTTTGGGAACATTTCTTCCGTCATTTTGCTTCCCTGTCAAATTTGATCTCCAAAAATTTACATGCAATGTCAACCGTCTTTTATATTCTCTTACACTTAGTAATTCTTTGTGCTATAATAGCTTTATGTGTGCTATGTTTATGCATAAGGATAGAGTGCGTGTAAATATAAAAGCGAACAATTTGATCCACATTTTATCGCTACTTTGTATTGATCTCAGATTCCACTTTTCTAGATAGATAGATAGATAGAGAGATGAGAAGCCTAACATAGATAGATAGATAGATAGATAGATAGATAGATAGATAGATAGATAGATAGATAGATGAGAAGCCTTAGATAGATAGATAGATAGATAGATAGATAGATAGATAGATAGATAGATAGATTCATGAGAAGCCTTACATAGATAGATAGATAGATAGATAGATAGATAGATAGATAGATAGATAGATAGATAGATAGATAGATAGATAAGAAGCCTTAGATAGATAGATAGATAGATAGATAGATAGATAGATAGATAGATAGATTCATGAGAAGCCTTACATAGATAGATAGATAGATAGATAGATAGATGAGAAGCCTTAGATAGATAGATAGATAGATAGATAGATAGATAGATAGATGAGAATTAGATGAGAAGTCTAGATAGATAGATAGATAGATAGATAGATAGATAGATGAATTGATAAGAAGCCTTAGATAGATAGATAGATAGATAGATAGATAGATAGATAGATAGATAGATAGATAGATAGATAGATTTCTGTTGCAAACACCTGTTCAGACATATTTATTTTTGTTCAGTACCAATAGCGCCCAGCCTTTCTTTATACAGCAACTATGCTGAATGAATCTGTCAGGGTGTGCATAAAATATCATCATCAACATTTTTAGGCCCCAAACCCTTAGGCACGACGACTTCGGGCGAGGATACCCATCAATGACTTCCAAACAGTTCCGTGTAACAAACTTTACTTTCAACGCTTTGGTCAAATCGTCCTATAGTTTCCAGGCTTTTTTTACAAAGGCGTCCGCGTATTAAGATTCCTTCCCCAGGCCAATAACATCAAGAAGACATATTCCAGGAAAATCAATGAGTGAGATTCTAATATATATATATATATATATATATATATGAAAATGAATAAGGAACAAAGAAAATAATTGCAACTGTCAAAACATTAATTTGAAATAGTGCTCAATATATAAATAGAGCAATGAATATTTGCTATAAATTATACTTTAGAAAATGTACAAACTACAAGCCTTTGTAGTAGCTTGTAGTTTGTACATGTTCTAAATTATAATTTATAATATATATATAAATTATAATTTAGAATATATATATAGACTATAAACAAATGATATATATAGATATATATATATATATATATATGGGGGGGGCGGTGAGCAAGCTTGTCTAGGTAGATGAATTTTAACTGAATCCTCATTTGTTACTAAAATCTACACTGGCTGTTAACTTTAAACACCTCATGGATGAGTTCAGTTTGGTCATTTTGATGTGGCGTAATGTTTAGCAAGCTTGGCACGATAAATCAATTACAATTAAATAGTAAGTTCTATCGTCACTGAGTGGCTAATACTTTCAGTGTTGAGGCACATTTTACTTATGCTTAAAAAAACTTCGTTATGGTGTAAGGATCAGCAAGTTTGTGTTCGATATCAGTTATCAGTTTTCAGCTGATATCTTGTTAACGTGACAGTAGCCGGATGTTACAGAATATAACATTGACAAAATAAAAGATTAGTTGAAGAACCAGGTCAAACAAGAACCAGGTCAGACAAGAACCAGGTCAAACAAGAACCAGGTCAAACTATCTTGACAAAGAGTTTCAGCGAAGTAAAAACCTATTGTTATTTATTCTTTACATTTTAGACAAAAACTGACAAGTTGTCCGCATCCGCCTAAATGACACAGTACCGCTCGCCTACGACACGCAAAGAAAGACACACGCAGATTAGACCGTTCGACACCCCATTACTTTGCCTCATTTTCCCTAACAGTCGGACTTTGCGAGAAGATTGCAACGGAACAAAATGTGCCGACTGATTCAATTTTCTTTGTGTTTTTTGATTGGGTAATCTATCCAAAGTATTGCACTACACCTCCTTGGCCTCACACTCTCAGCGGACCTCAAGTGGAATGACTATATCGAATCCATTGCTAAATCCGCTGCTATGAAAGTCGGTTCGCTGTGCAGGGCCCGGAAGTTTTTTCCGTCTGAATCCATCCTGCACATATATAAATCTACCATCCGCCCGTGTACTGAATACTGCCGCCACATCTGGTTAGGTGCCCCTGCTATTCTCCTCGGGGTTATTGACAAAATACAACGGAGAATGTTAAATGTGGTCGATATCGACTTGGCAACCCGGCTGCAGTCACACTCTCACCAGCGTGATGTGGCTTCTCTGTGCCTCTTCTATAAATACTTTCACGGCTTCTGCTGCGATGAACTTAGATCACTTTACCCCCTGGGTAGGAATTTGCACGAGCTACTAGATTAGCTACTAGGTCTCACCCGTTTACAGTGAAACATAAGATGTAACCGCAATTTCTACTCTAACAGCTTCATTTCTTGCACTTCCCGCCTGTGGAATTCCCTTCCATATACTTGCTTCCCCAACAGCTACAATCTCCAGGAATTTAAATGTAAGGTCAACAGACACCTCTTATCACAGTAACTCGCTTCCATTCCCTCAAACACCCGTCTCCTTCCGACATTTCCGATAACTAACCACTCTTTCTGATCACTTTCCTCTATGTAACCCCCTGCGCAATAGGGGTAGTGGAATGCCTTGCTTGAGGTGAAATGATTAAAAAATTTTTTTTTCCTTTCGGCTAGAAAAAGCTTCACCCTGTAAACGAACCTAGTCGGAGCTGTAACGTTAAATTAGTGTGTTATATTTGTGTTTTTGTTTTTTGCTCTCTCTCTCTCTCTCTCTCTCTCTCTCTCTTTCTTGAATTTCATTTGTTTTGCTGTCATTTGAAAACTCAATTTGTGTCAAACATTTTATATAGATATTTTTTTATCTAAACTTATAAACGGAACTTTGTGTGTGTGTGTCTCTGTCTATGTGGCCGTTACCTACAGACTCCGAAACGGCTGAACCGATTTTCTTGAAAATGTACACAGTTGTACTCTATGCGTCTGCGAGTGTTCTTAGCTGGGTTTTGTGTCGAGTTACTCCCCGATAAATATCGAAAATCGATAATCGAAAAAATCGAGTTATAGAAGGAGTGGTCCGGTTTTAATCAAATTTGATACACTCATAGACAAAGACATAAGAAACGATATTCAGAAGTTTCAAGGTTGCAGTTCTTACATTAGTGCAGAAAATCGATAATATATATATAAATAAAAGGCAATATGTTTGTGTGTGTGTCTGTTTATCTGCCTGTGTGTCTGTATTTTTTCAGCACTTTTATTTTAGTTTTTGCTTCGGGTTTGGCTCTAAGTAGGTATAATTGTAGTTCTTAGTCTCAGCCATGATACCATTTACTCAGAGGACTTATTTAGCCTTCAAAATCCAGTTTATGACGAAAAAACTTATTTGATATCGATACCAGGAAATCAAAATTTGACTTACATCCATTCATTTTTCTTTCAGTCTATGGTTTCGCTTTAACTGGAAACAACTATTGCTTTTTAGTCTTTCGTGCTAACGTCCAAAGATTCTGAGTTCCAGAACGATGGATTAGTTTTAAATCTTTCATTACACCCGAGCAACGCCGGGCTATACTGCTAGTATATAGATAGAGAGGATTGTAACTTTTATCAGAATTATCGGGTTAACGAGTTATCAATCAATGCACTATTTATATTTGGAGTGTTGTCCTCATCATTGTTGTTATCACAAAACTTTGGCCGTTGTGCTCTCCGGCCTTACTCAGGTGTATATTGAACTGGGTAACCTACAGGGAATTCTGAACTGAACCATTTATTTAATCCTCGTAGGGTAGACTGCTAACATTGCACTGCCCATGCCTAAGGATATTGTCCAGTTCTAATATCTATTTACTACTGCTCAGTTATTGCTTGACCGTTTTCAGTAGATGTAAGTACACACTGCCTGATCTAGGGATTGAAATCACAATGGCAAATATAAGAAGAGTAGTCTGAGTAGAGATAGCATGAATAATAAGTATTAGGTTTATAAGAGAAAGAAAGAATGAGAAAATAAAAAACTAAGAAGAGATAATACACTAGAAAGAAAGAAAGAAAGAAAGAAAGAAAGAAAACTATAGCAAAAAGAAATCAAAATAAAATAGGAAAACAGACAGAAGCTGAAAAGAAAGAAACAAAGCCAAAAAGAAAGAATTATTTCTTTTTGACTTTCAGAAAGAAAGTTCGAAAGACAGAAAGAAAGAAAGGAAAAAAGAAAGAGAGAAAGAAAGAAAACTATAGCAAAAAGAACTCAAAATAAAAAAGGAAAACAGACAGAAGCTGAAAAGAAAGAAACAAAGCCAAAAAGAAAAAATTCTTTTTTTTTTTGTACTTTCAGAAAGAAAGAAAGAAAGAAAGAAAGAAAGAAAGATTGAAAAAGAAATAAAAAAATGACAAATGAAGAGGATGTTGAACACCGGAATAATAAAAAATAATTTGTAAAATACTGAAACTTTAATTTCGTTGAAGAAAGGGAAAAACTTTAAAAAATATGAAGAAAAGATCTTAATAGAAAAATATAATTTTAAATGAAAATTAAATGAAGTTTGAATATTTTCATTAAGTTTTTTCTACAAAACAAACAAAATCTCTAGTTTTAGAAAGAATAATTTAACTGTTTGCTTAACAGAATTTGGAAGAAAAGAATATTGGCTAATGAATGAATGGAGGGTGATTTTAAATGTTATCTGAATATGTAATAACGTTAGGTTTTCTTAATTTAAATAATACGGACATAACCACCCATATTCACAATTTGAAGACTTTGCTTGCTTCAGTTAATTAACTTGATAAAAGAATGGGCGGAGACACAAGAACGTGGAATCTTAATGAATCTTTATAAAAATTTTCGCACTTGCCCCAAGGCAAATAAACAGATTTAAAAATAAAAGCAATAAAAATACTATAAACAAAAGAGAGAAATCATGAAATAAAAATGAATGGGTTTATGACGTTTTTATTTTATCGTTACATTATTTTAATATATGATTTTTTTATCTTTTAGATTTCAATTTATGTCTTGTATTTTTGCTTCAAGTTTTACTTTGTTTGGTGGACATGTTTTAAATGTAGTTCATCCCAATTTAAACAGATTTTAGAAAATTCTAGAATGTATCTTTAATTCATCTTTCATTTTAAGTTTTAAACTATTTCTTTAATATTCTTATATGCTTTTTATCTTTTTTATACTATTTTGGGATGTGTTGTGGTGTGGTGGATATCGGCTAGGAACGAGAAATCAGAGAGCCGAAGTTGAATTCCTTGCATTCACTTACGCGTAAATACTCCTGGGAAAGATATTAATCCGTCTCCTCCCTCCAGTTATGGGTTAAATAACAGGACAGATAGGGTTCTATAGCCTTAGCTGGCAACCAGTCTACCGCAGAAAGCAAAGGCAACCTACTACAGGATACTATTCTGCCCAGTCAGTCATGTCTTTTTCGAGACATGATTGCCCAAGTGTGCATCACGTATGGCACTAATGACTGATACTATTTTGATGTCAGTGTTTATATTATTTCATCTTATTTTCAAGTTATTTTTATCTTATTTTTTTATATACTTTAGTTTATTTATATATCATTGTGGCTTTATTTTTATTGGATTTTCATCATATTTTTCCTTATTTTTTATATTTTCTTCTTGTTCTTTACTTATTTTGTTTTTCACATTAGTTTTTATTAATTTTTATCATTGCATATTATTTTAACCTTATATGATTTTGATATTTTATATGATTTTCATGTTATTTCATTTCTCATTATTTCTTTTATATCATTTTCACCTGATTATTTTGACTATTTTCATATTAATTTATCCTTTGTATTATGATAATTACTTTTCTTTTTGTGTTTGTTGGTGACATGCTGGTCTGTATAGGGTTGATGCTGAAGCTAGCTATAATGATTCAGAGTTCAATTTCTTCAATGTTCATGAGTGCTTTATGGGCTAGTTCGCACAGCGAACTCTACGTATCAACTGCCTGAACTCATCTCATTTGTCATTGAACTGAATATCAATGTCATCAGTATTCAAGAACACCAATATTTTCATCCTGATGTCAGAATCAAACATCAGTGAGTTAAGAAATGCTGGGCTTTCATCTCAATATTGGCTTAGAAAAATTCCACACGACTAACATTGCCGGTGTTGGTATGTTATTCAGACCACAAGACCATAAAGCACTCATTAACATTTATATATTATTTTATTCTTATTTCTATATTATTTTGATTTTATTTATATATTATTTTACCCTTATTTTTTAAATATTTTAACCTTATTATTATTATATTATTTTTGTTTCGTCTTTATATTATGACTTTCTAATTTTTTACCTGATTTTCATATTATTTAACTTTTTTTAATTATTTTGAACTAATATATATATATTATTTTAACTTTATTTTTGTATTATTTTAAATTTATCTTTATGTTATTTTTGCCTAATTTTTATATGATATTCGCCTGATTTATATATTATTCTGTCCTTATTTTTATATTATGTTAAACGTTTTATATCATTTTAAGCTTATTTTTGTATTTTTACCCCTTGTTATTAAACAAACTTCTCAAATCACCTGTCTCAGGGCAGTGAGAAAACCCGGCGGAGTGAAGAACCCTGTCATCCAAAATGATATTGGCCGGCCTTCAAAACACCGGTGGACACAGGAGCCATGATTTTTCAGTAATAAAAAAAGTTTTCTCTTTCAAAATCTCTCACAAAATAACGTACACTATTTTGGTTATGGTCTGATCATACGCCGCTTAATATAAGATTACAGTAAAGTAGCTTCTATGGACATTACTTTTATAGATATTTTAATAAAATTACACTCTGTGTTATCGTTATTTTATTATTCAATAGCTTTATGTTTAAAGTTATATTATTTGACATTATTTTTATTAAAATTTAATCTCATTTTTATATTATCTTATATTACTTTTACATTATTTTATTTATGTTATATCATTTTGACGTTATTTACATATTATTTTATTCTTACTTTTATGATTTGAACTTTTATTCATATTATTTTATCTTTTATTCATATTTTTATTTAATTCATATTTTTAACTTATTTTTATATTATTTTATATTATTTTTACATTATTCTATTTCTGTTATATCATTTTGACGTTATTTACATATTATTTTATTCTTACTTTTATGATTTGAACTTTTATTCATATTATTTTATCTTTTATTCATATTTTTATTTAATTCATATTTTTAACTTATTTTTATATTTGATGTCCTGGTAGATTATGTTGCTTCGCCTATCAATAACATCACGCGTATTAAATCATATCATTGGGCAGTTTATATCACAAACATTTGATGCATACTATGTAAAGTGCTTATATCGAAGGACTTTATATTTTTCCATCCTCATAACGTAAAAACAATACAATGAAACTGTTATTATCATAAGAGAAAAACCTGCATGCATTCAATAGCTTAGTAGATTTCTGCAGAAATCATTCAGAATTAACTTTAACATGACAAGAAATTTAGATATTATAAGATACTTGTTTAAAATACCGATTTTCTATGGCAAAATGTGGAATTAATCAATTAAAATGAATTTGAATTTAAGGACTCGACCTCTTGAAGTATGATTTGACTTCCCTGAAACATGTCAAGGCAAAAGTTATTTATTTTATTGTTGCAAACAATTTTCAGTGTAGCGTATCTTTAATTATACTTTCTTATTATTTCATTACTAGCAGTATAGCCCGGCGTTGCTCGGGTATAATGAAAGATTTAAAACTAATCCATGGTCCTGGAGCTCAGAATCTTTGGACGTTGGCACGAAAGACTAAAAAGCAATAGTTATTTTCAGTTAAAGCGAAACCATAGACTGAAAGAAAAATGAATGGATGTAAGTCAAATTTTGATTTCCTGCTATCGATATCAAATAATTTTTCGTTGTAAACTGAATTTTGAAGGCTAAATAAGTCCTCTGAGTAAATGGTATCATGGCTGAAACTAAGAACTACAATTATACCTACTTAGAGCCAAACCCGAAGCAAAAACTAAAATAAAAGGGATTAATAAAATACAGACATACAGGCAGATAAACAGACACACACACACAAACATCTTGCTTTTTATATATATATATATATATATATATATATATATATATATATATATATATATATATATATTATCGATTTTCTGCACTAATGTAAGAACTGCAACCTTGAAACTTCTGAATCTCGTTTCTTATGTCTTTGTCTATGAGTGTATCAAATTTGATTAAAATCAGACCAGTCTTTCTATAACCCGATTTTTTCGATTATCGATTTTCGATATTTATCGGGGGTACCTCGACACAAAACCCAGCTAAGAACACTCGCAGACGCTTATAGTACAACTGTGTAAATTTTCAAGAAAATCGGTTCAGCTGTTTTGAACTCTATAGGTAACGGACACACAGACACACAATCACACACACACACACACACACACACACAAACAAACAATGTTCCATTTATAGATAAGTTTAGATTGTGGTGATACCGACCGAGCAAAACGAGACCGGATGTTGGCTCTATGCCGACCAGAAAGCGAATGAATAAAAATCACCTCCGCTCAACCGAGTTTGCGCAGATATTCCGGTTGAAAAATAAAAATTAACCAAATATCACATTTCTATTTCGTGAGCCCACGCGAATTTTATTTACCAGCCAATGGGAAGCTCAGAATCAAATTCAAGTATGAAAATCCAAAACAAGCTATTTGATCCAAAAGGCAGATATAAAAAGCGGAGATAAATCATCGTTAGACAGACCGGAGGAGACGGACGAGCTGATTAGTTTCTCCCTTGACTTAAGTCGAGCTGCTACTAAGCTGACATCTTTCCTTTCCTTGTCTCATAAGTACTTACTGACCTCTTCAAAGACATTCCTCAAAAGTACTTACTGACTTACTGACCTTAGAAGCGGCAACTTCAAAATGAACATCCCCTTACCTACACGACTGTTCCACACTCGTAAACCTTTTATCTTTTTCAGCATTATATTTTCTATGAACACTTTAACCTCCGTTGGACTTAAATGTGTATATATAAATGTTATTTTATACTCAAATTGCCTTTCTTGATTTTATAATCATTTTATGAATTATAGTGGGCTATCTTCCCACAAGGCCAAATTCCGTTAACCTGGAACGATATACAATTACCCTTGACTAGAACGGAATCCTACTACTACTAGAAAAGAGTAAATAAGATAAGATACCCCCTATAAGATACTATATATATTTTTTAAAAAACTTTAAACATTTGTCACACATAAGTTTCAAGTGAAAATATTCCTCTTACTCTATTTGCATTATTTACGTTGTTCAGACTGTTGTCCTCATCTTTATTGCAATATTCATGATGTTTCGGCCGTTGTATGCTCCGATCTTCATCGGGTGGATGAAATTTTGAACGAAACACTTTATTTTGATCACTTGTTTAAATTGTTCTTGTTATAACGTTAGTTTGAACTTTATTTTTCTAGCCACTTCAATAACATTGGTTTTCGTAATGTTAATCTGAAGTGAACTTTTGGTAACTCGCTATTTGCGAGTTAAAATATTTCGATATCTTCGTGTAAACTCAAGGTACTAACAAATTCTTCAAATAATACAAAATAATAATGTAGAACACTGGAAACAGCAGAATACACTGAATATCCGAACACTGATCACCAAAACACCGAAACGCTTAGATTTCTCTTTGAGTGCTTTATATATTAATATTTGCTAGCGGAACCCGTGGAATTTCCACGGAAAGATATTTATGATTTCCTGAAAAAAATTTACTTTGTCAAACTACAAATGATAGTAAAGTCTTCAAACATAAAGGTATTGGATAATAAAATAACGAGAACATAGAGTGTAATTTTATTAAAATATCTATGAAAGTAATGTCCATAGAAGCTACTTTACTGTAATCTTATATTAAGCGGCGTATGCTCAGACCATAACCAAAATAGTGTACGCTATTTTGTGAGAAATTTTGAAAGAGAAAACTTTCTTTTTAATACTGAAAAATCATGGCTCCTGTGTCCATTGTAAAAAGAAAAGACCAACTGAGTAATGTCCAACGGTGTAGAGGCCAGAAATTTCGTTATTAGGTCGCGGGATACGACAACAAACCTATTTTTACTATATTGTACAGCACACACATATACACACACACAATTACTGCTACAATCACCAGCTTAAGCTGCTACTGCTACAGTAATGCTATAGGCTCTCTCCTTCTAATCTCTCACTCTTTACTACCCTTTGGCAAAGGCTGTGGAGAATAGCGTTTAAAATGATAGAGGGGAAGGAAAAGCTCGTATAGAGAGTCAGTGGCGTAACGGACGGAGAAACTAAGTAACTAAGGAAGAAACAAGCAAAATGGGCACGTGATCCCAGTAGCACTATCCATTCAACAGATTCATTTGTTTCTAAGAGAACCACATTCAACCACACGTATCGATATCGACACCTTCTTCTCAAGAACACAAATGGCCTAGTGGATAAAAATGTTGGTTATATCTAGTCGCTTAACTCACCCAAAGAGTTGTGAGTTCAATACCTGGTTACAGCAGTAGTTGAACAAAGAAACTTAGAAGAGTTAAGTTATAGGTAAATAACTAAAACATCCGGAAGTGTTATGATTCATGCAACGAAAACAATCTACTCCACTGGTCAAAATAAAGTGTTCAGTTCGGAATTCAAATCTCCTGAAGAAGGTCGGAGCGTACAACAGCCGAAACGTTGTGATTATGGCAATTAATTTGGAGATAACAATCCAAACAATGTAAATAATTACAATACCTCATTTCAGGAATATAGCCAAATTCTTTTAATTTATTGGAATTATGCTAAACTGTATACAAAAAAATCTAGGTAAATTTTTTATTTAACTTATTAAACAAACTTCTCAAATCACCTGTCTCATTGCAGTGAGAAAACCCGGCGGATTGAAGAACCCTGTCATCCAAAATGATATTGGCCGGCCTTCAAAGCACCAACTATGAAACTGAGAATTTCTGTCAACAAGTTCTGTGAACCAAAAACCAAGGTTGCTGGAATCCCAGGAAATCTGAAAGTAACAATTGAATTTATTTAATAGTTAAAAAATGAGAAATAAAAAAGTCTCTAAGCTTCTATTTTACAATACCACTCATCTCTTCCGTAAAGTGTTCTGCTTTTTGGTGAGAAACATTGATTAAGTATTCAGAATTAATAGAACGTGCTGAAGTTGAATGAGTTCATTTCCTTTTATTGGTTGCCCATTTGGATATAATGTTACATACAAAAGCACTTGGAGCTGAATGTCTTTCACAATTGATAACATGTTTTAACTTCTGTGAGATGAATCTGAAACAACATTTTACCAAATTCTGGACTAAAAAGAGTTAAATATCATGAAAAGGTAAAGCAAAAAGAAACATAAGAAAACTTTCATAGAATAAAAGCACGAATTCACCAACAATAAAATGTAGTCCCTTTCCAATCAACTATTGAAGAATGACTGCATTATATATTAATATTTATGGTCACGTGATCCCAGTACCACTATCCATTAAACAGATTAATTTGTTTCTAGGAGAACCACTTTCAACCACACGTGTCGTGAAAATTGTAAGGTAAAATAATTTTAGATTAGAATTTAAATTTCAACAGTTTTACTCTAATCTTCAAAGTTTACGGCCATATCACTTTGAAACATTGGTTCCTGTACGATCACTGTTAAACAACGTCGATCTTAGTCAATGGCTAGATGGATGCGGCTTGAGAATACCAGGTTCTGTAAGCTTGGATGTGCAGATGGTGTAATGGATAATGGCTTGGAATTGTTAATCAGGGAGCTGAGTTCCAATCCTTATTGGTTTCATGATATTCACATATGTGCAAATAACCTAGGAAGAGTTGTGAACCCATCTCTTCTTCTCTAGTGATGTGTTAATTCGTAATACTTGTATCCTCAAACCATTATTATGTAAAGAAAATTGTAAGAATTCAAAAATATTTTCTGGCTTTAAATAACCTTGAAATGTTGTTAAGACATAAAAAATCTGGGAATCATTCAATCAATCAATTAACGTAATCTTCAAAAAAATTAATTTGAAAGAAAATTTCATTTTATGCGTTGCTTTGAGTGCTATGATTAAATATATATAGCCATTGGCAGTAATTTTACTCCTTAAAATTGAGATATTTTACAAGAATTGAGATGAGGAAATATTTGTTGGTTCAGATATCAAAAATAGGGGTTGACGGTGTGGCGGCATAGTAGAATAATGGATAGGAACATTGATTTCGGAATTGAGTTAAATTCTGGTCGAGTTCATTGCATTCACTTATGTGCTCAAACTCTTGGGAAAGGTATGAATCCACTGTTTCTACTTTTAGCTATGGGTAAATGGCAGAACAGACAGGTCTCTATAGTCTCGGTTGGCAACCATTCTACGAAACAGAAAACCCTGAATTCAAGCCACCTACTATCTTGTAGGTTCTATCTCTTTAGGAAAAGAGTAGAAGGCAATTTCAAAAACAAATCCACCTCACATATCGTACTGAAGAAACTAACCCGCTACATCAAGTCATAGAAAATAAACTCCTCAGGCTTCGTACAGTTGTTTGAACAAACACAAAACTGGGACACGACACGTTAACGTGGAACGTTCTGATTTCACGCTATTCACCCATAAGTGAATCCTATACAGCACATTATCCGATCATGCCTATTTTAGTTTCCAAAAGAAAAACGTAACAGTTTTATATAGTGTTTTAGTCAAACTACAGTCTTTATTAGGTATCATCCAAAGGTTTCATCTGTTTTACATTCTGCCCTTCTTCAGATGTTGATTAAATTTTGAAATATTATGGATATTTCAAATTGGACAGTTTAATACAACAACTTAGACTGTTCGTCTACCTGATATAATAAATAACTTGTATCCGTTAATATTTAGTCATGTTGTTGAACGAAAGTAGAGGAAGATTTACTGCAAAAGAACTGAGCTTATATCTACCTGTTACACTTAATTAACATTTCTATCCGTTATTCTTTACAAAAAGAAGATAAAAATAACTCCGAAAAACATGCCTCTAGATCATCATTATATATGTAATTCACGTAATAACAAGTCCAAATCAGTTTTTTTACAGTGATGTTCAACCTGTACAAGTTTCGGGAGCCACTCAAGTTAGCGGGTTATAGAATAAGAGGAAGATTTTATGCAGATATATGTGGAATATGATTGTTACCTTTAGTAATGAACAGGTTAAGATAGTAGTGATCGGGAGAACGGCCTTTTTGGGGGGCGGGGTGTTGGTTCGACGGAGTAATGCTTCAAATCTAATCTAAACAGGGAATTTCTATGTAAAAGTTAATCTGTGGTGACCCCAATATGCACTTGGCTCATCATGATACCAAACTTGTCTTTGCTCTCAGTGACACGTGGGTTTACCAGAGACACCAGATGCATCAGCGGGTCGACATGAAAGATGATCTACTTGTAACAAGGCGAGGATTTGCCCCTTCAATGGATGACAATGTCTGCTGCCCGCAACATATAAACGGATGGTTGATCCAATTTTACACATAATTTTTACACATGGGACAACCAGATGACAGATAAATATATCAGCGCTCAATCCAAGTGAGAAAGAGAAGAGAGTTCTTCAAATCTTCTGGAGAAGAATAATCCACATTCAGAGAAATCCCCCCAAGCCACACACTCACTCACTGTCCCCGCTTTTTATTAGTCTTTACAACAATAACATTATAAATCGATGTCAGAGCCACGTACGAAAGTAATAACAATATTAACCAGTCTTAGTTTATTTTATTCATATTTCGTCTATCTCTATATTCATTGTTTTATTTACTCATGTACAACGAAACAAATATACAACCACAAAGTTCCGATGTTTATGTGAATGAACATTGAAATATTGAAATGATCACCTCCTTTTAAACGTGTTCAGTAAATTTTTCGACGTGATTGCCTTTTTTCAGAATTGTAATCGTAAAATTTAAAAGTTTTTCCTAACATTTATTTACCTTAAATATTTTTTTAAATATTATGTTACTTTCGGACGTACTTGCTTTTATTTGTGGCAGCATTCACCCTGGGTCGGTTCAGCCGGCTGCTTCTCTAGAAAAAAATTCATGGAACTTTTTTTGGGCTAACCGTACGTGGGGTGAAGATTTTCCCGGAGAAGCTTGCCAATTCTAACTGCGGTGTACTGGTTGTCAACCAAAGCTATATAACCCGGTGTGTCCTGCTATTTCCCCATAACTGGGAGAGAAGAGATGGATCCATACATTTCACAAAGATATTAGCACCGTAAGTGAATGTAATGAATTCAAACTCGGGTCTCGGACTCCACAATCCGAGCCGCTATCAATTAATCTACCATGCTATCGGTTTCCACTATCAATTACTCTACCATGCTATTCGATTCCACAATCTGAGCCACTATTAATTCTTCTACCATGCTCTCCTATTCCACAATCTTTGGTGCTATTAATTAATCTACGATTTTACAATTTGAGTCGCTATCAATTACTTTGCCATGCTCTCCGATTCCACAATCTGAGCCGCTATCAATTACTCTACCATGCTATCCGATTCCACAATCAGAGCCGCTAAGGATTGCTCTACCATGCTCTCAGATTCCACAATCTGAGCCACTATTAATTACTGTACCATGCTATCTGATTCCACAATCAGAGCCGCTAAGGATTGCTCTACCATGCTCTCAGATTCCACAATCTGAGCCACTATTAATTACTGTACCATGCTATCCGATTCCACAATCAGAGACGCTTCAATTACTCTACCATGTTCTTTGCTCTATGCTGGGAGTTGTAAGCTTGGCGTAATGGTGACAGCTCAAAAGTGGAAATTGACTTCCCAAGTTCTAATTACTGACCTAAGGTTAACACATTTTAACTGAATGTACTCACTTAGTTCCTGTAAGTAAATAAATACCACAATACGAGAAAACCACTTAAAAATACTAAAACTGTCAACATAATATAATACCTTAAAAAATAGGTTTATATCAATTCGATACTCACAAAACATTGAATGCAAAAGAGGAAGGAAGAAACAGCAAGTTTTTTTTTCCTAAATTGTATTTGTAGCGGCATTCACCCTGGGCGGGTTGAGCTGGCTTCTATACTAGAAGTTACATGGGACTTTTTGGCCCCACAAGCAGTTCCCAACTCCATGTGATATGACATTACTAATCTATAATGCAAAACTGGTGAATGCAGTGCTCACTATATATATATATATATATATATATATATATATATATATATATATATATATATATATATAGCCTGAGTAGTTAGAATATTTTCTATATCTGAAACTGGGGTTCAAATCACACCATGGTCAATTTGTCATGAAAGTAACTTCTTGGGAAAGTTATCACAGCACGCAGTGCTATCATTAGTCTGAAGAAATAATTTTAAGGTATGAAACAAATAACACAAGAGTTTCTCTTCTTTGTTTTGTCTGCCTCTCTGTGGTGGGTAGCATTCACACTAGGCGGGTTGAGCCGGCTTCTTCTCTAGAAAAAGGTTCATGGGACTTTCGGGGGCTCCACAAGCGGTCCCTAATCGCATATCGTGTTAAGATTTTTCTGCGGTTGGTTTTCAATTCTTACTGAAGTCTACTAATTGTTTTAGTGCTTTCTAGTGTTGATGGCTGACTCCTTCGCTATTGTTTAAATTAGTATGGAAAGTCCACATTATGATTATGCTATTATTATCTCTTTGAGTAATATAGGTTGTTCATTTCTGTTGTTGTCGCTATTGAAAATCTTCAATTGATGGGGTTTCCTAAGTTCTTTGTGATTTAGAATGACGAATTGATTTCTTTATTCTCTAGATTATAATATCGTAGCTGATTATAATCAGGAGGGGTTAGCAATGTTGAGCCTATTTAGTATCTATATAGATGACCGTTTGGTCAATACTAGTACTTACTTGTATAGATGTTATTATAGCCACAACATTTTCAACCAAGTACCTTCTGGTCATCATCAGATGTCCATTGATTGGCTGATATGGATTATCTGTTGATTACTATAATATATCATGTAAAAGCAACTATTGATTGATAATCAATAAGGACAGTAGGGGTGTATTTTTAAGCCTTTTATATTCAGTGTCAGATTGTTTTGACAACTGGTTATGTAAATGGGTTTGCACGACATTTTAATAATTCTAGTGGCGTAGTGGATATAGCAGTGTTATTGCCATCTCGTGGTTATGAGTTCAATCCTTGGATCTGGTAGTGACACACAAATTCTAACAAGAAAAAAATGATTTCACAGGATATATCACAGTAATCAACAAATAATCCACATCAGTCAATCAATGGACACCTGATAATGACCAGAGGGTACTTGTCGAAACATTTTGTCTATAATAACATCTGTATTCACCAAAATGAGAACAATAGTTCGAAATAATACCAAGATATTGTAAATTACTCCTTTCAGTAATAAATACTAAAATTACTTGCTTGACGGCATTCAACTTAGGCGGGTTGAGATGGCTTCTTATCTAGAAGTTTCATAGATTTTGGTGATTTAAAACGGTCCCCAACCTCATATAGGGGATATAGGTGATCATGACTCGCCACAACCTCTTTATTGCTATGAGTTATTAAGAAAGATAAAGGAGTAGAGTCCTGTTGCCTTTGATTTATTTACATTGTTTTGACTGTTGTTCTTATTCTTATTGTCATATTAACGACATCTTACCCATTGTAAGCTCCGACCTTCTTCAGGGGATTGGAATTTTGAACAGAACCCTTTATTTAGATTACTTAGGTAGATTGCTCTCATTCCACGAGTTATGTTCTCAGTTATTTAACTTAACTCTCTAGGTTTTTGCTCGCCACTGCTGTCGTCAGCTGTTGAAATCACTACTCTTTGAGCCACATCACTGCATCCAACCAACAAATAGACAAATATTTCTTTTGCTACTATTTCAAGTTTATCTTCTCTTAGACCAGACTCAACCCACAGCTAGAGAACCCAGTTTACGTTTTTATTTAAGCATTAGTTGTGGGGAAAAGATACGGATTCATACATTTCCCAAGGGCATTAGTGTAAAAGTGAATACAACATATGAGCACGTAATTTGAACTCGGCTGACCGATTCCACCCTCGTAAAATCACGCGCACTCGATGCTTTGAATTACTAACACTGAACGTCAACATCTGCTCAGTATCTTTTAATAGTTTTGGAAACAATTAATCAGTTGAAAGTAGGGATTACCAACAGTCACTATGAGTTTTCAAATAAAGTGCTCGGGTTAATATTTGCTATTGCAACCAACAGTCTTTAATAACGTTCAACCAAAATCGCAATAAATAAAAAGATTCATAATTATGACATTAAGGGGTCCCCTAAATTTGGGGAATTTTTGACTTTAGGTAAAACTAATAAAATATCTCAAAAATTTTACTGCTCAAAAAAATAGTGGCAAATCGGTACACTATTTGTTGCATGCGCTAAATTCCTCATGATTTCTTCGAATTAAACATAATAGAATTAAACTACTAACAGTTAATTATTGCACTGCGTTAACGATTTCTTGAATTAAATCTTATGAAACTCTGGAAGATTGTGTTACGCCAACTCAGAAATTATTGATGGTGATGAACATGTTAATAGAAATGATATTTGAAGCGGAGATATTAAATAAGGAAGCATTTTAAACTTGACAAAAATGACATATCACAAATTTTAATGTTAACAAAGTGTAGCGGAAAACCCGTACTACATTCATCACAGAGAAAAAAATGGAGGCTAAATGATTGTCTATGCCAGAGTTTTTCATTCGTCTTACCTTCTGCCAATAGGCTGGTATACGTGCATCAAACATCGAATCCAGTGCGTCACGGAGGTTCTCACTCATGATAATTGTCCCATCGATTGCCAGCTTAAGGTCAGTCAGGGTTGTTCGGACAGACGTGATGACTCTCTGCATACGGTCGATCTCCTGCTTGAGGAAGATATTCATAGGTTCCAAGGCACCCATCTTGGCCAGGCGTTGGTTGACTTCGAATGGCGCGTAGTCCAAAGGAAGACTATCCAGCATGTCATCGCACAACCGGTAGACGACCGACTCGCGAGTTTCACCACCACCGCTACTACTGTCTTTCGGTTGAATACTGAGGATCGTGTCCAAGATTGACTGGGCTGTCTTGCTAGAATACCTAGAGAAGAAAGAAACAAATTATCTTTTAAAATAAACGCATTTATGTTCCACTAATTCATAACTTTACAACTAAAGTACGCCATTCCACCCCCAATTCGACAACACTTCCTCCTTACTCTAATTGCAAGAAATTGCAAGTATGCGAGTGGTATAAATGGTAGCTGATCAGAATCGAAGAGCTGAGTTCAAATTCCAGTCGAGTTCGTTATATTCCCTCATGCGCAAATACCCTTGGAAAAGGTATGAATCCATCTGCCCCAAGATATGTGTTAAATTGTAGGACTTTTATCTGGAGAAATTATTTTTATCCTAAAAAACTGTTATTGTAATATGCACTGGCAAAAATAAAACAAATATTCTTACAATCCTAAATATATATTTTGACTTTAAATAACTTACAAATGGTTGGTAAAACGTAAAAACAAAATCAGCCTATCAATCAATTTACTCAGTAAAAATTTTCGCAGACTTCTTTATGGAATAGACTGATATCGATTCATTCCCAAATGCTACAATGATAACCTCTTCAGATCAAGGGTCAATCCTTATATATCCTCCTGATCCACATAATCTTTGATTCCTAACATCTCCTCTTTCATTCATATCGTGCACCACATTCACTATAACTATTTTAACAGTAGCCCTCTAACTTGAGTGGTTCTCGGGTCTTATATTGAGTGAATTTTAGTACAAAATTGGAAATCGCATTCCGTATCGTTAAAAGTCATTTATCTTAGCTAGTCAGGCTTCAGGGTTCTATATTTTGACAAAGAAGAAATGTATTGTCATTTTTTAATCTGTTCTCTCCAAGTTAGGCGATATTGTCACTAAGATGCAACGGGTTACTGGATGTAAAATAGAATGAGAAGGCTTTAATAATGAGAAAAGACAATAAAAGAACGGAATCCAAGAAGAGATAGCGTTCGGCTTTGCATTTAGATTATTGAAGATTGTAGGTTGCAAGGAATAAAAAATCGGATACGTGATCCACAGGCGAGAAGTACAAAAAAAAGAAACTATTAGAATAGAACATACGGTTGAAACTATCCAGTTCAACGCTAAAAGCGTGTTACCTATTTGCCAATCTAATAGCAGGTTTAAATTTATGCAGTCGAGACACCAAGGAGGAATGCTCCTTAGAACATTTGCTGTGAAAATATTTGTAGAAAAGACAGAGGGAAGCCACGTCACGTCGGTGAGAAAGCGACTGAAGCCGAGATGATAGGTCAGGATCGATTACATTGCATAACCTTCTTTGAATTTTGTCAAGAATCTTGAAATATATTATAGGATCCCCAGACTTGATATAACAGCAATATTCAAAGCAAGAATGAATGGTAGACTTATAAATGGGCATTTATAACGACACAGTGAATCAACTTTCCTAACAGGATATCTAGCATTTGATTTAGTTAATCAATCTACTTCATGTCTGTGGAAAACGTAATCCCGAGAAGTTTCAAAAAGTCGCTCTTCTGGGTGGTAGCATCAACCATACTGATGGAAAGCAGAATAGGCTCTGTATTGCAATTAAATGTGTAGAGGAATCGGTGATGCTTGTCAAATTGGCCTTGTGCCAAACACAACCGAAGTCCCCAAAATTTAAAATATCAGAAGGTTGAAGGCTGGATGTTGAAATGTGGAAGGGTAAAATATTTCGTTTGTACGTTAAAGTAAAATTTTTATCAACAGAATAAAATTATAAAAATAAAAATAAAATGTTCATAGAGAAAATGTATCTAGCTAATTGTTCGAAGAGAAATATAAGTATTTAAATGTTCCAAAGAAATTAAGAGTTGATATTTGATAGTAGCAGAATGCGTGTATGTAAAAAGATTCAAAAGTTTGCTAATTGTCTGTGTTTAGAGAATTGTACTTAGCGAAGTCAGTTGAAGTATCTTGTCGTTGTTGTTTTCTTTAACGGTGTGTGGGTGAAGACGAAGAAAGAGAATTTACGTCCAGGTCGGCAAATTAAATTTTCTTTAGTCACATGCGACGAGGTCCTTCAAATTCGCTCCTATGTCGGACTGATTTGACCTGTCAAGTGATGTGAAAAAAGAGTGGATTTTAGTCATGTGATCGGCTCCGAACAGCATACCCATTTTCTAGGTGTGAAAAAAAATTGACCGGGTTCATAGATCAATTTGCTATTTTCTATCCAATCAGAAATCAGAATCTTATTTTTCACACTAACTTGTGAAATTTGCCTTGGTCTTGGTTTTTCAAAATGTTTTTAGTCGTTTTGATCCAATTTTGCGGGTGTGCAATTTAACTTTTTTCGTTTGAGCTAATTGTTAGATGATATAGGTTTTGTATCCTATAAATGAAAGTATTTTTGGTGTTAGGGAGTTAAAATTTTGCAGGCTATTTACACGACTTCTTTCCTTTCCTAAATATTCATAAAATCTTTGTTTCTCTCTCACTATTTTCAATTCAACAAATATCTGTATATCTCGGCTTTTTCTTTCAGAATTTGACCGATCATGATTCTCCACAGCTTCCGGCTTTATTTGCTTTGATCCACACTAGTTTTCTAATGCCGCTTTTTGTTTTTATGTTACTTATTCCAGCAGCTCTTTTATTATCCACATGCACCAAAGTGTCCTGAGAGTGTTACGTTCTCCAAGCTTTCTTGCCTTATTATTTGTCTCATAAATTTCAACTGTCTCTTTCCGACTGATCACAGCAGTTTCCTTGTAGTTCATTTTCAACTTAAAATTTGCTTTTATGATTGTGCTTCACACCGCTCATTCGTTATGATTATTTTAATACCAACACTCTACCTTCGGCGGCTTTCGAGACTTTTGTTGTTTTTTTTTAAAGAATAACTGAAGCATAACCCGTCTTTTATTTTTACTTTTTTTCTTTTTCGTAACCTGTTTGCAATTCGACTGAAATACAAAACGAGTTGCCTCGATCTGAGAATAATTTTACAAAAAAGATGAACATATGCTGACAACAGAGGCTTTGCAGAAACGCTATGTATTATGAGTCGCTTTGGAGACTCGGTTTCAGCTATAATTGGAAAGTGAAATAACCTGCGTTTTTCGCCTTTTCTTATTTGTTTTGGTATTTTCTGAATTGAATTCCTCTACTCCACATTTAGAAATAACCGATAACATGATTAAAATAATAACACAAAGAAACAGCGCGCCATTGTCCTTCAAGTAGAACTGTAGGCATTTCGCACAATGGAGACATATCCACCGTGAGACGCTAAAAGCTGACAGTCAAAGGGTCGCCGTATCGGAGTCAATGTCAATATGCCTAAATGGTATGAATTCAAAGCTTTATTTCTCTCAAACTGATTCCAATTTCCGAACTGATAAACGTTACACTATGCGCAAGTGCTAAAAATAATAGACACAAACGAACTTGTGTAAATGGTTGAGAGAAAAGACAAACCTTACTAAAAGCCACAAAAGATAGAAAGTTGTGGAGAGTCATGAGCACTAAATTTCTTGAGATGCATGGCACATAGAAGAGATAAACAAGAACACAATTAAAGAGTATCGGCAGCTTGTCTTCTCCCGGCGAATCTAGACTAACTTACTTCGTGCTACATTCCCTTCCTTTTCTCGGAAAAGATAGGGGAGTGGTTTCTTTTACCTTTACTACGGTTTTGAATTCAGAATTACCCCTATCCTAGACTAACTGCTACATAACGTTAAAAGCCTTAGTTTATCTTGCTATTCAACCCATAGATGGAAGTAAAGAGATGTATTTATGCCTTTCCCCAGGGGATCAGTGGAAAGCAAACGCAACAGAAAAGACAGCAATTTGAACACTACCTGTAGATTGACATTTATGAAGTAAGATATCCGTTTATATTATTACTAGCAATATAGTCCGGTGTTGCTCGGGTGTAATGAAAGCTTAAAAACTAATCCTGGAGCTCAGACTCTTTGGACGTTGGAACGAAAGACTAAAAAGCAATAGTTGTTTCCAGTTAAAGCGAAACCGTAGACTGAAAGAAAAATGAATGGATGTAAGCCAAATTTTGATTTCCTGCTATCGATATCAAATAAGTTTTTTTCGTCGTGAGCTGAATTTTGAAGGCTAAATAAGTCCTCTGAGTAAACGGTATCATGGCTGAGACTAGGAACTACAGTTATACATACTTAGAGCCAAACCCTAATCTAAAATAAAAGGGCTGAAAAAAATACAGACATACAGGCAGATAAAAAGACACACACACAAACATCTTGCTTTATATATATATATATATATATATATATATATATATATTATCGATTTTCTGCACTATTGTAAGAACTGCAACCTTGAAAATTCTGAATATCGTTTCTTATGTCTTTGTCTATGAGTGTATCAAATTTGATTAAAATCAGACCACTCCTTCTATAACCCGATTTTTTCGATTATCGATTTTCGATATTTATAGGGGGTACCTCGACACAAAACCCAGCTAAGAACATTCGCAGACGCTTATAGTACAATTGTGTAAATTTTCAAGAAAATCGTTTCAGCCGTTTCGGAGTCTATAGGTAATGGACACACACACAGACACACACACAGAGACACACACACAGAGACAATGTTCCATTTATAAATAAGTTTAGATTTGGATTTTTTATTTTTAAGCCGAACATAAAACTCCCAAGTATGTTTGCGAATTCTGATGCCGCTATTGCACGAAATTCTCCGAACTGAAAAGATATTGATATACGTCATCTAAATAAATAAACGGTAAGTTTTGTCTGTCTGTCTAAACCCACTATAACTCGGGCCCTACTTGCTGCACATAGACACATTATACCCTTTTGGAAACAGGATGATTCCGTGATTGAAAACCCGCCCTTTATCTGCTGCTGGAACATCCAGAATTGATATTTGTGTCCGGTTGAAGAGGGAACATTTAAAAATTCAATTTTTAAAACAACTGAAAAAAATTAGTAATTTTAAAAATTTTATAGTGAGTTTAAAGTCATTTTGTCAGTTAAAAGCCATACGTAATATACGCTTCGGCGATCATCTCTCGAAAGAGATATGACTGATTAAGCAAGAAATTTTCCCGCAGTAGGTTGCCATTACTTTCTGTGGTAGATTGTTTGCCAAACAAGGCAGTCTGCCCTGTTATTTAACCAACAGATGGAGGGAAGAGACGGATTTATGCCTTTCCCAAGGGTATTTGCCCGTAAGTGAATGCAACGAATTCAACTGAAATTCGAACTCGGCAGTTCGAATTCGATATCCACTGCGCCACAACGCACATTCAAGTTTAAAGTAACACAAGTTAAAGTGAGAGTTTTCGTGGTGTGAGGTTTTGAATTTCAGCAGAGTTTGCAATTTGAAGAACTTCTAATCCACCAGCTTCTTTTCTCGCACTTCCCGCCTGTGGAATTCCCTTCGGTATATTTACTTCTTTGATAGATACAATCTCCAAGAATTTAAATGTCATCTCCTATCTCACTGACTCGCATCCTTTCTCTCGTGGTCTTTTCTCCGTCCACTCCACTCTCATGACACTAGTATTCCCATCCTTCTTTTACCCACTTCCCGACACCCCCTATAACCTGTCCCTCTTTTTCATCACTTTTATCCTTTGTAACCCCCTGCGCACCAGTGGCGGTAAGGCTGCCTTGCTTGGGGTGAAATGATTTTTTTAAAATTCAACTCAACTGAAATTCCATGTCAGTCAGTCAGTTAAGTGCCATACGTGATACACGCTTGGCCGATCATGTCTCGAAAGAGAGATGACTGACTGGGCAGAAGATTAGGTTGCCATTGCTTTCTGCGGTAGACTGGTTGCCGACCAAGGCTATAGAACCTAGTCTTTCCTGCTATTTAACCCATAACTGGAAAGAAGAGACGGATTAATACCTTTCCCAAGGGTATTTGCGCGTAAGTGAATACAATGGATTCAACTGAAATTCGAACTCGGCTCCCCGGTTTCTCGTTCCGAGCCGATATCTACTGTACCACAAATGTAGTTATTTGAAAAACTCAATTTTTGCTGGAAATTACAATTTCGGCCCAAATCGAATTTCAATCGAAATTGTTCTATGGCTGTATTGAACTCATAGAGCGAATTAGAGTTGAAGTGAGATTTTGAAGTTCCATGAAGTGAATTGAGCAAATCTAAGTTATTTTTTTCAAAATTATCATTGCTGTTTTCTAAGCTGAACCAAAGGTCCCAGTAGTTTGGGGCAGGAGGCCAAATTAGCCTTCCGCAGGTGCTAGCATAAAACTTCATACGATGTGCGGCTTTCTAACTAGTTATCAATAAAGTTTACATTAAATGATATACTTGTATCCCTGTGCAGGGCCAGGAAGTTTACCCGGTTGAAACAATCCTGCATATATACAAATCTACCATCCACCCGTGCATTTAATACTGCTGCAATATATGGTCGGATACTCCTGCTATCCACCCAGGGGTCCTTGACAAAATTCAACGGAGAATCTATCATGTGATTGATCCCGACTTGGCAGCTCGGATACAGTCACTTTCTCACCGGCACAGTGTGGCTTTTCTGTGTCTCTTCTACAAGTACTTTCACGGCTTCTGCTCCGATGAACTTACCTCACTGGTGGCCTCTATATACGAATTTATTCGAGGAGTAAGATTAGTAACGAGGTCCCATTCTTTTACTGTGAAACCAATAAGATGTAAACGCAAATTCTGCTTCAGCTGCTTCTTTTCTTGCACTTCTCGCCTTGGAATTCCCTTCCATTTACTTGCTTCCTTGAGACAGCTACAATCTCCAAGAATGTAAATGTAAAGTTAATAGTCATCTCCTATCTCACTAACTTGCATCTTCTCTCTCATGCTCTCATCTCATTTCTGCAGTATTCTCTTCCCTCTCCTACCCGCTTCCTGACACCCTATGTATTCTGTCACTCCTTCTCATAACTTTCCTCCTATGTAACCCCCTGCACAACAGTTGCAGTATAATGTCTTGCTTGGGGCGATACGATTATAAAACAGAGAAAGAGAAATATAAAAACTTAGGCAATTTTAAGTCTGCCCTGGAATTAATCAGTTTGTCATCTGTTCATGTTTGCGACGGTTGTCATGATGAGATGAGACACCGTCTGGTACTCTTAAACGTACTCTGTACGCACAAACATAGTCACTTTGGTATTTATAAAAGCAACCAGTGCGGATCGAACTCACTATTAATAGCCAGCAAGTTCAGTTTACTAAATGATAAAGTACTCTAAAAATTATTAACTGAATCGACAACAAATTTTAAAAATCAATCGGAAAGCTACTTTCATGAGTTTAAAACACCATTTTCGTCGAATTCCATCAGCAATGTCTGTGAGGAAAGAGTTTTCTGAAAATAACTCATCACGCACAAGCCCACGTAAACGTTTTTGCAGTCTATCAAATAAAAAAAGGATTGCGTTACTCGATCCCAGATATGGCAGCAATACTCTTTGGTCTGAACTGACTCTATTAAAAAGAGAGCATTGAAAAGGGAGTCAGGTTCTTTCTGGACTTATCCAAGGACGCGACCTTTTTTTCTGTCTCTTTAGTAATGGATCGTCTATATGAGATCTACCTGAGGTCTGGGGTGATCTAGAGTACAAATAAACGTTTAAAGCAAGGAGCCTCATTGTGTGTAGAAGCGTTCATCATGACTAAAGTAAATTCAGATTCTGTTTGGTGGTGACACGTTATTCGTGTCCCTTTGTGAATGTGCGTTGTGGTGCATATCGGTTCGGAACGATGAAGCAGAAAGCTGAGTTCGAATTCCTTGCATTCACTTTCGCGCAAATATTCTTAGAAAATATATTAATCCATCTCTTCTCCCTCCAGTATGAGTTAAATATCAGGATAGATTAGGTTCTAGAGCCTTGATTGGAAAAGACTCTACTACAGAAAGTAATGGTGACCTACTGCTGGAAAATATTCTGCCCAGTTAATCATGTTTCTTTCGGGACATGATCACTCAATCTGTATCAGGCTTCAAGTGGATATTAGTGCGGAACGAGAAAGCGGAGAGCCGAGTTCGAATTCTACTTGAATTATTGCATTTACATACGTGCAAATAACATTGGGAACGGTATTAATCCGTCACTTTTCACTCCAGCGATGGTTTAAATAGCAGGAGAGATTGAGTTTCATAGCCTTGGTTGTCTGCCGCAGAAAGTTATGGCAATCTACTGCGGGAAAATATTCAGTCTAGTCAATCATGTTTCTTTCGAGACATGATTGTCCGAACGTGTATCACGTATGGCACTTAACTAACTGATAAGATCTACTTGATGTCTGGGGTAATATTGATTACAAACTGACATTTAAATCAAGGAGCCTACTACTGAGTACAAGCGTTCATTATGGCTGGAGTAAATTCAGGTTCCTTTCGAGGGTGTTTACACGTGATTAGCACCCCTTTGTGAATGTGCGTTGTGGTGCATATCGGTTCGGAACGATAAATCGGAGAGCCGAGTTAGAATTCTTTGCAAATACCTTTGGGAAAGATATTAATCCATCTCTTCTCCCTCCAGCAATGAGTTAAACAGCGAAGCAGATTAGGTTCTATAGCCTTGGTTGGAAATAAGTCTACCGCGTCACTTGAATGTTACTAGCCAGTTTTTCCCCTTCATTGAGCTATTAAAGCGAATGTGACATATATTTATATCGGAGCATTTTATAATTTTCACGGTGCTTTTAAACGAAACTTTCTTCTCATATTCGCCTCTGGGTAGACTTACAAACGTAATTACTCCAGCCGGTCAGTAAATAGTTCTTTTCTTTCCTCGGAAAAATAGACTTTTGAATGTGATTTCTCTTGATAATGAAAGGCGCATATTTTCTCACCGCCAGACGCTTATTTCATTCCTACATCTCGTTATGTATTATTTTGGTCCTGGGCATGATGATAAACTGCATCCGGCAGCAAGGTCTCTGATTGGGAGGTTGTGAGGAGCATGGAACCACTTCTGAATTGCTGTTATTCTCAGGTTTACTTTGACCCGGAGTGGTAGTACCTGTTAGGGTCCCAGCTATGGGCAAATAGTTAACCCCCAAACTGGGGTCAAAACACTATGAAAGTATAAAAATACACTTATATATATGTATATATATATATATATATATATATATATACATACATATATATATATATATATATATATATATATAAATAGACTTTTATAGAAAAATAAACATTTTTGAAGGAAAAATATTACCAACAATACATTTTTTAAGAAAAAAAATATTACTATAACATATTTTTGAAGGAAAGAATTATTCCCCGCAAAACATTTTTGAATACAAAACTAGATGACATTTTCAGTTTTTTAAAATAAAAAAGAATAAAAACAAAATATTTTCATTAAAATCTTACTAAATCAACCTCTTCACTATAACCGAACATGAAGAAAAATACCTTATAACCTCACCTTTTTGGCATTAAATAACCCACAGAGGTTGATATGCCGTTAAACAAAACTCAAACTCTATTATTTAGTTTAAAACATTTTTGGTATACCTCCTTGGTAACGGCGCTACTGAATTTGACACAGTCTAGCAATTTGGGGAGCGTATCACAGGACCGAAAATTTGAAGCACCCATTGAGGATCGAACTCGCCTCACACTAGAAATTGGGCAGTAAGTTCAATCCTCACTGGGTGCTACATAATTTTAGTTTTGTGCTATATGTTATCTAACGCTTAGCAAATCACTGTTTAGGCTCTTCTACGTGGTACCATGGCATACAAGATGGTTCTCGCTAGATCAGTTACGACTGAGTAGGAACTTTGACCCTCTCTGGCTGCCTTATGCTTTCAACATTGCATTACAACTCAGCTAACCTGAATAAATCACTATTTGGTCACTTCGTCGCGGTTTAATAACATTCAAGCTTGTCTCACTAGATCAATTATGACTGAGTCGTGGGTTCGATCCTTACTTGGTTCTCCATACGTCCAGTTTTGTGCTATATATAAGCTGCGATTAGTAAATTGCTGTTTAGGCTCGTCCACGTGGTGCCATGGTTTACAAGATGGTTCTCGCTAGAACAATTACGACTACGTAGTGAGTTTGATTCTCAATAAGTGCTCCATACTTTCGGCCTTGCGCCAGATCTAAGCTACACTTAGTGAATCGATATAATAATTAGTCTCTAGTTGTAATCTCTTGTCAGAAATCCGAAGTGTATGTTTTCTTTTTATAAATTCCGTTCAGAAGACAAAGTGAATCCATATGGATTGGTGTCTTGTGAATCAACCTCGTTATTAAACGAAAAGCGCATATTTTTTATTTTATTTTTATTCTTTCTTCATTTTATTAAATCTTCCTCGGTTTGTGTGTGTGTGTGTGTGTGTGTGTGTGTGTGTGTGTGTGTGTGTGTGTGTGTGTGTGTGTGTGTGTGTTAAGAAAGAAAATCCTCGAAC
The DNA here is from genome assembly GCA_037127315.1 of Ascarosepion bandense. NCBI lineage: Eukaryota > Metazoa > Mollusca > Cephalopoda > Sepiida > Sepiidae > Ascarosepion > Ascarosepion bandense. The sequence continues at coordinate 1,175,797 of JBBBDQ010000414.1, forward strand.
AACGACTAGAGATTTATTAAAACGATGTTGACAACTGGTGGAATTGAATGCGATATCGATTTTTAAAAGAATCTTTCAGCACACTAAGGGCAGGTACGGCGTGCAATAATTTCTGTTTAAAGAAAAATAAAAGAAAATGATAAAATACAGAAAAGAAAGCAAAAACACTAAAAATGAATGAACGCATGAAAAAATGTATATGAACACGATGCGCATGCGGAAAACCTGTTGCGGTGACATCACTAATTGAAACTGTTTTCCCCATTTTATTTGTGTTCCTTTTATTTAAGAACAAATCCGTAAACTCGATAAAACAAACAATGAATGTATTCTATAATCAATATGGCGGGAAATCATCTAGAAAATATAGGCTGCAAATAGAATTTCAAAATGAATTAAAGAATTCACAAATACCCGAATAGAATAATTGTATTATATATATATATATATATATATATATATATATATATATATATATATATATATATATAAATTACAATCCTCATATATATCATATATATAATACAATCCTTTATATATATATATATATATATATATATATATTATGAAGAAAACTTTTTTTTAGACAACGCGTTTCGACATATTCATGGACTCTATCAGATAACAAAACACGTCAGTAACAAACTTCCTTTTGTCTTTATTCATACTCTCTTTTTGCGAGCATATTTTTGGTTATAAAAAGAGAGCACTTTTAATCACTTTTACCTATCGATATAGCATACCATAAAACGATATTTATATATATATATATATATATATATATATATATATATATATATATATATATGATATAAATATCGTTTTATGGTATGCTATATCGATAGGTAAAAGTGATTAATATCAGAGCTATTGAACAATGATGTCCATACCAAGCAGAAACAGTCTGCTTCATGCTTCTGGCGTGAAACAGACTGTCGCCGTTTGGTAAACCTTAGAACCACCATAATAAAAAATATAAAAATGTTGGACAATTGTTGTCTTTATGTTCACCTGAAACTAAAGCCAAAATACGATGTTTAGAACGGCTCATGATTAAATATAATAGACATTCATTGTCTGTTATATTTAACAGTATATGTTTAGAAAATATATTTATAAAAGGTGTATTTCAGTAGCAATCAATTTTTCAAACATACTTGGTTGAATAATATCGACACGTTCTGTCTAACAATCTTTTGATAATTTTTGGAAATATCCGAATTATTTGTTTTCTGTTATAAATAATATATATATATATATATATATATATAGAGAGAGAGAGAGAGAGAGAGACAGTGACAGAGAGAAAGAGAGAGAGAACTCCGTTAAAATAGTAGAAAAAATCTAATAGGTTTAAGTAGTAGTCTTAAAATCTCAATTCTGTGCAAATGTATTATCCCACAGATATCACATCCATTTTGTGGAAAAATAGACTCACTGGAACTTCAAATTAAAATCCCACTTTAATATTTATTAACCAATCAACGACGTGGTTTCGAACCATAATCAAACTTTGAAAAAGAAAACAACTTTCTTATTCGCTTTAAAAATTCAAAACTCACATCCAGAAAATTATTAACAATCTTATCCCTCATAAAAATCGAAATTAAAAATTCAGAAATATATTTATTAACCAATAAAATTTCTGTGTTAAGAAATCTAACTTAATTTCTTCTGATCCGATTTTTTGCTTGTAAATAGCATAACGTAAATTAATAATCTTTCGTCTTTTAGTTTGTCTTCTACAAGGATATGTAAATTATACTGAATACTCAAGTTTTTGCTAAATCAAATTAATTTGTTGAATAATAGGTTCAGTTTTGCAAGTTATTTCTCTTTTTTAAAGTATTTTGATATGCCAGTGTGCACAGTTTAAAATATAATAAATACCGATGCGAGACATAAACAAAGCGTAATTGTAACAGTAGAAGTATAGATATTATCGGTTCCTGACGAAATTACATCAAGCACACTTATGAATAACGTACATCCTGGATTTTCGTGACGAATTCATATATACTTTTCACCTTATAAACGCAATTTGTTTAATGATGTAACATTTATCGTATGAACTTTGCGAGGAACTTTGTAACTTCTTTACTTCTAACTTTAAAAAAAACAAAGATTCCTTTAACAGTTATTAATAACATCATCTAAATGTGGAGAGCTCTGTTTAAAGATTTGTTCTTTTCTTCTGTTGTCACACTTATTTTCCTATATATATATATATATATATATATATATATATATATATAAAGACAACGTTAAGAGACAACCTATACGTGATCATGGAAAGTGTGGAAGATCCTAGGAGGGTATATACCTTGTAGAAATTAATTGAAACAAAACGAATAATGTCCTCCTATGATCTTTCTCTTAACGTTGTCTTTTTATATCGAATGCATTTTCTTTTACATTTTAAACTGATGAATCCAGTTTGTTTCTTCGCTTTGATGACACGACTGATTGTTGAAAAACTGACACCAACACTATCGACGATTTCATTGTATAGTTTGCCAGTGTGTACGTGCAGCGTTAGAATTTTCATACGCCTTCTTAGAGTAACGTCTATCGCAGACAATGGTCATAGGGCAACTAATCGACACAATAGTCGAGACACTAGTCGAGACAATAGGGCCTGGGTGTAATAAAAATCTGATGCAATCACGGATGACACAATACTTTCCAGGCCAAACAAATTTTATTATACAGCCTGAAAATAGATTCATATTACTGTATACCACTGCAAATGACCTAATCTTGGAAAAAAAGAGAAGTCGATTGCACCCTGCTACTTCAGTGGGTCTAAAACTGACCGTATGGTGAAAGAAAGGAAACTAAAGAGGTTGATTCAATTAATTTGCATAATGGTATATATATATATATATATATATATATATATATATATATATATATGATACAAACACAACTTTAAAGTAGTCTATATTTATGCTATAGAATGTGATGCAGTGGATATCGACTTGGAATGAGAAATCGGAGTGTCGAGTTCGAACTCCAGTTGAATTCGTTGCATCTACATACGCACAAATTGTTAATCATGTCCACCATAGTTTATGGATGTAGAATACAGCGCAGTACGTAATCTGTTCAATGAAACAACGTCAAAGTTTAACACTCACGAATCAGACACGGATTAGGAAAATATGGCCACCTTTTATACACGTCGCATTCAATATTTTGAGCCTTCTGATTGGTTAACTCTTCTATTGGTGAATTATAAAATGAGTCAGTCTATTTCTGGCTCACCAGTATACACAGCTACCCCAAAATACTAACAAAAATACCATTGAGAAAGGTATTAATCCGTCTCTTCTCCTTCCATCTATGGGTTAAGTAGCAGAACATATTGGATTCTATAGCCTTTGTTGGCAACTAGTCTACCGTAGAAAGTAATGGCAAACTACTACGAGTAAATCTTTTCCCCAGTCAGTTATGTCTCTTTCGAGACATGATCACCTAAGGGTGTATCATATATATCACGCGACTGACTGGGCTAAATTACCCAATATCAGGAACAGAGCGTTAGTAAACATAAAAGTGGACATTGAGATCAGCACCCAAACTACCATCTCATTATCCTTCTATAGAACCATATTCTTGTCGCTTGGAGCCTCTTTGTCTCTTTAAAAAGATTATCAGCATTCACTACCATTAAAATGGACTGATATTATATGACAACTCTTTTGTTTCGTTACTATTGAGGCGCTCTCCACCTTTCCACGAAATGGACTATTCGAATAACTATATAAAATAGTAGTGATTATACCTCGTGGGAGAAAGTCGAGTGAGCGAGTCAGTCGGGTATTTCCGGTATTGCACCTGATGTGTTCTACTAGTCGATCTATCACATCTCTACGACGATACTAATTGCCTCGTTCTGTATTCTACTAATCCTCATCTCTTGTAAATACTTCTCTTTCAATACACCTACTTTTATACTATTGCGTTGTTTTGTGTTATTTCACATAATTCTGTTACCCGACGTAACAGTTACTAACCATCTTTCCTGTTTCTTGATAATTCGCTTAGCTTTTTGAAATCATCTTTCATTATACAATGCGCTTTCGGGGTTTTGGTGTCATCGTTACATTATCTGAAAACATTTGAATGCTATAAATGTTCTGCTGATATCATACTTCTTTTTACTGGTTAAAATAACTTGATGACTTAGTCGATAAACACTTGACTTAAGCCGACTATTTTTATTAATTCTGGGCTTCCTGCTCAAATAAACAGCTTTTTGTCTTTCCTTTCATTTGACATTCCTGTTTACTCATCAATCAGAGACATAACTAAGTTCGGCTCTGGCAAACAGAATATCAGCGCCTTCCTTTCGACCTTTTATGCCTTATATTAGCTAGTCTTAATCCACCATAAAAATTTAGAATTTGTAAATACTAAGCACTTCAAATAACTTGGCATATGGATCAGTTATAACAAATCTATCTAAACTTATTTATAAATGGAACTTTGTGTGTGTGTGTGTGTGTGTGTGTGTGTGTGTGTGTGTGTGTGTGTGTCCGTTAACTATAGACTCCGAAACGGCTGAACCGATTTTCTTGAAAATTTACACAGTTTTACTTTAAACGTCTGCGAGTGTTCTTAGCTAGGTTTTGTGACGAGGTACCCCTGATAAATATCGAAAATCGATAATCGAAAAAATCGGGTTATAGAAGGAGTGGTCTGATTTTAATCAAATTTGATACACTCATAGACAAAGACATAAGAAACGATATTCAGAAGTTTCACGGTTGCAGTTCTTACAATAGTGCAGAAAATCGATAACATATATATATATAAGGCAAGATGTTTGTGTGTTTCTGTTTATCTGCCTGTATGTCTGTAATTTTTTCAGCCCTTTTATTTCAGTTTTTGCTTTGGGTTTGGCTCTAAGTAGATATAATTGTAGTTCTTAGTCTCAGCCATGATACCATTTACTCAGAAGACTTATTTAGCCTTCAAAATTCAGTTTATGACGAAAAATACTTATTTGATATCGATAGCAGGAAATCAAAATTTGACTTACATCCATTCATTTTTCTTTCAGTCTACGGTTTCGCTTTAACTGGAAACAACTATTGCTCTTTTGTCTTTTGTGCCAACGTCCAAAGAATTTGAACTCCAGGACCATGGAGATTTCATTACACCCGAGCAACGCCGGGCTATATTGCTAGTTTGGTATAGGAGAAAAAGAAATTGAACATAGAATAAGATGCACTAGATGTATTTTCTCCGAACACTGAAAATTGCTACAAAACCAAAACCTAAAAACTCGTGTCATGTTCTTGAATAAGCTCGTCAGATCAAGACTTTAATATGGATGTCATGTATGACGCCAAACATGTTCAAATTTTTCTAAACTGTTGTCTGTATGCAAAAAATGAAAAATGGTCTTGAGCAAATTTAATCTTTAGATCTTAGCTAGAATTATCTTTCCTTGTAGACTGGTGCTACAGATTCATAAAGAACTGTAACAGCTAGGAGAAACCATTTAACATGAGATTTTTCATCGGCAGAAACAATTAAGATGGATAACACATGTAACTCAAACATAAAATGATGAAAGTTTTAAGGCATGCTATATTTATGGGTTAAAGTAGTCTGTATCAATGATAGAGTGTATGGAAATTTAAAAAAGAACATTGGTGTCAGAACACTGCAGTGTCAGTCTGTTTTATGCTGAAACGCGGTCTTCAGGCCTGAAAATTGTGTTTAAGCATGAAACCGAATGCCGCTGAGTGTATTTAGTGTATCGAGGCAGCATATAATTTGCTATACATATAATGTTAAATATAACAGACAATCCATGTCTATTTTGTTTAATCATGAGCAAATTTCCGAACTGTGCTATTCGCTGACTGTTATCGTTGCATACAATGTTTTGTGACAACACAAGATAAAATCATCTTTGATGGTGGATGTCGTTATGTTAAGGTCACTGTAACCTCTCTGAAGATGAACCATGCGAGCCGAAAGCTTAGAACCAGCATAATAAAAATATTCAAATGTTGGACCATTTTTGTATTTATTTACACCTGAAACTTAAGCCAAAATACGATGATTAAACATAATAGACATTCATTGTGTTTTACATATATATATATATATATATATATAGTGTATCGAGGCAGTAGATAATTTTCTGCACATATACTGTTAAATATAAGAGACAATGAATGTCTATTATGTTTAATGAGGAGCAACATCGTATTTTGGCTTTAGGTTCAGGGGAAAATAAAGACAAAATTCTCCAAAATTCGGATAATTTTTTATTAAGTAGGTTCTAAGCTTTCGGCTCACATGAGCCATTTTCAGAGAGGTTACAAGGACGTTAACATAAAAACCTCTACCATCAAAGACGTTTTTATCTTGCGTTGACATAAAACTTTGCTAAGCAACGATAACAGTTACCAAAGAGCAAACGCAGTTCGTAAATTTTTAATGCAGTTCTATGACGTCACACCGCTTGAGATAGAGTGCTGATAAGCACAAAGAGTTTTTCACTTTAACTAAGCAGGTTCATGCCGACATTGAAGTTTTGTAAGGACACTGTCATGATGTTCTCACCCATCAGAGATGATGAGCGATAACATCATAACGGTCTCCTCACGAAACTTCGAAGTTGGCATGAATTTTCTCAGTTAATGTGACAAACGCTTTGTGATATATATATATATATATATATAATGCTATTACATACGTTATGTCAGCATTTCCGTGCAGACCAAACACTTCAGGAGAATCGGTTGACGGGAGCCCATTGATGTAATCGACAATTTCTTGAAGCTTCGTGTTCCTTGGAATGATGTAGTCATGGTAAAATTCGAAATTTGATGGAAACATATTTTCACCAAACCACTTCCGGCAATAAGTATTCAGAAGGCGTTTGTCGAAGTCGTCCGTGACTCGACCGCCATATTGGATTTCACCGAGCATGTATCGTACGCATGTCCAATTGACACCCTGAGGAAGAAAAACAAAGACTTACGATAAATAAAGTAGGCTTATATATTATTTTTCTGTTTCAGTATATAATTTTAGTCAACCCATCCCTCTTTCTCTCTCTCTCTCTGTATTTTGTGCTTGGGTGTATCCGTGTGTGTCTTTACAAATATCAACATATATTGTTGAATACGACTGAGAATATACTTTTGTTAATTTTTTTTTTCATTTTAGTTTTTAAGTGTAAGAACTTCTGTTTTCTTTTATGGATTTAGTAGGCGTGTAGGGATAGTCGAAATGATTGTCGATGCCCATACCTCTTGGCTAGACTATTAGCTGTATTCAGGATTTCAGAATATACCTACTGTTCAGCAACTTATAGACTATCTACGATAACATTTATACACCATTTATTATAGTGCTATCGCTACAATGGCTAATAGATTAGCCGAAAATGCATGACATCCACAAGTATTTGGACAATTTTTAAGTACAGAAAAGAATCTGCTTGTTCATATATAAGAAAATATAATAGAAAAGCTAACAAACGTACCTTGAGATTTTTCTTTAATAAAATATGTATTAAAGAAGGATGACTAAACAACCGCCCAATTATATATATATAGTCATCTGCAGACAGATCTGTTTTGCTGTATCACAGCTCATCAGTACGGTTAGACATCCGATTGTTTTTAACACAATATTGAAGCCCGTCCGAATTGGCGTCAGTCGGCGATTCTACCTCTGAGCTATGGGCGCTCGGTAGATATAAACCCTATTTTAATCAAATATTAATGTTAATGCTCCAATGAATTACTTTTAGTGTTTGTTCTTATATTCTTCAAATTAGAAATTGCTTTGTTTTGATTGGTCTACACTGTCTATGTAACAATGCCTTCCTGAGTAAGTGGGTTAGGCTAGTCTTAAACTTTTTAAAACCCTCCAACTTGAAATAAACGTCATCACTTTTTTGTAATGATATTATAACATATTTATGTTATATATATATATATATATATATTCGGAAAATCAACTAATTAGATATCTTTGGTTTCAGCTTTTCGGTATCTTTCAGGTATGTTTATTAACTGATTATCCAACGCTTTTTTGAACGCATAACAGGAAGTTCAAAATAAGAGAGGAGTTAGTTAAGACTAACGAAATGATATTGTAAATATTTTCATTTTGAGCCCAAAATGTATTTTCTCAGGTGTATAAATCCTGGCATTATTTCAGGCATTTCATATAACAAAGTTTCTGCTTCTGGAAATTATACTGTAGCCAACTGCTCTTACTGGCATAATCCGCAGACATCATCACCGTTGCAATTCCTGGCCTTATATATATATATATATATATATATATGTGTGTGTGTGTGTGTGTGTGTGTGTGAAAAGTATATGTATATAATTATAAATATAAATATATATATGCAATTTGTTATATATATTATATTATTTATATATTATATATGCGTGGTACTTATTTGGAAGCGCTCAATATCAGTGATAGAGCTGATATGAATATGTATATATATTGTCGTTCATGATGACGCACTAGAAAATTTGATGATTTTTTATTAAGGTTTTCTAATATTTACATTTTTTCCATTTCATGGGGGCGGGTAAGGAAGTTTAAGAATTGTCTGTGGTGTCTATTGTTCCAAGAGCTTTTTACCACTAATTAATAATGATTAACAACAAGCCCCTTTTCAATAGTTAAAAAGTGGACAAAAGAGCTTGGGAAAATAGACAATAAGGAGAAACATTACACTTCCTTGCTCCGTACACAAAGCGAAAAAATTCAAAAATACGAGAAAAACTCAATATACTTAGATTATTTTGCGATGTGCGTTGTGGTGCAGTGGATATCGACTTGTAACCACGAATTGGGGAGCCGAGTTCGATTTCCAGTTGAATTCATGACATTCACTTACACACAAATACCCTTGGGGAAAAGTATTAATCCGAATCTTTCATCCAGTTAAGGGTTAAATAGTAGGACAGTTTGAGTTCTATAGCCTTGGCTGGCAACCAGTCTACCGCAGAAAGCAATGGCAACCTACTGAGGGATAATCTTCTACCCAGTCAGTCATGTCTCTTTTGAGACATGATCGCCCAAAGCGTGTATCACGTACGGAACTTGACTGACTGATATATTATTTGTATTGCCGTACGTATTTACCACACACACACACACATATATATATATATATGTATATATATAGTCATCCGCAGACAAATCTGTTTAGTTGTATCAAAGCTCATCAGTACGGTTAGACAGCCGATTGCTTTTTACCTAAGATTGAAACCCGACCGAATTGGCGTCAGTCGCCGATACTACCTCTGAGCTACGGGCGCTCGGTAGAAGGAGGCAGACTTTTTATCGTGTATATTATCATTATACACGCCCAATTGCTGAGAGTGTTCTAATTCATTGCTGAATATATATATATATATATATATATATATATATATATATTATTCAACCTTTACATAAGAACATGTTAAAGTAAAATAATATATATTTATTGCTCTATGTTTATAATAACCCTGTTTTAAATTTTGCAAAAATAAAATATTTAGCCTTTTTTCAAATTAATGTTTTGAACGTTTCAATTGTATCCGTCTTTCTTTTACATTTGGGTCTATATAGTAGTAAATCGTAATTATTTTTTTGTGCCAAAATTGTTGTTTTTTTGTAGTTTACCGGTTGAAAAGCATTTTTGACAAGAAAAGTTTTTGCCATAAAGTGCTCGATATCGATTTATAGCGTTAATAGAATGAATATGGAAAAGTTTGTCACTTAACTGAGCAGAGTAATGTCGAAAATAATGCCTTCACGAAATTTCAAAGTCGACATAACTCTGCTCAGTTAAGTGACAAACTTCTCTACATTACTTATATATATATATGTGTGTGTGTGTGTGTGTGTGTGTGTGTCAGAATAAATAAACTGCAAACATTGTGTCTTCATATTTTTAATAAAATCCTTTCATACTCACGGATAATATTTCGCGTATTATAATTGAAAGATGAATGAGCTATATTCTATAGAAACAGCTATGAATACTTTAGTAATGTTCTAAAATGTTTGCAAATAAAACAGTTTTATATGCTTTACTACATGCATGACCATGACATTACAACATATAAAAAAATTCCATTTTGGATAATTTTCACGTTCTAATGAACACTAAGCAATTTGTCAACTGTTACATTTGAAGCAGAAAAAAGTTACAGTAATTTTTAGCAACACAGGTTTGCGGTTATATTTGGTTACTATAACTCACACCCCTGAGGATGATCTTGGATCGAGATTGAAAGTACTTGGGTATATTGAGAAATGAATGATAATAACATTTGTCAACGTTACAGCTATTCTGACATCTTTCAATTATAATACGCGAAAGATTATCCGTGAGTATGAAAGGATTTTATTACAAATAAGCAAACACAATGTTTGCAGTTTATTTAATATGACATGTCTAAAAGAAGATTTGATGCCTAAATACACAAATTTTAATATATATATATATATATTATATGGGAGTCAATGGAAAACTATTTGCATATGCTTGGCCGTGAACCAGCGTCTTTAGAACAAAAAAAGAATATTATTTCTACAAAATTTAAATTAGCGAAACAAAAAAAATAAGCTAGCTGATTGCTTAACTTTTTCTTGGCTATCATAGCTACCATTGTCATCATTCTAATCAACGGATGTGGTCATAGGGTTGATTCGCTGTGGAGCATCTGGCTATATTCCTTCACGTGTCTGTAAGATGATTGAGACCCTCTTGCAAATCTAGTACTACGCTTAAATTCATAAAATCTGGATATCATAGAGAAAATCTAATAAACATCTTCCAATCTGTTTCGATATATTTTAGAGTGTTTTTGTATGTACGCTAATAAAATGGATCACTTACTCTTTTTATTTCCATATCGTCTAAATGGTTCTGCACAAACTGAATACTTGCGTTGAAATCGGAAGTGTTGAATTCGTACGGAATGTTCCATCCGAGAGGACCGTACTTGCGCCGTTCTTGGACGACACTGTGAAGAAAAGCCACGGTAAACAGCATTGGTTTCCATTGGGGCATGTTGGTCACGTCTAGAAAATCTTGTGACAGCCCTGTGTATGTTCGCTTTAGACCTGCCCGCACCCCTTGTGGTGGTTCATTTGTAAATTTTATTGACATCTAAAAGAGAGACAAAAATATTATAAATATTCAGTTTTTATCATTTTGTTTGTTCTTTTTTTGTTTTTGTTTTGTTTTATTTTGTTTTTTCTTTGTTTTTTCTTTTGATTTTTTTGAAAAAGATGAGAAATCAATTAGCCCAATTAAACTGTGGAAGAAGGCAACCATAGTTGTCTCCCCTTTAAACTACTGAACTATAAACGAGATTGTCGAACCACACATATCAGCAGTAGTAAAAGTTTGTTTTAGTGACCCACCCGAAACCGACCTTTTTGGACTCTCTTCCTACAGGCGGAGAAAAAAACCAGACGAGACTCTACCCTTCGGCATAGCAACATCTGGAGAAAATTAGACAAGAGACCGACCCTACCGTAAGCAAAAGTTTTGCCAGAATGTAAAAGATCAGAATTTCCACGTTAAAAACCGACCTTGTGTCACGTCCGGTCTCAGTAGGGAGGTTTCTGGAGAATATCCAGTAGTCAAATTTCCAGTGTTCCTCTTCTGTTAGAAGACTTCCCATGTATTTAAATTCCTATTCCTGCCTGATTTTAGTTTCCCCGACCTATAGTTGGCATTTTGCAGTACTGAGAAAAAACAATGAAGCAGATACGTGTTTTTTACAGCATGATTTTGAAACTCTTTCGTGTCTTGATCGTTACTAATTGTTGTGAAGTAGTTTCCGCACTGAAGTTAAAAATCGTGCTATGTCAGTTGCTAATCGAATTAATGCACCCAAAATATTAAGAATATGGTAATCTTCTACTGTAAGCTGACTCCTTAGTATTCACCTAACTGCCGAATAATATCAACTGCCTAGAAGCTCTACTGAACTCCAATAGAACTCTAAATAGCTCTCTAGAACTTCTAAGAACTTTTATGATTTTCCAAAGAACCTCTCGAGTTAACTTCCTGTTAACTCTTATTAATATAGAGTCCATTATCTGAGGAATAGTTGTGTTTCACCATAACACTAATAAACTTTATATAAAATAAAGATATTAAAATATTATTTTCTGAGAGGAGTAATTGTCAATATCTTATAAAGTATAATTTCAAATTATTGTTCTCATCTTGGTTGATATAGATGTTTTTATAGACAAAACGTTTCGACTAAGTACCCTCTGGTCATCATCAGATGTTCAGTTGGTTCGCTGATATTGGTTACTGCTGATTGAACAGATAATCCATATCAGCCAATAAATCGACACTTGATGATGACCAAATAAAGATATTTTTGAAGAATTGAAAAATGTAAAGATTAATGCAAAAAGTGTGCGTGAATTTTTATCTAATAATTTTTTTATTTAATACTGTTTGATTTTCTTCATTCTACGGATGTTTAAAACATAACATTCTAAATGATGTTCTTTCACATAATAAAATATAACGGTCGTTTTCAGGGAAAGCAAAAATTACTGAAAGACTTCTCTTCTGAATATTATGTTTGTTCGTTTAATACAGGGTGTCCATAAAGTCCGTGTGCACTTTAAAAACTTATAAAAATTTGTAAATTTATTTATATTTGTGATAGGAATAATCTGTAAAAAATGAGCTTGAACAATTTTGAAAGATAATACAGTGTTTCATCAAGATGGAACTCCTTGTCACTTTTCTCTGCGTGTTAGACAGTTTTTAAAACAGGAAATTCCTAACAGATGGATCAGAAAGGGTGAACCATTTGATTAGCCTCCACGTTTGCTAGATTTGACTCCATTAGATTTTTTCAGATGAAAACAATTGCGTATGCAACCAAACCTAGTTTATTAGAAGATTTCAAAGCTAAAATAACTCATGTGATTTCAGGCATTACTGTAAATCAGTTGGAAAATGTTTTCCGTGAACTGCAAAATCCTTTTACCCTTTTATTGCTAATGATGGAGGACGTGTGGAAACTTAAATAAAATTTCAATAAAACTTTAAAAAATATAGATTTACTTCTTTTTAATCTTTTTTAAAAATTATTTCTATCGCATATACAAATAAAGTTATAATTTTTTAAAGTGCACACGAACTTTATGGACACTCGCTCTAGTGTTATTTATGTCATTATAAAAGTGTTAAAATACATTACAGCGACAGAAATCACTTGATTAAAAGGTTAAAATTAACCTGAAAAATATTTTAACCTTGTTCATTAAGCGATAACCTATTTTGTATAATTTATAGCATGAATTGTTTGAAGTACTAGCACTGTTATAAGATAAAAATTGTTTTACTTTTGAAAGTGCGTAAGAAGTCAGAAGACATACACAGTTGGGAAAAAACGTATTTCTTGTTATGATTTTCCCAATAAGTAAGTAATATTTTTACAATATCTAATTAAGTGATCCGTGAATTTGATATTTTCTTTGAAACAAATGTCTACAACAAATATTGGTTTTTTAACGAATTTTTAAATTATTTCTATGTCCCTCTTTTGACTACGTCCATCAATTGCGCTAATTGAATAGGGCGGAACTGAGTTTGCTTTTAATTTCTTTTATTTTAAAACCTCCCCAATCTTTATTTAAGGATATAAAATATTTTTCTTTATTATACGGATTAACTTAAGGCTGTTATCTTTAAAACAAAATCACAATTTAACTTCAAGGAATATATTAAGCGTTTGGAATTGACGCAAAATAAAAAAAACATATCGAAATACCATAACTTTTGATCTATTTGACATAAACCACTCATTTTTAAAAGGAAGCTACACTTAGATACATTTAAATTTAACATAAAAACATACAGTGTTATGCCTAATTTATTTTCACATACATGGCGGAAAGTATCTTCTTCTGCTGAAGGCCTGATATTTAAACTGTTCAGAATCCGTTGTTTAGCTTTGTAGAAAGTCGATTGTTTTAATGCGTCGAAACATTCATTTTTCACAGTATTCCATCTTGAAGAAAGGAGTTCAGCTTTTCCCGAGAACTACTAGTCAGACTCCCGTGCGGAAGCTCCCCTCAATGCTATAATCGTAGCCTTTTCAACTCATGGGTCAGTCGTCATTTATTTTCCCTATTGTAATAACATTCCATTTATCTTACGTTCTTATCACAGACATCATTCAGTACCCTCTACCTTTGGATCGGGTATTGTGTGAATTGTAGAATAAAAAATGAATCCATTGAATGAAATTCTCAATGATAAAGAATATTTAATTCTACTGTTTGTTTTATAAATAGCATGAATGCATTTTTTCTCTAAGGATACACGGAATCAAAACTAAAGTCATTTTCTTATTATGGAATACACAGTTCGACCGGATGATCAGATGGGAACTTAGAAATCTCAATGAAAATTGTTCGATACCTGAAAAATAAAACTATAAATTTATATAAATAAAAGTTTGTCAAAAACTGCTACTTTAAAGATCAGACTCCTGCGTGGATGCTCTACTGAACAATACAATCTTCAAGTCAAGGATCAGTCAGTATTTATCTATATCGTCATAATACTTCCTTCCTTCACACATCTCATTGTGTAACGTCTTACCTTGAGTGGCTCCTGAGATTTTTGCATCCATGAAGAATTCGGTTGTGCATGTCCCCGTGTTTGGATAAATGGGTTTTTCCTTTACCATTATTCCCATATATAAAACCCAAATGCCTCGCATGACAAAGAGATAGTGAATTACCGAACAAGGGAGCAGTACAGGCGTATAGCTTTTCATTAATATGCTTGTTGTATGAGTATCAGCTTTTTGTTGCTGTTTTAATCATTTCAGCGCAAACAAGGTTATAAAGCCACTAAGACGCAATGATTTACTACAGTGTGAAAGAAAATGATGAATTGATTGATTGATTTATTTGTTTGTTTAAAAGTAATATATATATATATATTATTTTAATTCAGATACTTCCATCCACGGGAAAAAAGCAGGAAGGTAAATTCCAAAAACCCGATCTTAATTAATATTAAAAATTTTATTTTAATATATATATATATATATATATATATATATATATATAAATTAGAGAAGATTTTCAAAATTTAAAGGTGTCGGATGTACATTTCGACATAGGATCTCTAATAGAGATTCTACATATATATATATATATATATATATATATATATATATATATATCTGTCATTCTCCTTTCACAATTAAACACATGGTAGATGATACTCAGTTTTTGTACATATGCATGTCTGTGTTGGCATGGTTACTAGAGGTGTTCGTATGTGTGCATTTTATATTGTCGTTTTGTTCAAGTAATATTCTAGAATACCGTTTGATTTAAGAATTCGTCGAATATTTATGGACTGTGATGAAAGAGTTCGTTCATGTTCGTTGAGTGGTTCATTGATTTTGTTTAGCGGTATATCAACCTATATGGATTCTTTAATTCCGCAGTCTATACATTTTATACGCATAAATCATGCTTTTAACTACAAATATTTTGTACATAATTTTGTACTTTCAAAATAAAGGTATATTTTTAGATATATATTTTGTCGATGATAAAATTTATTGTTGGATATTTTTCCATAAAAATGTATTTTTATATACAGTACTGTGCAATTGTGGTGCAATGGATATCGACTCGGAACGACAAATCGGGAAACCGAGTTCGAATTCCAGTTGAATTCTTGGCATT
Source organism: Ascarosepion bandense (assembly GCA_037127315.1). Classification (NCBI taxonomy): domain Eukaryota; kingdom Metazoa; phylum Mollusca; class Cephalopoda; order Sepiida; family Sepiidae; genus Ascarosepion; species Ascarosepion bandense. The sequence continues at coordinate 1,191,550 of JBBBDQ010000414.1, forward strand.
CACTTACGCACAAATACCCTTGGGAAAGGTATTAATGACTGACTGTTATATACATTTTTATAACAAAACAACAATCATTTAATTCTTTAAAAATCAAAGTTAACAGGGATTGAGCTGAAAGAGAGTTCCAGCGGGAGAAGTGCAAGAGAAGTAACCATGCCAACACAGACATGTATATGCACAAAACCAAAGCTGAGTATCATCTACCATGTGTTGAATTTAATTTAGGGATCTGAAAAATTGTTTCATAAGGCCCAATTTCTAAGTGCACTGGAGGAAACAATAATTTCTAACAGTGGCCCCCATTTGACGCTGTTACTCCGAACGCTGAACTCGGTGCCCTGTGGCCAGTTGGCTTGTGGCAAAATGCCGTGGTATCCCCTCTGTCACAAAGGTAAAAAGCAGGGAATATTGGCAAAGCCGCCTTGGAGACCCATCAGGAAGACCACCATTTTTATGTCTCTGTTAACCTCCCAACCGTACCCTTCATATTTCGAGGCATCTTGACACAGCTGTATTTCTCTTTGTGCCAGGGAAAGAGATGGATAGATATTCCCGTTATAAAGCTGTCCGACTGTGAGACTCCTGGTGAACTGTCAAGGAAGAGGCGTCAATATCTGGAGGTTACAGGTGATTTCAATTTCCTCGAACAGACCGGACACATTGTGGCTGAAACAAAGCCCATTTTGACAGGTGAGAAAGGTTAAAAGACACTAGTAACACTTTCTCTGACCTGCGACTCACACACTTTCACCTAACAATTTCCACTGCTGGAGACTCGACGTCAAAGCAGAAAAGTTTGAAGAGAATACTAATCATTTCCTTTGCTTTCTCTACAAACAATTAGAAAATAACACTTACGAACCAAACACAAAAACTCATAATGTTGTTATACAACTTCAACATGATGCTCATTACACCTGTCCTTGTGCCAAAATGAGCTTCATAATTAACTACAGAGAAATAAGGATTTATCCATTTTGACTATGTTCTATTGAAGTATCAATTGAATTCTCAATAATCATATAAAAACATCCTTCATCATCTTTCTTTTATTGAATTTTAATGCATTTTTCTTCGCTTTCCTTTGAAAATTGCTTTGACAGGAAATTTCAATTGAGAGAAACGGAAGTGGATATTAAAGAAATATTAAATGCGTGTTGGAAATCGGCTTCACCAATATGTCGGGCAGGACGGGAAACAATTTCAAAACTGTCGACATTAAATCAACCGATGCTTCATTCTTTATTTATAAGGACTGATAAAATACTGGGCGATTAGCGTAGCACAGCGGATAGCCAGCTCCACTCACAAATATTTACGGATGTAATGAGTTCGATCCTCACCGGGTGTATTATATATATTATATTATATTATTTTATATTATAATTTAATCCTAATAATATGTATTTATGTTCTAACTTCAATCTGTAAATAAAGAAAATTGATTATTTCACGTCTAAATAAAGCAAAGTGGAATAAAATAGAAAATAAAACTCATTATAACACGAATAATAAACAGACTATGGAAATAAGATAAAAGAAAAACCTGATATCTAGACTATAAATAGACCAAAAACCCATTGAACCTAGTTCTCTTTTTCTTCGTTTGTGATCTCCGGTATTCTCGTGTAAATGGGTCGTCCATCTGGCTTTCAAATCCCCAGTTATTTTATTTGTACCTTTTTTTACTCGGACAATCACTGCCTTGTGTTAATTCCATACGTACACATTTTTTCGGGGAGTGGGGGCAGTTCGTGATACATGATTAATCCCATCATGTCATGCTGTATTTTGTATTCTTTCAGGGTCAGCTTACAACATTTACTGATTAATTTGCTATAAAGTAGCTCTGCTTCAAAAACTCAATGTCATTGTAAACAGACGGAGCGGCTATCGAAGTAAAAACCAAAATCGAATGTTAATGCAGAAGGAGAAGTCAGAGAACAGAGTTCGAATTCCAACTGAATTCGTTGCATTCACTTACGCGCAAATGCTCTTGGGAAAGGTATTAATCCGTTCTTCCCTCTAGCTATGGGTCAAATAACAGGACATGTTGGGTTCTATAACCTTGGTTGATAACCAGTCTGCCACAGAAAATAATGGCAACCTACTGAATGTGCGTTGTGGTGCAGTGGTTATCGGCTCGGAACGAGAAATCGGGGAGCCGAGTTCGATTTCTAGTTGAATTCCTTGCATTTACTTACGCACAAATACCATTGGGAAAGGTATTAATCCGTCTCTTCCCTTCAGTTATGGGTTAAATAACAGAACAGATTGAGTTCTATAGTCTTGGCTGGCAACCAGTCTACCGCAGAAAGTAATGACAGCCTACTGCGGGATAACCTTCTGCTCAGTTAGTGATGTCTCTTTCGGGACATGATCGCCCAATCGTGTATCACGTATGGCACTTAACTGACCGACTGAGGGAAATCTTCTGCCCAGTCAGTCTTTCGAGATATGATCGCCCAAGCGTGTATCACGTGTAGCATTTAACTAAGTGACTGAATGCTAAATTCTGTGCACTCAAACTAAATTGGCCAACAAAGAAAGGGACAGGGCAATTTTTGCATTTTAACACGAAATCTGACTACAGAACTTTGTAATATCCAATTTAGACAATAAGAAAGAATTTTTTTTTTTTTTTATGATCTGGTTTATAATATCGACTGGCATTTTTGTCATGTCAAAAGTATCACTTCGCAGGTGAAAATACATCAAAAAATACCAAGCAGGAGAAAATGTGTCGTTCATATCATAATTAAAACTTCCAGCCTCTAGTTATGTCGTGGTTGGCAGTCGATTTGTTAAATAACTTTAATTTCAAAGTCGGGAAGAGAAATGAAGTAAAAAAGTGTCTGAAAACAATGCAGAGAAAAATTGCCGGGATATCTTGTCAAGATGATGTTGCTTTGGTATGATCGAATGGCCATAGACAGATAACACGGACTCAGATATAAGGTTGACTAATATATTCTCGGGAAACGTAGTACAAAGGTAAACGTGGACTGACTCACTCATTCACTCATTCTGTGGCTACTACTCAGGGACTATATTCACTAGCCTTCCCACGCAAGGCCGGATGTGACACATGGTCATTTTAAAGTGGGAGTTCCCGGCCATATAGCCGGGCCAAAAATATGTCTGTCTATTTTTACCGAGTCGTGGTTCTGCCCTCCGGCGGAACCACGACTGGGTTTGTGCTCTCTGCTCGGAAGCAGAGAGCGCCCTCTACCGAAGGCAGAGTGCTGACAGTGTCAACAGTAGCAGAGGCAAGTCTACTACTCAGGGACTATATTCACTAGCCTCCCCACAAAAGGCCGGATGTGACACATGGTCATTTTAAAGTGGGAGTTCCCGGCCATATAGCCGGGCCAAAAATATGTCTGTCTATTTTTACCGAGTCGTGGTTCTACCCTCCGGCGGAACCACGACTGGGTTATTGCTCTCTGCTCGGAAGCAGAGAGCGCCCTCTACCGAAGGCAGAGTGCTGACAGTGTCAACAGTAGCAGAAGCAAGTCTACTACTCAGGGACTATATTCACTAGCCTCCTCACAAAAGGCCGGATGTGACACATGGTCATTTTAAAGTGGGAGTTCCCGGCCATATAGCCGGGCCAAAAATATGTCTGTCTATTTTTACCGAGTCGTGGTTCTGCCCTCCGGCGGAACCACGACTGGGTTATTGCTCTCTGCTCGGAAGCAGAGAGCGCCCTCTACCGAAGGCAGAGTGCTGACAGTGTCAACAGTAGCAGAAGCAAGTCTACTACTCAGGGACTATATTCACTAGCCTCCTCACAAAAGGCCGAATGTGACACATGGTCATTTTAAAGTGGGAGTTCCCGGCCATATAGCCGGGCCAAAAATATGTCTGTCTATTTTTACCGAGTCGTGGTTCTGCCCTCCGGCGGAACCACGACTGGGTTTGTGCTCTCTGCTCGGAAGCAGAGAGCGCCCTCTACCGAAGGCAGAGTGCTGACAGTGTCAACAGTAGCAGAAGCAAGTCTACTACTCAGGGACTCCCCACTCAGAGTTAGTAGCCAATTATAAAAGTGTGGACGAATCCATTTGTAGGTAGGTCCCCACAATACCCGCCTCCCTAGCCTTTTACTCTATAAAAGGGTTTATTATTTTCCTGAAATTTAATATGCTTGATGGCGATTTTTGCGGGGAGTAGTAATTTCTCTTACGGCCGTCAGCTAAGAACGTTTTATTTTTTAATCATTTCATCCCAAGCAGGGCGGGACCGTCACTAGTGTACAGGTGATTACAGCAAGAAAAAAAAGCTGGATACAGAATATTTTGAAGAAAATATAAAAAAATGAACGTGATTCAAGATGATAGAAGATGGCAAATGACGTTGAATTTAAACTTTTAGAGATTGCCTCCTGGGACATGTAGTGAGGAAGCAGGGCTTGGAGAATCTGATACTCATGAGACAGATAGGGGGAAGGAGAGACAAAGGAAAGTAACGAATTATACTTGATGTATTTGATCAGGTGGATGGCGGAGCTGGGATAAAGCAAAACAATAGAAGGGGTGTTAAGAACTAAAAGTTATAGGGAGATATAGAGGGCCATGATCGCTTACGTCCTGAATAAATACGGCAGGTAGAACAAGCTATCACGCATTTTTTTTTATTTTTTGGTTTGTTGCTTTGTTGACGTTAGCTATGGTGGGATGTATCTGTCAATCACCCCCGGCGGTCTACTGCTTTTTAAGCTGGTTGTTGCGTGTGCATTTTTGTTAAACTTTGTTGATATAATCTACGGCTGGATATATCTGTCAGTAACCCTTGTTCTTTGTTGACCTTACCTACCCCCGGATGTACCTGTCAATTAAATCTGTTGTTCATGGTAATATATTAAAGCAGGATGTCCCTTTCTTCTAGTCTCGAGCAACATTAGCAGCAAACAATGAACTGATCGAAATCACCCGGATTGAAATAAATTTAGACTGTGTTTCAGTGAAAAGCAATCGTATTCAATTTATCCAATTCTTAATACTAATAATAATATATTTCTACTTCCTGCTTGGCTAAATTTAAACGCATTTTTCTTTTTCCACTTCTTTTTAAAAACCGCTTTAGCGGAAATTACAATTGGAGGAAACGGAAGTGAATATTAAAGAAATATTACGTTCGTGTAAGAAATCGACTTCACCAATATGTCAGGTAGAAGGGGAAACAATTTTCAAACTGACGTCATTAAATCAACAACTGTTTTATTCTTTTTTTTGTAAAACCAATAAATTATGTGTTGTTCAATTTGAGTTTTGTTTAATGGCATATCAACCACTGGGGGTTATTTAATGCCCAAAAGGTGGGGTTTTAAGGTTTTTTTTTAATGTTTGGTTATAGTGAAAAGTTTGATTTAGTCAGATTTCGATGAAAAATTTTATTTTAGAAAACTGAAATTGTCTTCTAGATTTGTATTCAAAATTGTATTGCTGGTAATAATTTTTTTCTTTCAAAAATGTATATTTTTCTATAAAAGTCTATTTTTATGTATACATATTTCTATAACAGTCTATTTTTATACTTCCATAGTGTTTTGACTCCAATTTGGGGGTTAACTATTTGCCCATAGCTGGGACCCTAACAGGTGCTACCACCGCGAGTCAGGGTGGACCTGGGAACAAAAGCAATTAAGAGATGTTCCATGCTCCTCACAACCTCCTAATTAGGGGTCTTGCTGCTGGATGCAGTTTACCGTCATACTAAGTTGTTCAACGTAGAATAGTCATTAGGAAGCTGTGCTCGTAGACCATTACTGCTGTAGTGATTTTGATTCGTACTGAGTGCACTGTGTATGCGCCAAGATTATATAGATCATTTATTCTTCTAGGTACCAAAACATACGCCCTTATGCTAGATTACGGAGTTACGAAATAACTGTAAAACAAAACTGATTTGGGAGATTAGTTAAAACTCTAATATACTGTAGTGTATTTCATTATCACTGAGCACCCTAGAAAATTTGCCGTGTGCCAAACCAAACTATCTTAATTAACTTATCTATGTATTACTCATTGTTATGCACTGGTTAGCACGGTAACATAAGCAACTGTTGCTTTCTCTTTATTTAAATATAACATTTTAAATAAATAAAAAAACTATCTTTAAATCTTTTTAAAAGCTCGACTAAATTTCACAAAAAGTAATACTCATTAATAGTATGAAACATCTATCCAACATAAGCTGCGGAAAAGAAGTACAAGTATTAGAAGTATTAACCTTAAAGAAACAAACATCCCAAGATCAGTAAACATTCAATTCAAATTACGAACAAAACATTAAAAAAATTTTTTAATCATATCACCTCGAGCAAGGCGGTAACGCCACTGATGTGCAGGGGGCTACGTAAGAGTGAAAAGATTGGAAAAGAGAACACTGGAAACCACATCCTAAACAGAGAACAAGAGATGAGCCTCTTCACCTGTTCAATAGACGTGGGTGGAGTATGAACCGGGCGATAGTTTAGTCTATCTACTCCAATTAGTCTATCTACTCCAATTAACTATATTTCACGAGAAAAAAAAGACCAATATATAAATCACCAACTGACACGTGAGAAAGCGATACTTGACAACCACGAAATGACCCAAACCCGAGGTTTGAAGACACAATATACGAAAATCACAAAAAAAAGTAATGCACACTTATAAACAAAACCTTAAGATACACAATATTCTTTGATGGTTTATAAAAGATTCTATTGTGAAATAATAGAAAACTAAAATGATGATTGGGTAAGAGAAAGATGAGAATACTGATGAGAATGGAGTCGACGAAGAAAAGTGCATGAGAGAGAGGATGCAAGTTATTGAGATAGGAGATGACTATTGACTTTACATTTGAATTCTTGAAGATTGTATCTGTCGGGAAAGCAAGTAAATGGAAGGAAATTCCACAGGCGGGAAGTGCGAGAAAAGAAGCTGATGGAGTAGAATTTGCATTTCCAATTTATTGGTTTCACAGTTGCTAATCTTGTGGCTCGAGTAAATTCATATATAGGGGGTACCAATGAGCTAAGTTCATCGGAGCAGAAGCCGTGGAACTATTTGTAGAAGAGACACAGGAAGTCACATTGCGCCGGTGAGAAAGTGACTGTATCCGAGCTGCCAAGTCGAGATCGATCACACTACCGATTCTCCGTTGGATTTGGCAAGGATCTCTAGGTGGATAGCAGGAGCATCCGACCAGATATGGCAGACCAAAACTTGTGCTACATAAACAGTAAACAAAATTACAAATATTAAAAGACTTAACCATAGAAAATAATCAACTCGACAAGAATTTTTAATTTTGTTCGATTAATTAAAAACATCGAGTTCTATGGGCTAAATAACCGAATAGACTGGGTTCTATAGCCTTGGTTGGCAACCAGTTTACCGAAGAAATTAATGGCAACCTACTATAGAGAAAATCTTTTTCCCAGTCAGTCATATCTCTTTCAGAACATGATCGCCCAAGTGTGTATCCTGTATGACCCTCAGCTGACTGATTTAGATAAAAAAAATAATAGTAGAACAGATTAGATTATATAGCCTTGGTTGCCAACCAGTCTACCACAGAAAGTAATGGCAACCTACTGCGGGAAAAAATTCTGCCTAGTTAGTAATGTATCTTTGCATCGTAAAACGGCGACCACTATAAGCTTAACAAAGATGCGAAAAAGCCAAATCCTACTATCGATCAATACACACATATATAAACCATACACACACATTCATACACAAACACACTTACAGGTACATATACGCACACACACTCTCTACAATTAACGATAGCAGTAGCAGCGAAAGATGACCATTCGTTGAAAGGCACGGTCTACGAGCGAACGTGAAAACAACCTCTCCTACCATTCTGAAGATGAGATTTTGATCTCGAAATACGAATGACTAATAAATGGGTAATATACAACACCTTCTTTAGCTCTCTTATTTTACTAAACGCATTGTGATAGCCTTCAAATACCTACTCGTACATCTGAAAATAAGATGTTTTAATAAAAGGTTATGAGGACAAAAAAATACCATCCAGAATCTGGTTTTCTAATAGAAATTATGGAAGAACGTAGAAAAAAGTGACTATAAAATAAACCTTTTGATGAAATTTCATCCTGATGGCAAAGAAAAGTCACACTTCATATTTTTTTTTAATCATCTCACCCCAAGCAAGGCATTCCACTGCCACTATTGCGCATGGGGCTACATAGGGGAAGGTAAAGAGAAGGAGTGGTTAGACATAGGGAATGTCAGGAGGAAGGTGACAGATGAGTAAGGATACCGAGGATGAGGGTTGGGCAGATGGGAAGAGTGTTTGATAGAATGGGAGCAGGTTAGTGTGTTAGGAGGTGTCTATTGACCTTACATTTAAACTCCTGGAGATTGTAGCCGTCGGGGAAGCAATCGTTTGGAAGAGAATTCCACAGTCGGGAAGTGCGAGGAAAGAAACTGTTGGAGTAGAAGTTATGGCTGCATTTTATCGGTTTCACTGTAAAAGGGTGGGATCAAGTTGCTAATCTAGTATCTCGTGTAAATTCGTATTTTGGGGGGCACCAGTGATTTAAGTTCATCGGAGCAGAAGCCGTGAAAGTATTTATAGAAGAGACACAGGGAAGTCACGTCGCGCCGGTGGGAGAGAGACTGCAGGCGGTCTGTCAAGTCAGTATCTATCACATTACAGACCTTCTTCTGAACCTTATCGAGAAGCCCGAGGAGAACAGCAGGGGTACCCGACCATATATGGCAGCAGTATAATGGGTCCTTCTTTTCGAAATGATGCAAAAATTAGTGAATAATGGAAGTTCGGGCAAATTTAATTATAGCGAAATGATTTATATTTTTCTTACTTCTTATCTTACATATCAACTGAGATTTATTTTTTATCTCAAGATTTACTTATTTACATTTTTCTACAATTCTTATCTATATCTATAAAAGTGAAGAGGATGGACGTTGTGTAAGTATTTGTTTGTTTGATAGATTCGACTTAGCGTCTGCATTTTACGGTCTAGCTCGACGGGAGTTGCGCTCAGATGTAGATCAAAATTTTAGAACGCTAACGACACCTTGAAATTTTTCAGAAAGCCAAAATTAGGGGTAGAAAATATATATCACCTCACAAAGTCAGGGATCAGTTTATGTATTGATTATAATATAGAATCCATCACCCTACTTTATATTATCTATATCTATATATGTTACTCCTATCCTTCCTACCCTAATGAAATAGAGACATTCTACATTGTTATCTATATCTATAAAAGTGACGAGGGTGGACGTTGCGTATTTGCTATGTAAATTCATCATATGTTTTTTATTCTTATTATTCCTTAAACTGGCCAAGTGAAACCGGACGAAACTGCTAGTATGCTTATATAAGATTTTCTCCATTTTTTTAGTTCGACAATTTTTTTCTACAATTTAAGTTAAATTTCATTTTAATTTAAATTCTAATTTAAATTTTACTTTAATTTAAATTTAAATTTTATTTTAATATTAACATTTTATTTTATTTTAATTAATATTTTTAATTAATATCTTAGTATTTTAGAATTTTAAATTTAATATTTTATAATTTTGTTAATATTTTATTTCATTTTAATTAATATTTATTTTATTTAATATTTTATTTCAATTTTGGATATTTATTTTATTTTGAGTTTAATCTACTTTTAAATTTTATTTTAATTTCAATTTTAACTGAATTTTAAATCTAATACATTCTTCAATTTATTTTATTTTAATTAATATTTTTAATTAATATCTTAGTATTTTAGAATTTTAAATTTAATATTTTATAATTTTGTTAATATTTTATTTCATTTTAATTAATATTTATTTTATTTAATATTTTATTTCAATTTTAGATATTTATTTTATTTTAGTTTTAATCTACTTTAAATTTTATTTTAATTTCAATTTTAACTGAATTTTAAATCTAATACATTCTTCAATTTTCTACAATTCTTATTTTCTTATATAACAATACTTATCAACTCTTTCATAATCATTTCATGTCAAAAGTTTTGGGATGCAGAATTTTTAAGTATTCATACGTTTCTACTGAATGACAGCCTCTTTCTGAAGAAGAGGTACTGCTTGAAGGGATGACTGCCATTATCTGAGGCTTGAGCTAATTATGTTTTCAACTTCCTCGACAGTTTAGGGAAAAAATTTCTCAGAAGAGGAGTTATCATTATTCACACTATTTACATTCAAACGATTGTTGACAGTTTGTCCTATGACAATTGTTTAAAGCCGAAACATTTTTAAGTGTAGGAGATCGATTACAGTAGCCGGTATTCCCATCGGCCCTCATGTAAATACCTTCTCGTTGCTTAACAATGACCAAATAAATACGATTTTTTTCAGAATTATACCGAAAAGAATGGACGTAATTAAAAGGGTAAAAAAGGAAAACAACAAAATTATATAATAATAATAATAATAATAATAATAATAATAATAAATTGAAATAGAAAAAATGTGGAAATTGAAAACAAGAGTTGTGCCAGTGATAGTAGGTGCACTTGGAATGATAAAAAATGGAACAAAACAACACATTGAAAGAATCCCTGGAAACCCCAGCTTAAGAGATATACAAAAAATTGTCTTATTAAGTACAGCCCACACACTAAGGAAAACTTTATCTATGTAATGCTGGGGATGATAGGGAAGATAGAAAAACATGAAATGGAGCCATAACAACACGCCACTACCTGCCTTAGGTCTCCCCGCAGACTTGGTTGGTAGTGAGACCAAAGCAGAAATCGAAATATGATGAAAAATGATAAATAATAAAGAGTGGGGTAATATTTACACTGGACAATGTGCAAACACTGAAAAAAAGTTGAACATTAGTATGATCATCACCCAGAACCGGCTACAAAAACAGAAGACATCACAATTCTATGGGATTATGCCATCTTCACAGACAGATAGATTGAAGCAAATAGGCCGGTCATAATTGTCAAAAATCGAAAAGAAAAAAAAACATTTTATACTCATTGATACGGTTTGCCCAGAGGATTGAAATAAAGCAACCAAGGAATTTGAAAATCTATCGAAGTATAAAGACCTGGAAATCGAAATAGAAAAATATGTAGAAATTGAAAACAAGAATAGCGCCAATCATAGTAGGTAAGCTTGGAATGATAAAAACAGGAACACAACAACATATTCAAAAAAATTCTGGAAATTCTAGCTTAAGAGAAATTCAAAAAATTGTTTTAAGTACGGCCCACACGCTAACAATACATTTCTCCATGTAACCTTAGTGATGTTATGGGACTTAGAAAAACAAATAATGAAATGTAACCATAACACACTACGACCTGCCTTAGGTCTTCCCGCAGACTTGGTAAGTAGCGTGACCATAGCAGAAATCGAAATATGAAGATAATGAATAACAATATCAAGGAGAGTCTTTGTCTTCTATGTGCCGTGTCCCTTCAGGAAGTTGGTGGTCATGGCCTTCCACATCTCCCTATCTCTAGTGGCTCTTAGCACGTTTTTTCTTGTTACCCTCCAAAACCCCGTTCTGCCATCCACTTGCTCATGCCCATAAATCTAGAATATAAAAGTATAGAAACTAGCATGGCCACAAACTGAGGATTCAGTTTACATATTGATTATAATACAGAATTGATCTCCCACTTTATACTTTACAGGAACATTAATAAATATGTTTAATACGTCCAGGGAGGCTTCTTTTTCTTCTATTTGCCGTGTCTCTTTAAAACGTAGGCAATCATGGCCCTCCACATCTCCCTATCCCAAGTGGCTCTTAGTACGCGTTCTCCTGTTACCTCTCCCAAACACGGCTCTGTCATCCATTTGCTCAAGCCCATCAAGTATGTTACGCCTTGCGTTCTCCTATCTCCCTTTCCCTCTATCTGACCTGTGAGTATCAAATTCTCCAAGTTCTCCTTCCTCATTATACCATCCCAGGAATTCCAAATGTCTTTTCCTGATTTTAAGTATTCCTTTTCCTTTCCATCCTCTCTAAAACCTCATCCTTGCTCACATGTTCAGTTCATGTTATCCTCAGCATCCTTCTGTAGAACCACATTTCGGTTGATCTCCTTCAACTTTAAGGAGATTTTACAGCATTCATTGCCATATTGAAGAACAAATATCACATAACAATCCAGTACTCTGTTTCCGTCAAAATTTTCCTGTCTCTTAATACTCTGCTCAGCTTCTAGAATGCACCTTTGACCATGCCAATACGCTTTCGGATATCACTTCTGCACTTTCCATCCTTTGTCAAAACACTTCCCACCTGGCTACCTTATTTCCTTGTGTATAATACGACCCCTTGCTTCTAAATCAAAAAAAAAAAATAAAACAAAGAATAAATTACTTTCTTGTGTATAATATAACACCGTAGTACAGCCATCTCTGTGCTATTCTTTTAAAAAGTTTGTAAGATATTATCCAATAAAATCTCAATATCGTAAATATATTTCACAAAGATATTTAATTTTTCACGAAGTTAAAGAATACATGTTTAGCTATTAAGCGTTTCTTTTAATTTCCGCTTCAAAACATATTTTCGAATTTGGGGGAAAGGTGCGAACGACACATACTTGGTGATACATTTTAAGGAGTTAATTAATCTATCATAACTTTCTGTTTGACTTTATATCTTTATAATATCTTCAAATATTAAACTATGAAACTAAAAAATATTCTCTTTCATTAAGAATGAAGGGAGAAAACATTATAAACATCGTGATGTTGGCCGTAATCCGGATAGGAAAAATCACACTTAGATCAGCATTTCTTTCTGAATGTTTGGGATGAGAAGTTTTAATGTAAACTATTTAACTAATGTTCTAATTTTTCACAGCGTTTCGTCCAATGTTCCCACCGGTCTTCATCAGGTGTATATAGATCTGGAGTCCAAACCCTTTGTGGGGATTGAACTTGCAATTACTATGTCACCACAACTCAACGCTTTAATCTGTGGAGTACATGGGAGTTATGTGTTTACAGGCAGCTATCTTCAGATAATGTCCTTAATTCAACCAAATTTTGACCCTTTAAAATTGCATGCGAAGATAATCAGTACAAAGAATATATTTTACATGTACCAGTAAAATTTAAAATCTCTTAAAATAAAATATACAATATTTAAAGAGTTCATATCGGAAAGTTCTCAAAAGTCGAAATCGTTTAGGAAAGTTCTTGTATGTACGTTGATAGTAGTAGTCCTTTTTTACTCTTTCTGTGAGATTTTTAGGTGTCCGAAAATATAGAGATAGGAGAACAGCCGGAATTATTCCATCGACTTTCTGGTTCCTTTGCCTAGTCGTCTCTGACGATATTTATTTTTGTTATAATACAAAAAATGTAGCACAAGGCCAAAAATAAGGAAAAATGAGAAAAATGTCTTATATTAAATAACTTAACTAGCCACAATCACTGACCCAAACAAGCTATACAATATTCTTTGCACCAAAACATCACATTCTATTCTTACTACAAACACTAAAATACCTCAAAGACTCTATGAGCTCCTAACTTGTCTTATATTCACAATTTGTGGAAATCGGGAATAAATTAACAAATTTTAAAAATGAAAACTCCGATGAATATTTACACACTGTGTAATATCCCCTGACCACCCATATATGTGTCTCCGTCTGTCACTTCTCAAATCGGTTAGCTATATTTTCTTTCTGTACCGTTCTCCCTCCTCTCCTGAATGCTCCCTGCTAGATAGCATCTCTGACAATATAGATAAGGCTACTTCCTCCCACCCATTCGCTCACATATTTGTGTTCGGAGATCTTCGCCTATCATGCCAAGTGGCTAAAAGACTCCGTTACTGATTCAGCTGGCATTCACTCCATGAACTTTGCTATTTCTCAATTCCTTACGCAAGTGGTAGACTTCACCACACGCTTTCCCAGCATCCCCTGAGGACACGCTTCTCTACTAGATCTATGCTTCACCTCTGTACCTGACTCCTACCAAGTCTCGCAGCCTTGCCCTCTCGGCAACTCCGATCATGCTGTTGTTTCTCTTAATATATCTCACCACTCTCACTCCCCCCACAGCGGCCTCCTACCTGCAAGATCTACTGATGCCAAAGAGCTGACTGAGATGCGTTTCACGATTTCCTATGCGACGTCCCTTGCAGAAGTGATCAAGTCCCAAGTAGACATCTACGCAGATGATACCACAATCTACTCCCGCATCAGTATAAAACTCCGGCGAGGCGGACAAAGTTAACCTTGCTACTGATCTTGAGAAAGATCTACACTCAGTAGTGGACTGGGGTAAGAAGTGACTTGTAAATTTCAATGATTCTAAAACGAAACTGCTATTTGTCAACCATCACAGGCAATCTTTCCTGCCCCCATTTCTCCCTGAAAGCAATATACTGCGTCTCCTCAGCCTTACTCTATCTTTCAATCGCAAATGGAATCATTACATTGTCAATAGCTAACTCCAGTGCTAGGAAGGTTGGGTCACCGTGTCGGGCCAGGACGTTTTTTTAAGCCTGAATCCATCTTGCACATATACAAATCAACCATCCGTCCGTGCATAGAATACTGCTGTCATATATGGTCAGGCGCCCCTGCTGTTCATCTCAGTGTTCTCAACAAGCCCCAAAGAAGAATCTGTAACGTCATAGGTCCCGACTTGTCAGCTCGACTCGAGCCACTTTCTCACCGGTGGGATGTGGCTTCCCTGTTCTACAAATATATTCATGGTTTCTGTTCCGACGAACTTAAGTCACTGGTGCTCCCGCCACAAGAATTTACTCGTGCAACCAGATTGGCAACAAGGTCTCATCCATTTACAGTTAGATCAACCAAATGCAGCCGACAATTCTTCTCCAGCAGCTTCTTTTTTTGGACTTCCCGCCTGTGGAACTCCGTTCCGTATACTTGCTTTCCTGACTGCTACAACCTCCAGGAATGTACATGCAATGTCTCTACCCATCTTTTATCCACTTGACTCCATTTCTTTCTACATCACCCTGAATATCTTGTTCTTTCTCTCTAACTTCGCAACTGTCTTCACACCTGTGTTTCCGTCCTTCTCTTGCCCTTTCTCTGACAGCCCCTGTAAATGGTTCGTATTTCTTTTCACTCTCCTCTTGTCTAAACTTTTACTCTTATGTAGTCCCCTGCGTATCAGTGACGGTACCGCCTTGCTTAGGGTGAAATAATTAAAAACGAAAACAAAAAAAATTGTTTTAGTAATAAAAACACACAATGCTCAAAACTATCAGTTGCCTGGATGCAATTTAAGTGGGACTTGGATAAATTAAAAGCAGTCATTCTATAATGGGTTTTTTTCTAAGCTCAGGTTTGATGTGGTACAATAATGAAAGTACCGGCACACAATGAGGCTCAAATTCACTACTGAATTGTAATGAAGCTAGCGAGATAATCTTGGTAACTATTACACCACGTTGGGTGCCCTCATACCATCGCTGTTTTTACACTTTTCTAAGAAAAATGAAATAATTCCAGAATTGTTTCTTGATTTCTGATTGGTTCACTGGTGTGACTCATTTGACAATCGTTTCTTCTTCACCAAAATTTAGGCCTTTTTTTACTTATTTTTCTTTTATCATTTTTTTAATTTTTTATGGCAAGCTATTTAGTTTTGCTGACTGTTAGTCTTCCATTTTTTTATTTTGACACGGTGAACTTTTTCTTTTACTATCACTACACACAATTTCCGTACGAGTAAACAAAGTTTGTAACAATTATTTAATATTTAATTTTCGGTGCTACTATAGCATGAGGTCTACTTCAATATAGGGTGAGATCTTCCTCAATATAGTGAGGTCTACCTTCCGTTTTGACTATAGCATGAGTTCTACTTCAATATAGCGTGAGGTCTACCTCCCGTATTGACTATAGCATCAGGTCTACTTCAATATAGCGTGAGGTCTTCCTCCTGTTTCGACTATAGTATGAGGTCTATCTCAATATAGTGAGGTCTACCTCAATATAGTGAGGTCTACCTTCCGTTTTGACTATAGCATGAGTTCTACTTCAATATAGCGTGAGGTCTACCTCCCGTTTTGACTATAACATGAGTTCTACTTCAAAATAGCGGGAGGTCTACTTTTTCTTTTGACTATAGGATAAGGTCTATTTCAAAATAGAGTTAGGTCTACCGCATGAGTTCTACTTCAATATAGCGTGAGGTCTACCTCCCGTTTTCAATATAGCGTGAGGTCTGTATCCCATTTCGATTAAAGCGTGAGTTGTACCACAACAACGAACTATATTTATTTAATTTTTTTAAGTATTTAGAGAGGTAAAAATGAACATCCAACCAAATACAATATATATATTTATTTTAGCAATAAACGCTTTGCATATCTTTTAGGAATAACATGAATAGATCATTGGAATTTTTTCTTATCACTTTCCAGGAAAATGGTCAAGATGTGACTGGAACAGCTGACTACAAACACCTCGCATTTTCTTGAGAATTTTGATTCACGAGCTTTTTTTATATGGGGAGGTCGCTTATTTAAAAAGTTTGAGACAGTTATAAATATTCACCTGAATTGATGGCCACGTGAGGGTAGGGACACGGTAGACCTTCACTGTGCACCTTGGTAGGCGATGGATTGAGGGGGACCTTCTTTTCTTTGTTCCAGTCCTTAACTTTCGTTTAATTAATATTAAAATTAGGTGTTTATATTTTCCATTTAATCCTTTTTTCCAGATTTGCTTCTGACCGTTTTATTATGTTGTTCATCTTCATTAGTTCCTTTTGAATTCGAGAGAATGTTATTTCCTTTTGGTTTACATTCAATGGAATTTGTATCGATTTTAATTTTCGGAATTAATTCATATTTCAACCTGTCATTTAGCACGGTATGATTCACATCGTCGGAAAGTTTTATGGTAAAATATTTTTGACTTAAAATTGACCCGTGTAGGGAGCTTTCAAAGATTTTTGCGGCCCGTCTATCCGTAACCACACATTTTTTTAATCTTTGAAAACATAATGTTTTGGTAATGAATGTAAATGACAACTGTATGGAGCAAAACTATATTTGATGGAACCTTTTCCAAGGCTAGAAATATATTTGTTGGATTTGAATGAAGATTTATCTGCTGCAAATTTAGAGTTCTAATACTTGGATAATTGTAAAAATGTATATCAGGCTGTTCGGCTTTAGGCATGTGTTTTAGATAAATGAGCAACACTTGTATCTGATTGGTATTTTGAAGTCTTTGAATAAATGGGAACGGTAAATGGCTTATTTGAAGAAGAAAATTTCTACTCCTTCTGAGAGAATTCTTTTCGTTTCTTGTAAGTATTTTTTATCAGAAGACTTTGGAGAGTTTGAGCGTCTGACATTTAAATCTGGGCAAACTGATGGACCTGATTTTATCAATCCATCTATTTTCCGCGTTCAGGCGTCGTGCAGGTAAAGATGGGTATGAGAACGGAACTAATTTAATATCTCCTATATTTGGCCACACACACCAGGGTTTACAGTATTTCACACGATGTGCATAGTAGATGTGCGCCCATTATAGTTTTGTTTCTGGTAAAGAAGATATGGATTTACAGTAAATTGGAACTTGTAGTTCCTACTAAGACAGTTTTTTCTTTCTTTGGCTGAACCAGCTAAACGGAAATGGTATTTTGTTTATTAAAATACAGCAGTAGCGAATTCTAGACACGCTCATCAAAGACGAAGGAAAAAATGAAGCAACCAAAATGTGGTTCTACAAAAAGATGATGAGGATACCATGAACCGAACATATGAGGAATGACGAGGTTTTAGAGAGCATAGAAACTGAAAAAAAATCTCATACTTATAATCAGGAAGAGACAGCCGCAGTTTCTCATACAGAAGGAAAGAAGGTTTGGAAAATCTGATACTCACAGAGCGAACAGAGAGAAAGAGAGACAGGGAAAAGTAGAAAAAACAAGAGAAAAGTTATTAAAAGCTGTAAGGGATAGGAGGATGTGGAGGACCATGTTCTGAAAGGACACGGCACACAGAAGAAAAAAAAGAAGGTGATTAGCAATTTTCTCGTATTTTTTCACTTTTAAACCCGTTTGTGCTGCCAAAAATAGTCTTATTAATCGTGAATGCTTGGATGAATTTGTGTCGTATGTTGTTGCTGCTCACTACAATTTTTGTTGCTAACACCATCAGTTTATTTAAATAAACGGGTATTATGCCTATGAGCGTGAAAGAAGACAATAATTTGTCCAGCATTTTTGGTTTTGGATTTTCATACACGGTAATGAAGGCTTTATTCACTATCTCGTAATCAGTTTGTTATACTACTGCTGTTTACAGTTTCACGAAAATATATTGATCTAGAGAAGCCTATACATGGTAAAATACGTAATAAAATTAGGATTCCATTTTGGAAAACCGCCGTAGCACGTTGAATTCGATCAATGCAGGTGGTTTGATTTATATCACCTGTATTGATGAGGTTTCGTCGAAAGATACTGGTTCGACATAACTATCGAACATTATACTTTTTATGTGTTTATAAATGCATCAGTTACGTCGGTGTTTACCAATATAGGGGTTACTTGAGGGTTGTTATGTGCTTACAAGTGGTTATCTATAGATAACGTTTTTAATCCAACCGAATTTATACGATATTTTTAGCATTAAAAATACAGACAAAGATAATAAATAAAAAGATATATTTTCAATCTACTGATAAAATTTTATATCTCTTAAAATATTCAATATTTAAAGAGTTCATAAATTCATAGAAAGTTCTCGTGTTGAATGTCTTAATCCTTTAGTATATATATATATATATATATATATATATATATATATATATATATATATACTCTGTTTTCTTTTAAGAAAAACTTTAAACACCGGTCATATTTCCGTAATAAATTTATTTCAGTCAATAATTGTTGTTGCCAACAATCACCGACTTCATCAGACGGAAGGCCCTATTCGACTTGTTTCATGTCGTATTACTACGGAATGAAAGTTCAGTCAAGGCCAGGCGGAGGGGGAGGCAACATAGGATAGCCCACTATAATAAGTATTTCCGTTTCCATTTGTCGGGATATAGTGGGAGGAGAAGTTTAATACAAACAAAACAACACGTGACTAATGTCACCAGCAAATTTATACATCAATTCATAATTCAAATTTCTAAGCCAAAATTTTATTTTTATTTTTATTTTCCTAGCTCTGTGATAAGTTAAATTAGATTAAGTTAAGGCTATTATTTCTTTTCTTTACTCAATTGTTGATAAGATAATTCCATTCTATTTGTTGCAAGACTATATTATATCCATGTTATATCTAAATTCCTTGAACTTCCATTCCGATAGGTGTCGTTGGTTACCAGCAGTCCTGTCTTATTTCCTACTACCACTCCTGCTAACTTTCCTGTTTTATTAATATTTATTTACTCCCCCGTTCTTCCCATCTTATCCCACTAGTATGCTAATTTTCGCACCTCCTTTTATCTGTCTTCACTAGAGACCATTTTTCAGACTTGGTGTCTACTTCTATCCACTCCCTTCCACTTTCGATTTTCTTTCCTTCGCCCATTTAGGTAGTTTCAACCTCTCCTTCTAAACCTACATATTCTCAATCTTTCTTTATTTAATTTTTCTTATTTGGTTTCCGTATATCCATTCCTATTGATTAGATAGAGGGTCATTCCTCAGTTCGTTGTTTCAATCAGCTTCGTTGGTTCCGTCAGTTATCTGTGCTATCCGTTTCTTATTACTGTTTCAGTATCCAACTATGTTATGTTATTGAGGCTTCCCCTTCTTTGTATGCACTAAATCCATCTGGTTCAAGTAAACCGGATCAATTAACTTAGGTTTTATCCTCCCTTACGTTAGATCCTACTAAATTCTCAGGTTGTCCCATTTGTGTTAGTTCGCAGTTAAACTTGTTTGACGATATTGTTTAAATTCAGTACCCATCCTAGTGATATTTCACCTACTAATCTCGCTAGTAATTCGTCCCCCATATTACAAGGATGCCTCTTTGCCACTAATGATAATAATCATAATAATAATAATATTATTTTTCCTACTAATGATAATAATCTTCATAATAATATTAATATTAATCTTCATAATAATATTATTATTAATATTAATATTAATTTTCATAATAATATTAATAACAATCTTCATAATAATAATACTAATAACAGCATCAGTCCCCGTTTTCCACTTATGGCAATAACCTAATTCTGGTGACACTCATGTTAGAGCCTTTCTATGATCTTTCCTTTCTTACTTCTTTTTTATCACCATTACCTCTCCATGATAGTAGTAGGCTAAAATTTTGTGTTCTTTCCCAGTTTAGATATTGTCTCGGTTTCCCTTATTGTAACTCCAATGGCTGAATTGAGTAGTTCCAGCTATCTTATCTTATCTTACTTCACATCTAAAGGTAATTTTATTAGTTTTGCAATTTATACTATCTGGGCGTCAATCCTAGTCCATCCAATTTTTGCTAAATTGATATTAATAAGTCAATCCTTGCCATCTAATAGATCCTAATTTAAATTTAAATAAAATTTATAACCCTACAAGTGAATCATCAAAATTTAAGAGAAATACGTGTATTAAGAATATAGGCTAGAAAGTAAATTAAATTTTATATAATATAAATTTATAAAATATAAGCTAATGTTAATATATTAAAATATTATTAGAAGATAATTTATAAGGTAACTCTAAATTTAATTTACGAAATATTACATAAAATATATTTCTCTAAAAAATATATTTCTATAAAATTAAATTAAATTAAATTAACTTAATTAAATTTAAGATTAATTCAATTAAATTTTTTTGGAAAGTTTTTTCCTTTAGATATAACTTTCTAAATTTTAAAGTAATTTATAATCGACAATTATAATACCATATTAATGAATAACATTAATAGAATTAAAATTTAGATAATGAAGAATCCAAATTTAAATCAATAAAATAAAACAAAATAAAACTAAATAAAATAAAATAAAATAAAATAAATTCACCCACATAATTTAAGTAATATAAATTAAATCAAATAAAATCAAATAAAATCAAATAAAATAAAATCAAATAAAATCAGATAAAATCAAATAAAATCAAATAAAATAAAATAAAATAAAATAAATAAAATAAATTAAAATAGAAATACAAATAAAATTAAAATAAAATTAAAATAAATCCAATCAAAATTCACTCCCGTCCTAGGGTCTAGGTACCAATTTTGGCCCTTGCATGACCTCATAACAGTTATAATGTTTCTAATTTTAGTCCGGGTGCCCTTCTGACTTTCCGGAGTCCTGATGGGCAATTTAGGGGGTTTGTATTTCCCTGGTGTTTCTGTGGTCATGTGGTAGTAAGTCCATTTTTTCTTTTTTCGTATTATGGTAGTTTGTACCGGTTTCTGTGCCTGCACTTGTATATTAATTCGCATCTCTGGTTCAAGAGTTGACCTTTGTCTGCGTGTCCTATTATTTGGATCTTCTCCTCTAGGCATAAGTTGCATCTATTTCTGAAACTAGGTGTAGCGAATGCTCTCTTGATAATTTCCCATCTTATTTGTGGGGTCATTCCTTTCTCCTTCAGTGCCCAAAATCGTTTCGATAAGGCGGTTTGGTTTCTTAGGGAAGGGTTGCTGAAGGAATGCCTGTGGCAATATAGGCGTTGCTTCCATTTTCCGGCTGATATACCTATATATATTTTTTCCTCTTTTTTATTCTTTTTTATTCTCTTCAGGGAATATCGTTGCTTTATATACTACATTTCCTATGTTACATTTCCCGTTTACTGGGCATCTTTCTTTTATTCTACAGTTATATATATTAGTATATATATAGCTACTTCGACTGACACCAAATCGGTCGAGTTTCGATTCCCGGTTTATATATATATATATATATATATATATGTAATATAGCAATCTGGCCCCACCCGAGGAAGGTTGATGCAATCGATGGTGTTTCCCGTCGGTGAAGGGGTCGGCGAACGACAAGACAGGTGTTTGAGAAATACATCCTGTCGGGGCCTGGAGCGGATGTCGCAGGGTTATGAGTCGGGCTCGTTTGACCTTATTTCCGACAGCGGCGGAAATGACTACGGAGGCAAACAGAACAGGTGTCTCTTGGAATTACGTGGGCGTTGCGTGGGCGAGGCAAAACCGGAAGGAAAAGTCCCGGTTCTAGAAGACTATAAAAAGACCTCGACACACGGATTCGCCAGCAGAGAACGGCCAGTGGAAGCAGAGAGACACCACAGGCAAGAATACACTCCCGTCGACCCATTCTATGTGCGCTCTCACTCTTCCATTCTCTGTTCCACACAGGTTCGTCGTCAGGAATAAAAATATAACCTTATATTTTTATATATGCGTGTTCTCGTTGTTTGTCGTCGTACGGCGATATATAACATATATATATATATATATATATATATATATAAACCGGGAATCGAAACTCGACCGATTTGGTGTCAGTCGAAGTATATATATATATATATATATATATATATAAACAGATTTTTGTGGTAGAGAACTTGAGTATTGCTTTAAAAGTAATAATTTTTATATTATATGGCATAATGAGGATAAAATTTCAAACAAAAAACAATCGGTTTATATATAAATGCAGCTTTGCCCTGCTGTCAACTCTGATCATGCTGTAGTTTCCGTTAATATCTCCTTTCACTTCCCCTCCCAGGAATCTCCGACCAGCAGAATATCAAAGAGAAGACTGGGAGTCGTTCACTGATTTCCTGTGTGACGTTGCTTGGAAGAAAGTTTTTGGCCTTTCCGTTGAAGACTGTGCGTCTAAAAACCCCTTTTTGGTTAAAGCCGGCATCAATGCTTTCATCCTAGCCTGGAAGTTACAACTTAAACCCCATTTGTCGCTCTGGTTCTCCCCTGCTTGCACGGGCGCTATTGCAGATACTATAATACGAAGGCGATGATCCCTTTGACATAATCAGATCCCAAGTAGACATCTACGCTGACGACACCATCATTTACTCCTGCATCGATAAGAAATCTGCCAAGGCTGACAAAGCAAACCTCGCTGCTGATCTTGAAAAGGACTTCCAATCTGTGGTAGACTGGGGTAAGAAATGGCTCATTAATTTTAATGCTTCTAAAACGAAGCTGCTATCCCTTAACCACCACCGCTCCTACCCCCATCAGCATGGATCAAGCTAGCCTCGATGAAAATAAAACACTGCCCCTCCTCGGCCTAATTCAATCAGTCGACCTCAAGCGGAATGACTACATTGAATCCATAGCTGAATTGCTGCTAGGAAGGTCGGTTTACTGTGTAGAGCCAGGAAGTTTTACTCGTCTGAATCCATCTTTCACATATATAAACCGACCATCCGACCGTACAATGAATACTGATATCTCACCTGGTCGGGTACCCTTGCTAGTCATCTCGAGGTTCTTGACAAAATCTAACGGAGCTCAATGGTAGCTCAACTCCAGTCACTTTCTCACCGACGTAATGTGGCTTCCCTCTGTCTTTTTCACAAATACTTTCACAGCTTCTGCTCGGATGAGCTTGGCTCCCTGGTGCCACTCTGCATGAATTTACTCTAGCTACTAGACTAGCGATTAGGTTCTACCCGTAGAATTCTCTTCTGTACACATTCTTCCCCGACAGCTACAATCTCCAATAAATTAAATGCAATGTCAATTGCCATCTCTTATCTCCTTGACTCGCATCCTTTCCCTGACAACCCTTGTATCATGTTCTTCTCCCTTTCCACTCTACTTTCATACAGCACTCTTCACATCAGTGTTCTTAGCCTTCACTTACCCACTCTCTCTAACTTGTTCCTCTTTCTCATCACTCTCCTCTTAAAATCAATTGCCATCTCTTATCTCCTTGACTCGCATCCTTTCCCTGACAACCCTTGTATCATGTACTTTTTCTTTCCAGTCTACTTTTATGCAGCCCTCTTCACACCAGTGTTCTCATCCTTCTCTTACTCATTTTCAGACGCCCCCATAACCTGTTCTTATCACTCACCTCTTAGGTGACCCCCTGCACACCAATGTCAGTATTACCTTGCTTGGGGTGAAATGATTATAATCATATAAAAAAAGAATATATATATAGTCATCCGCATCAAATCTGTTTCATCAGTACAGTTAGACATCCGATTGCTTCTAGCCAGAATTGAAAGCCGACCGAATTGACATCAGTCAGCGATTCTACCACTGAGTTATGTAGAGGAAGGCGGACTTTAGCGTGTTATATACAATGTAAGCACATACCAGTAGTAGAGAATGTTCAAATTCATTGCTGAATGAACGTATATATATATATATGTTTGCTCTAGTAGTGTATTGAACGCCTTACATGTTAGGTTACTCGTCGCGGAGTTTTTTTTCTTTCGACTAGTACTTTGACTAATGTTGAAGTGCTTAGTTCACTTCTTTTTTTTTGTTTTCATTTTTCCTTCTCCGTGTTTATACTCGGTGGGTTTTTCGAGACGTGTTCAGCAACAAATTTACAAGTGTATATATGTATAATGAAGATGGTTGTTTATATATATATATATATATATATATATATATATATATGTACACAACCATCTTCATTATAATAGAGAGCATAGCTTAACCCAATCATTAACCCAAGCAAACTATACAATAATCCTTGCACCAAAACCTCACATTCTTACTTACTATACTTACTACACCATAATACCTCAAAAACTCTATAAAGTCTTATTTCTAGGTGTACGAAAATGTAGATACCGGAGGAAATTATTCCATCAACTATCCGAATCTTTTTTTCTTGTCGCCTCTGACTTATTCCACTTTTTCAGACAAAAATTTCCAGAATTTTTTCCGGATTTCTAACTGGTTCACAGATTTGACTTTTTTGACCCACCTTTTTTGTTCACCTATATTTAGATGTAATTAGCCTTTGACCTCATTTATTTGTTCATTTTTTCTTATCTTTATGTCTTTATTTCTTTATGGTGAAACATTTTGCCAAATATTCGTTTTCTTTTTCTTTCTTTTTTTAAATAATGCCTTTTTTTGCTATCGCTACAAATCCACCAGGATATTTCCCTTTCTCTCAGCAGATTCAATATTGTATTTCTTTATATGCTAGACCTTATAAGCACAATCAAGGCCGGATGCCTTCTTCAGGTGCTAGGAATTTCGAACCGAACTCTTTATTATAATCACTGGGTATAACTCATGACTTCTAATCGAGGCTTTACGCAAGGAATGATGATGATTTACCCAGTGATTATAATAAAAAGTTTGGTTCAAAATTCCTAGCATCTGAAGAAGGCCGGAGCGTACAACAGCTGAAACGTCGTACAAATGGCAACAAAGATGAGGACAATAGTCCGAATAATGTAAATACTGTAAATGAGCTATTCCTCTTTGATTTCGAGGGTACACTTTTGATAGTTTGCCTGTCTACTGCCCACAGAACGGAAGAAAAATATGTCAATGGTATTGTTTGGATTTAGGGAAAGAAATAAAGTGGAGATAGAGGAGATGATAACACTTCTATGTGTTTAGCGTCTGCTGCATTGAAATGGAAATTTTGTCAAATGTGAATCGTCTCATCTGGCCTCTCTTCTTTAAATAATAGGGTACCTCCACGTGGCGTAAAAGGTTAGCAAACTTGTCTCGCTAGGACCTATTACAACTGAGTAGTGAGTTTGATCCTCACTGGGTGCCCTATATTTTCAGGCTTTTGGGTCAAATCTAAGCTGAGCTTAAAAATCAACTCGTCTTTAAATAATAATTTTTATCCATACTTATTATTATCTTTGCAATATATTGCTAGTTGTTAAGCTGAAATATTTAATGAGGCAATACATCATACAAATAGATTGGTTATAGGAAGATATCTAGTCACTTAAATGTGACATTGAGTTCAGTTGGTACAATCGTTCGTCACTGGAAGACGTGCCATTTCATGCATTTCAAAAACATCCTGGTCATCCTAGAAAGGTCATGGAATGTACGGCAGATTTATAAGCAAGAAAATTTGGCAATGAGCCCCGAGTTACGCTTAAAGAATTTCAAGGAAGACTAGAAATCTAAACTTATTTATAAATGGAACTTTGTCTGTGTGTGTGTGTGTCCGTTAACTATAGACTCCGAAACAGCTGAACCGATTTTCTTGAAAATTTACACAGTTGTACTATAAGCCTCTGCGAGTGTTCTTAGCTAAGTTTTGTGTCGAGATTCCCCCGATAAATATCGATAATCGAAAAAATTGGGTTGTAGAAGGAGTGGTCCGATTTTAATCAAATTTGAAACACTCATAGACAAAAACATTAGAAACGATATTCAGAAGTTTCAAGGTTGCACTTCTTACAATAGTGCAGAAAATCAATAATATATATATAAAAGGCAAGATGTTTGTGTGTGTGTGTTTATCTACCTGTATGTCTGTATTTTTTCAGCCCTTTTATTTTAGTTTTTGCTTCGGGTTTGGCTCTAAGTAGGTATCATTGTAGTTCTTAGTCTCAGCCATGATACCATTTACTCAGAGGACTTATTTGGCCTTCAAAATTCAGTTTACGACGAAAAATCTTATTTGATATCGATACCAGGAAATCAACATTTGACTTACATCCATTCATTTTTCTTTCAGTCTACGGTTCCGCTTTAACTGGAAACAACTATTGCTTTTTAGTCTTTCGTGCCAACGTCCAAAGGAGTCTGAGCTCCAGGACAATGGATTAGTTTTAAAGCTTTCATTACACCCGAGCAACGCCGGGCTATACTGCTAGTATATATATATATATATATATCAGGTGCGATTGATAAATTGTCGCAATTAATTTATTATTTCAAATATTCTTTAGTCTGTGTCTGAGCTCCAGGACAATGGATTAGTTTTAAAGCTTTCATTAAACCCGAGCAACGCCGGGCTATACAGCTAGTAAATGAAATATAAGTAAGAATTAAATTAGTCGATATGACATCTTTTCCAAGACTCCAAAGAAAAAAAATCTTAAGCTAAAAAAAACGTTCTTGTTAGACTGGATTTTGCAAACGAGCATTGTATCAAACTTGCAGCATTTTGGGAAAATGTACTTTGGTGAGACGAAAAAAATTGAAATTTTTTGGTAAAAATGCTGTGTCAAAGGTCTGGAGAAAGAAGAGTACTGAATATTCGCTGAAGAATACTATCTCAATAGTAGAATTTGGATGTAGATCTGGGATTGCTTTAATTCCCAACAATCCGAAACATACTGCAAAGCTTACAAAATCATAGTTAAGTTCAACAAAAAAAAAAACACAACCCAAAATAACAAATAAAGGTGGGGGATACTAGAATCAAGCAAGTACAAAAATTCAAATACCTAGAAAGTGTTCTAACGGGAGATGGAAAGTGCGACAAAGAGATCCGAAGGCGAGTTGGCATGGCCAAGGACGCGTTCCAGAAGTTGAGAAAAGTACTAAGACACAGGAAAATTTCACTAGAAACAAAGAAAACAGTGCTAGATTGCTATGTGATGTCAGTTCTTCAATACAGCAGAGAATGTTGGACAATATCATCGAAGATGAGGACAAAACTGGAAGGAGCGGAAATGTGGTCCTGCGGATATCATAGACCGAGCATGTGAGCAACGATGAGGTGTTGGAAATAATGGCACCGAAAATAAAATTAATTGTGAGCATCAGGAAGAGACAACTGAAGTTCCTGGGACATGCAATGAGGAAGGAGGGCTTGGATAATCTGATACTGACAGGTCAAATAGAAGAAAAAAGAGTCAGAGGAAGGCAGCGGATAACATATTTGAAGGGCCTGATCAGGTGGATGACGGAACGAGGGTTGCGAGGTGTAACAGGAGAAAACATACAAAGAGCCAACAGGAATAGGGAGACGTGGAAAGCCATGATCGCCTACGTCCTGAAAGGACAGGGCATATAGAAGAAGAAGAAGAAGAAGAAGAAGAAGAATTTTAAAATGGCCAAGTCAATCTCCAGATCTCAATCCGATTGAAAATTTACGGAGAAAATTGAAACTGAGAATTCAAAGAAGAAACCAGCAAAACCTGCAGGAACTAAAGGAATTTTGTCGTAAAGAATAAAAAAAATATTAGCCAAGAAACATGCAAGAATTTCGTAAGGGAAAACGCTAAACGCCTACGGGATGTGATTAGCAATGGCGGTTACGCGACAGAATATTTATAGATGATTAAGTAAATGTATTGTAAACTTTTGCGTTATTAAATATTGGTTCTTCTTTGTGGGATATTTTCATTGATTATTTTTTAGAATCTGATTGTTTGACTAAAGGCATAAATATATGTATTATTAGCAAGAAAAAGTTTCATTAATCTCTGTTAAAAATATCTAAAGAAACATTTTTGTTATGTGTTGTAAGCTTTTGCGTGGCACTGTAGATAGATAGATAGATAGATAGATAGATAGATAGATAGATAGATAGATAGAATGTGACCGAAATAGATAGATAGATAGATAGATAGATAGATAGATAGATAGAATAGAATGTGACCGAAATAGATAGATAGATAGATAGATAGATAGATAGATAGATAGATAGATAGATAGATAGATAGAATGTGACCTGAAATAGATAGATAGATAGATAGATAGATAGATAGATAGAATAGATAGAATAGATAGATAGATAGATAGATAGATAGATAGATAGATAGATAGATGATGATAGAAATAGATAGATAGATAGATAGATGTACCGATAGATAGATAGATAGATAGAAATAGATAGATAGATAGATAGATAGAATGTAGATAGATAGATAGATGTAGAAATAGATAGATAGATAGATAGATAGATAGATAGATAGATAGATAGATAGAATTGACCGAAATAGATAGATAGATAGATGTAGATAGATAGATAGATAGATAGATAGAATACCGAAATAGATAGATAGATAGATAGATAGATAGAAATAGATAGATAGAATGAGAAATAGATAGATAGATAGATAGATAGAATGATAGATAGATAGAATGTAGAAATAGATAGATAGATAGATAGATAGATAGATAGATAGATAGATAGATAGATTCTGAAAAATTGATATTATTTTCTTTCTTTTTTTTAAATATATTTTTTAATGTTATTTTCTTGTTATTGTTATTTTTGTTATTCTACCCCTCCTCGTATCTAAAAGTGTTATCCATTTGCATAGGAAATGCGAAAAAGAAGAAAAAAAACTCTCACTTGATGCGAGAAGGTGGGCGACATTTTTTTTTATCTTTTCTTTTTACTTAAGGGATAAGTTTTAACATTAAAAAAAAGCACATTACAACAGGAAATGGAATGCAGATATATTTATGCTTACCATAAGAAAATAATATTTGCCTACATCTTTAATATCGGTTTGTTTTTAATAATATCCACTGATGTCAAGCGCCTACTGTAGAGTGAGGGCTAACAGGCTTGTCTCATCGTAGCGTCAATTCGATCTGCTTTGCAAAACTCACTAGAATGCGAGATTGAATTAAAACAAGCAAATAACTTTCGGTAGAAAGTTCACAGGCTTGTCTTATATTACATTCGGCTCAGTCAGCTTTGATTACTCCATTATGCTAGCCTTGTGCCTGAAAAGTCCAAACATTCCAGAGTGCATTTTTCTTTTGTTTTTTTTCGTTTCTTTCAATTTCTAGTTTCTTCTTCTTCTTCTTCTTCTTCTTCTTCTTCGATTCCATGTTCCTTCAGAACTTAGATGATCATAGCCCTCCACATCTTCCTGAAACTGTTAATAATTTTCGTTCTTTTTTCTATTTCTCTCAAAATTTCTTCTACCATCTATTTACTCAAACCAACAAGTGTGTCACGCTCTGTTTTACTCTGTCTCCCTATCTGTTCTGTGAATGTTAAATTTTCCAAGCCCTTCTTCCTCATTACGTGTTCCATAAATTTCAACTGCCGGGTGTTAAATATAGCTTTTTCTCTTCTCGTTTTCTCTATAACCTTATTTGTTATGGATCTTAATTTTTCGACGTCTTTGGACATCTCGATGTGGTTGATGCTTGTCATTACAACTGAGTAGTGATTTCAATCCTCTTTGGATATCTCATACTTTCGTCCTTGTGCATAACCTAAAAAATTAACTTAATTTTCGTTGCCTTTTTCAGATTGATTAATTCAGAGAAGGGCGAAAACAGCTGGCTTCGTTATTCAAAATTCGACAGACCTGAAGGAGACGACCACCATATTTAAATTTGTTGTTTTTCATTTTTTTTTTTTTCAGCACAGTCTTATCGATTATTACATAACGTTTCTCATACAAATTTATAGTAAATAGATCCTCCATTTTGGAACCACTCGCGTTGGGATCGCTTTGTTTTGTTTTTGTTTTGTTTTTTTTTTGTTTTTTCGGGGGGGGGGGCTAGTTGTTGCTCTTGTTTTTGTCTTTTTCAAGTTTTTTTAGTTCTTACGATGACATCTTCCTCGGAAACTCCAAGAATGGCTTTATTCAAAAATTTCGCAAAGGATTCAGTTGTTGAATATGCGCAAGCAAAAATGTTAATTGCACAGGATCGATTTACTATAAGGTTGTATGAAAAACTGAGGCCCCCCCCCCTAATTGTTTAAATATTTGAAATTTTTCAAAATTTTCTTTGTCAGCCAAAAAGTTTAGGGTTTAATCGATAAGATTGCACTGAAAAAGTAAAAAGAAATTGATGATCAACCAATTTACAGGTGGTCGTACTAGCGAGTGATTCGAAAATGGAGGATCGATTTACTATAACGTTGTATGAAAAACTGAGCCCCCCCTAAAATTGTTTAAATATTGAAATTTTTCCAAATCTTTTTTTGTCAATCGGAAAGTTTAGGGTGTAATCGATAAGAAAAAAGTAAAAAAAAAAGAAAAACAACAAATTTAATGGTGGTGGTAGTCTCTTTCAGGTCCGCCTAAAATTCTAGTATTTAACTGGGCTAAAACACCAACCTCTTTTATTGGTTGGAAACATGCAACCGCTTCGTCAACGTTTCAGTGTCTTGTTTAATTTTGTTCAAGATCATAGCCTATGTGTTAAGCACTACTTAGTCTAGTATTAAAAAATCCATATCACACGAATCAATCCAATTACTAATCAGAATGTTCAATGTTCAAGAATCACTCTAGTTAGAGAGTTATAGAGCAAGAGATAAGAGCTTATGATGATGTGTGGCGAAGGTAATGGTTAACCCTAAACTTGAATTGGTTAAGCATCTTAACTCTAAATTAAGATATTAGACATTTTAGAAAATAAATCTAGCTTTTCAGTTTTCTGATTTTACTTTCATCTTGGTTCCTATTTATCTTTTTTTAAAATATTTGTGCATTTATGTTTTTTAGTCATACATTCTAAAAACCGTTCTTTATTCAAATTTTACAAATCGTCTATTTCGCAAATTATCCAATTTGTATGTGATCCATTTTTAAAATAATCCAAGTCGCTTATTTTACAAACCTTTCATTTTACAAGACATCAATTTTACATATCGTTCATTTTTCAAGTTACTATTTTAGAAGTCACCTATTTTATAATTCATTGATTTTAATGTTATGCATTTTACAAGACATACATTTTCCTTCACAAATATTTTATAAAATACACATTTTACAAGTTATCCATTTGAGAAGTCGTCAATTTTAAAAGTTATCGGTTTTCACCTGTTATTTTTCGTTATTATTTCCTGCTATTTGACTAAGAACGTGTTTGTCTTCAGATAAGTAATATTTTCCTTTAATATCTCTTTTTTTTTTTTTTATTTTGCCTTTATTACTTAAAAAAACCTGTGTAAACATTTCAACATCTTTTTAGAAAATCAAATCTTCATCATCATGTCACTGTGACTATTAACATCTATAATGATGATGATGATAGTGGTGGTGATGAAAATTTTTAGTACGTTTAAAATGAAAAGTATTGCTTCCAGTAAAAACTGATTCCGGCAGGCAGTGAACACCATCGCTTACGTAATAGAAGATATAATTGCTGAAAGTAATAATTCTAATGAGGAGTATATATATATATATATATATATATATATATATATAAAGTAAACCTAGTAAGCCAGACAGACCCAGGTTTCACCTAGGCGGATCGTCAGGGAAAGCTGGCTCCTGACGATCCGCTTAGTTGAAACCTGGGTAGGTCTGTCTGGCTCACGAGGTTTACTTTATTTAATCTGCTCTACCTAGGTATTGAGCGCTTTTTATTAGTTGATTACTCGTATCAGGGTTTTTTTCTTTGGGCTACGTGCTGACTCGGTCTGAACTCTTTCAACTGGTGTTCATGTACTTAGCTTTTTCTTTTTTAAAACCATTTTTCCCTTCTTCGTAGATCCGTGGAAGGTTTTTCGGCACGAGTATGTTTATCTCTTATATATATATATATATATATATATATATATATATATATATATACTGTTATATACTATGTAAATATTATAGATAGATATAAATATTATCCTACGTCTATAGCACGACTCTGAGTTTTATGCGTTATGCAGTTATTAGGTGCATATTTCAAACTGGCAGTTTATTAAATTTGAATTTAAATTCACTCTATGTTCATGGGAATTAAATCTTATAAAGTTAATTTACTGCTTTTTTAATAACAATATTAAAAATGTAAATATTCTGAGGTTACATGTAGATAAAAATTTAAATTTAAAACTTAAAATTAAAATTAAGATAAAAATACAAAAAATAAAAAGTGCAGGGAAATGAAATCAAAGGGGCGTAAATCATGAAATGTAAAGATTTAAATATTCAAATATTACATGTAGATAAGAATTAAAATTTTCAATACAAATAAAATAAAATAAATAAAATTTTAGAATAAAAAGAAAAATTCAGAATTAAAATTAAAAATGTAGGGAGCAAAAAAAAAGGCGTTTAATTCATAATTGTTAAAAGTTATATTACGGGGTAAAGAAAGAAAGAAAGAAAGAAAGAAAGAAAGAAAGAAAGAAAGAAAGAAAGAAAGAAAGAGCCAAACGTAAAGATGAATCTATATCAATCTGGGTTTAAGAATTTAAGTAAGTATTTTTCTATGACAGCATGTGGTCATTAAATCACTTTTTTATTAAGTAAATTAGGATTATTGATATGGTTTAATATGACAAGCTTTTCTGAACGGTTGTTTAAACACAATTTCATAAAAAACAATATAGATTATTAAACTCTTTAAAAACAACTACATAAGAAGAATTAGCAAAATTAATCTCTAAAGAGCTTCCACATTCACTAAGAATGCCTTAGGCATGAACCAATGAATGAATACAAACTTTTTTTTATTTGGGAAAATTGAAAGTTCTGATTATACTTAACGAAAACTTTGCTCCGTTGTGAATATGGCGTCCGACGATTGTACATTCTATTTTTTTATTTATTTATTTTTTTATATAAAGACTTCTTCTTTTTTTTTTTGTTCCGTGTTTTTGGGGTTTTTTTTTTTTTTGGATAAGTGTACTCGTGTGTCCGGTCTGGTTTGGGGTGGTAGAGAAACGGCGACCGGGTTTTCAACGTGTCTTTCCTGAGATCAAAGAACCCAGCGTGGGTAGGAAAGTTCACCGTTGTAATAGACGTCTTGAAAACCAGCTACTGTGAAGAGGACATCATCACAATTAGCGACCCGAGAGCGTCATCATAATTGGTGTCGTTTCGACAGCATCAACCCACTCAGGTTCCGGTCATCATCGTAATTCGGCGTCCGTGATCATATTCGGGCCTGGTGTCACAAATTGACTGGTTCACAAAATAAAAAGTAAAACAGAAATCACTTTAATCCAGTTTGATATTCGTAACTTCTACTCATCCATATCTAAGAAATCCTTACACTTGACTAAAAATGACTGCACCATCAGTGACCAAAATATCAACATCATCAAACAAGGCCAAAAATCTATTTCACAATGAATGCCTGTGAACTAAAAAAAAATCAACCCTGATTTTTGCATCTCCATTGAGAGGGGGGCGTATGATTCCGCAGAATCCTGCAACTTGGTAGGGCGCTTTTTGCTTTGGAATCTTAGGCACATCTTTTATTCATGCAACACTGGATTTTACCGAGACGAGGGATTGGTAATCTTCCGCAAGACTAATCCACAAGACTGATCCACAAGACTAATCCACGAGACTAATCCACAAGAAACGAATAAACTCTGAAAGGATCTGATAAAATTTTTCAAAACCCACGATCTTAACTTTACCCCACTAACTAACGCTAAAGTTGTAAATTTCTTGGATATTACCTTCGTACTGAGCAATGAGCTGTACAAACCGTACACTAAAGACGCAAATAACAATATATACATCAACAGGGTATCAAATCGCCCCCAGAGAATCCCCAACAACCTACACAAATCTATCAAATTTCGTTTAAGTAGCAACTCTAGCAATATGGAAATGTTTGACAATTCTAAAATTAAATCTGTAGCGGATAAGAAATTAATTAAAATCAACCTTCTTCTTCAGTTTTACAAAACTTCAAAACGATGCGTGAAATCCTGGTTTTCCCCAAATGGAAAAAAGATTGACCATGTGCTTAACGAAAAGTCGAAACGAGATTTCGCAAGTAGGTGTTAAAATGATTTGCTGACCAATGGAAGCGACCTGTAAGACTTGAAAGAACTTAGCGATCCAGTGCAAAATTCAAAAGGACATATAAATGACTTCGCAGCGTCAGAGATTGAGAGATGGGAGCAGTTAAAGATCTAAAATGTAACTTCCACTTCAAGCGACC
Organism: Ascarosepion bandense; assembly: GCA_037127315.1. Classification (NCBI taxonomy): domain Eukaryota; kingdom Metazoa; phylum Mollusca; class Cephalopoda; order Sepiida; family Sepiidae; genus Ascarosepion; species Ascarosepion bandense. Next base: position 1,226,272 of record JBBBDQ010000414.1, read on the forward strand.
TGGACATTGTCCTCTTTTTCTTTCTCTGTATCTCTTTCTATAATTTATACTACGAACATTTTGTACGAACTCTACACTTAACCTCTTAATAATGTTTCTAATTGCACATAAACTCCTGCAACTTTTGTTAGTATTTCCACTTTAATAAAGTTCTATTTTAAAATGCAAAATGTATATTTTATTTTTCTTACGCTATTCCACACAATTCCACATATTCCAACCTGCCGACGACCAACCTTCTGATGATTATAACTTGATTATAAAACTTGTAAGCTGTAGGGAGTTCGGTTAAGTCTAACATTTTTACCATTTACCCATATTAAACACATCTTCAATAAAAATAACGTTAAAGTCATATATAATTGCGTTAAAAACATTGATAAATATATTTCACAGCATAATACTATGATATCAAATAAATATTTCGCCCACATAGACAACATCCGTCGCCCAACTAATAGCAAAAGAAAACTTCTAAAAATATTTGCAACAGTCGAAAAAAATAAAACCTGCCCATTAAATGGCCAATGTATGTACAAAAGTATTCTTTATAGAGGTAGAATTCATTCGGATGATAATGATGTTAAATTTACTTTGGAAGCACTTCTAACAGGTGGAAGATAAGATTTAACAAACACATGTTGTCTTTAAACTGTAAATACACCATAAATACTGCTTTATCCATACATTATTGAAAATTACAAAAATTAAAACAAGAACCTAATTATTACCTGGAATATTGCAGCTAAATCCCAACATTACAATGGAAAAGGGGATAAATGAAATCTATACATTTTAGATAAACTTGTTATCTTAAACTATATCAATATTCCTAATTTGCTTAATAAATAATAGTAACTTAATGACCACATGTTGGCATAGAAAAAATACTTAAATTCTTAGACTCAGATTGATATAGAATCCTCTACGTTTACCCCTTTCTTTCTTTCTTTCTTTCTGTCTTTCCCCAGCAACATTAATTTTAACAATGATGAATTAAACCCCTTTTATTTTTTCTCCTTACATTTTTTTAATTTTAATTCTAAATTTTACTTTTTATTGTTAATTTTTATTTTCAAGTTATTTTATTGTATTGCATTTAAAATTTTAATCTTTTATCTACATGTAATATTTGAATATTTAAATTTTTACGTTTCATGATTTACGCCCGTTTGATTTCTTTTCCCTGCATTTTTTGATTTTTAATATTTTTTATTTTTTTTTATTTTAATTTTAATTTTAAGTTTAAATTTAAATTTTAAATTTTTATCTACATGTAACCTTAGAATATCTAAATATTTAATCTTGTTATTACAAAAAGCAGTAAATTAACTTTATAAGATTTAATTCTCATGAACATCGAATGAATTGGAATTCAAATCTAATAAACTGTCAATTTGAAATATGCAACTGTTGAATGCATAACGCATGAAACCCCAAGTCGTGCTATAGATGTAAGATAATATATATATATATATATATATATATAGTTCTGTTCATATATTGAGCCCTGTTTCATTAGCGTCTGAATAATAATAATATACATATGTGCACCCACTTCATATGTATATTTATTAATTTACGTCACTATATATATCGTCGGTGGTGGTAACGGCGATGGATGTGAAAGCCCAGTTTATTCCTGAGGAATTATATATGTATATATACAGGATGCGATGGCTAAATTATCGTCTAAATTACACACAAATGAAAATAATATTGACATCTCATTTTAACAGACCTAAATTATACAAAAATATCTTGAAATACTAAAGATTGAACTTATTCAATGAAATCGCCATTAGCTTCAACCACAGCCACCAAAATCTCCTGCAACTCTTTTGAATGGTCTCCTTGTTTAAGTTTGTTTAATGATGCCTTAATTCTTGCCTTCAGATCATCTTCGGTATTTCAAGGAGTTTTGCTGATCTCTCGCTCAACTACGCTCGACACATAATAAGCAAGTGGGTTGCAGTCTGAGTTTTGATTCTAATATTTTCTAATATTTTCGCACCTTTCCTACTGTTACTAGTGCTACCCTAACTTGCACAATTTCCTGAACTCTCTAGCAAGGTCCTGGTCGTTTTTCATTTTTTTCCTTTGTCCTAACATAATACTGAAAATCTCACGTTCACTATCGAACAGCTTCTTTTTATGATTACAACTGTCGTATCTTATTTTTATTTTTATTTTAGACGCGTGGGTCAATGCGGATCTCAAAATTCCGGTATAATCTTTCTTTTTCTTCTTCTTCTTCTTCTTCTTCTTCTTCTTATTATTATTATTATTATTATTATTATTTTCTTCTACACTAATTTTTGTTTACAGCCAAAGATCTTACATCACGAGTGTTCTCTATCAATTTGTACGACCTCCTTTCATAGAATATTTGCAATATCAATAAACACAGCCTTCTGAACCGATGAAATAATAGGCGTTATTTATTTTTCCTCAATGCAGGGCTTTTATTTCGGTTGTATAGACCCAAGCTCACTAATTATAAATGAGACAAGAAGGCCTGAACGTTTCACATTCTAGTAACTCAAGTCCGACAGTCTGTGTGTTTGGGCTTTCACATCCAATTGTCATTTTATTTAACCTTGATATTATGACTGTCAGTAAGATTCGCATCGATAAGAAAGCATTTTCGATTTTTGTTTCAATTTTCGAGGTGAGGGTCAACGACGGTGATGTCTGGTCTGCGGGTCTCAAGGATGCGGTCTTTTCGGATTGTGAGATTCTACTTTGTCGTTTCTGATCACCTTCTCTGGCTTTTAGCAGGCTCAGTTTCTCGTCAAGTCCGTACTTTCCTCCAAAGGTATCAATAGGCCGGTATTTGTCTTCTTCTTACGCAAACAGTCTACAAGCGCTAATCATGTGGGCAGCATTTTCCACCTCTATAACCTTCTTCTCTATGTGCCGTGTCCTTTCAGGACGTAGAAGATCATGGATTTCCTTTTGCCCCTATCCTTTGTCACTTTTAATATTTTTTTCTTGGTATCTTTCTCTAACCCCGCTCAGTCTTTCACTTGCTCAAGCCCATCAAGTAGGTTTCGAGATGCTTTCCTCTTTCTCTCTTTTCGTCCTTTAAGTATTATATTCTCCAAGCTCTCCTTTCTTATTACGTGTCCCAGTAACCTCAGCTATCTCTTCCTGATGCCAAGTATAAGTTTTATTTCGTTTCTATTCTCTCCAAAACATTGAGATTGCTCACATGTTCAGTCCATGTTATCCTCAGCATCCTTCTGTAGAATCACATTTCTGTATGCTTTGAGTCCCTACTGCATCTTTGAGGAGATCACCATGAATTCGCTGTCATGTAGGAGGACAAATAACACATTACAGTCTAATACGATCTTCTTTGTCCGCAACGAAATCTTCCTGTCTCTCTTAACTTTTGAAATGCGTCCTTGGCCATGTCAATCCGCTTTCGGATCACTGTATACTTGTCCGAATATACTTAGTGATAGATGCTATACTGGACGGAATTAGTATTTAGTGCTTGGCCTTTCACGATAGCCTTTCTATCTCACGTTTCACTTCGCCTTTCATCAAAGAATCCTACGAATCTTTTGTCTTAAGGGCATTGATGTTTCTCTATAAATTATCCATGAAACGGCATTTTGTCTTTTGCTTTTAGTGCAAACTTCAGTGCACTCTCCCTGCATTTTGTTTTCTTTTTCATGCATTATTACTATTTAATTGCGTTCGGGAAAGACTTGTACGTATGCAGATTTGAGCGCAATATCTATATTATTATAATTCGTTGCTTTCATTGAAGATTACGTGACAGAAAGACTTATTAATTAACCAACACTCTCCTCAGTATATAAATTCTAAATGGTTTCGTTTCTTTTCAATTCTTGTTATATATTTAAAAAGATTTCAGGAACACTTCTGAGTACGTCGATAATGATGGGTACGAATCTCTTATTTATGCTCTTAAATTCCTCTAGTTTCGCACATTTTTAATATATTTTGCTTGCAGAACAGCTTTTTCCTCAGTTATAAAGTCGAAATCTTTAAATGTTCACTTCTTTGGATTTGATCTCTAGTCCTAAATTGAGCGTATGTTTGAATTTTAAATTCCTGAAGAATCTTCAGAAATTCTCATCTCTAGATCTGACCTAGAGTGGGCTATATTTTAAATCTTAAATTCTAAAATGAATTTTACTAAGTCTCTTCTCTATAGCCGTATTTTTCCCGGCCAAATCCTGAGATCAGATTTCATTTCTTCTATTTTCTTTTATGTAGATATGATCTAATTTATTGAATTGGGAATCCATTTATAGATATTGTTTACTGGCTTGAATTCAGTAATGAAGCTGTTGTGGCGAAATCTTCGTCGCCAAGTTGTTGTAACCTGGTTGAACCGGAATTAAAACATGGAAACAAGATGGTAGGTTTAAACAAGTGTATTAGAATAACAGAACATATAAACAAAGTAAAGTGTGAGTAATCAGCAAACAGAAATGTAAGTCCAAACGGTATAGTTACGCTGCATCTCGACTGTCTCTAGACTGCGCCAAAGCTGCGTCCCCGGAACTTACTATTATTTACTGACGGAGGAAGAATCTATTCCTATAGATAGGGCACCATAACAGTAATCGATTGAAATCTACAACTCTCAGAGAATCTTGCATTTTATCTTCTGTAATTATGGTTTAATTTCCTTGTCTGAAGGATACATTTCTTTTACTTGAATTCGTCCAAAGAAAGGCAGTAACGCCACTGAGTGAACAAAAGAAAAGCAAGAACAAAAAAAACATAATCGGGAGAACAGTAGATAGCGACTGACATTACATTTAAATTTTTGGAGATTAAAGTTGTCTAAAATACATGGATCTGGGAGGGAGTTCTTCAAGGAATTTTAAAATTCACATATAATCTTGTATTTCTTTTAGAAGAAGAAGAAGATGATGATAACTGAAATTTAAAATTTTCAAATAATCGAGTTTCATTTCATAGTATCCGGTTTTGTAGTCAAGATTTGTGTGCTCCATTTAAATTTCAAAACTTTAGTCAATTCTAATATTTGTACATACTTCATTAATTTTTATCATGTTATTCTAGTAGCTTGTTCATCCACAGTGTCTATTACTCTGAATGGATCATTGCGTGGGTTTGTGTGGGCGTGCATGTGCATGTTAGTGTGAGTGGTCATGCGCACTTTTGTGTATGTGTTTTCCGTACAACTATGCTCGTGCGTGCGTAAGTGTGAAAATACTTACTAGTGCACCAAGCGAGCGTTGTTAATCGATGGAGATACGGAACTGCCACATCAAATTGAATCTCTTCCTGCCCACACTGATAATTCTTTGGTGTTAAACGTAAGGAATTCTATGACGGCGGCTGTGACAATAAAATTAATAGTAATCCCACCCGTGACCACAACGCAAGATATGCTAATGGCAACATGTAGAAATATAGAATGAATAACAATTCCAATCAATCATCTATTGCCCACAATTATATCGATCGCTTTGAGCAATGTTGGCGTGACGAGATAAGAATGAAAAAGAAAGAATATGAAACGAAAGATAAAGAAAAAAAGAATCTCAAAAGAACAGAAAAGAAGCAATTTTAAGAGAAAGAAAGAAGAGAGAAAATGAAATAATCTTAAGAAGCAATTTTACGAAAGAAAATAAGATTGGGCAAAGAAAAAATCTGGAAACAAGCTAAAAAGCAGTTTTAAGAACAAAAAAGATACGAACAAGTGAGAGTTTGAAAATATCAGAAAAACTATTTTAAGAAAGTAAGAAAAAGAAAGAAAAGAATATAATCTGAAAAGAACAGTATGGAAAAAAAATTAAAAAGAAAGAAAGAAGAAAGAAAAACATTTCAAAAGAACAGTAAAGAAGCAATTTTATGAAAGAAAGTAAGAAAAAAAGAAAAAACAAAGAAACTGAAAGCAACAGTGAAGAAAAAAATTTAAAAAGAATAAAAGAACAAAGAAAGAATCTCAAAAGAACAGTAAAGAAGCAATTTTAAGAAATAAAGAAAAAAAAGAGAAAAGAAAAAATTTAAAGAACAATAATAAACTAATTTTAAGAACGCAAGAAAGAAAGAAAGAAAAAAGAAAAATCTGAAAGAACAGTAAAGCAGTAATTTTACAAAAGAAAGACAGAAGAAAATAGAGAAAGAATTTGAAAAGAATATTTAAAAAAAGCCATTTTAGAAAGAAAGAAAGAAAGAAAGAAAGAAAGAAAGAAAGAAAGAGGAAAGAAAAAATAATTTAGAAAGAAAAGGGAAGAACCTATTTTAAGATAGAAGGTAAAAAAGAAACATCTGTAAAGATCAGTAAAGAAAAAATTTCAGAAAATAAAGAACCAGAAAAAATGTAAAGAAACAATTTTAAAAAAGAAAGAAAGAAAAAGAAAATGAGATAATCTGAAAGGAACACCAAAGAAGAAATTTTAGGAAAGAAACTAAAAAAGATGGAACAAAGAAAAATATGAGAAAAATGCACTAAAACGCAACTTTAAGAAGAAAAGAAGAATAAATAAAGAAGGAATCTGAAAAGAAAAGTCAAGAAGCAATTTTAAGAAAGAAAAAATAAAAAAGAGATCAAATGAAAGAATCTGAAAAAACGTTTAAGAAGCATGTAAGAAAGAAAGAAAGAAAGAAAGAAAGAAAGAATCTGAAAGGAACAGTAAAGAAGCAATTTAAAGAATGAAAGAAGAACGAAAAAAGACTCTGAAAAGAACTGTAAATAAGCAAAAGAAAAATACAGGAAGAAAAAAGAAAGACTGAAAAGAACAATAAAGAAGCAATTCTAAAAAAGAAAGTAAGAGATAAAAAAGTAAAAAAAAGAACTTGATAAGAAAAGTAAAGAAGTACTTTTAAGAAAGAAAAAGGAAAGAAAAAGGAAAGAAACCAAAAAGGAAAGAAAGAAAGAACATGAAAAAATCTGATAGGAACATTAAAGAGGCAATTTTAAGAAAAAAAAGTAAGAAAAATAGAAAAAAGAAAAGATCTGGAAAGAAAATTAAAAGCATTTTTTAAAAAAAAGAAAAAAGAAAAACAATCGGTAAAGAAAAATAAAGAAGCACTTTCAAGAAAAGACGAAAGGAAGAAGAAAAAAAGAAAGAATTTGAAAAGAACTGTAAAAAAGCAATACTAAGAAAGAAAGAAGTATTTTTTTAAATCTGAAAACAGTAATGAAGCAATTTTAATAAAGAAAGAAAAATGAAAAAAGAAGGAATCAAAAAAGAACAATAAAAAAGGAGTTTTAAGAAAGAAAGACTCTAAACGGAGTACTAAAGAGGCAATTTTAAGAAAGAAAGAAAGAAAGAAAGAAAGAAGAAAAAAAGAAAAGAATCTGTAAAAAAAACAGTAAAAAAAGCAATTTTTAAGAAAAGAGGGAAAAAATTGAAGTTAAAAGAAAGAATTAAAAAGATCAGTAAAGAAGCAACTCTAAGAAAGAAAGGAAGGAAGAAAGAATAAAATATTTGAAAACAGTAAAGAAGCAATTCTAAGACAGAACGTAAGAAAAAAAGTAAGGAAAAATAAATCAAAGAAAAAACGAACAAAGAAAAATCTGGAAATTACACTAAAATGCAATTTTCAAAAGGAAAGCAGAGAGAAAAAAACAAATAATCTGAAAAGAACAGTAAAGAAGCAATTTTTTAAAAAGTAGAAAGAAAAAAAAAGAATTTAAAAAGAAAAGTAAAGAAGCAATTTTCAGAAAGACATTAAGAAAGACAGAACAAAAAATATTTGAAAATAACACTAAAATGCAATTTTAAGTGGGATAGAAAAAAGAAAAACGATTAAATCTGAAAAGAACAGTAAAGAACCTATATTAAGAATGAAAGCAAGAAAAAAGTACGATTAAAGAAAAAGAATTTGAAAAGAACAGCAAAGAAGAAATTTTAAGAAAGAAAAAAAGAGTAAGAATCTGAAACGAACAATAAATAATCAATTTTTAAGAAAGAAAGAATGAAAAAAGAAAGAATCTGAAAAAAACAGTAAAGAAGCAAGAAAGAAACGAAATTATAAAAGAAAGAATGAATGAATGAATGAATGAATCAGTCAATCAATCAATCAATCAATCAATCAATCAATCAATCAATCAATCTAAAAAAGAACATAACAGAAGTGATGTTAAGAAAGAAACAAATAAATATACAATCAAAATAGGGGTGGAAATAAAAAAAGAAACATGCATTAAACAGTAAACAAAGAATGAAATCGAGGCACATTCTATGATTGGGTTTCAAAGCCCAGCGAAAAGCAAGAATTTCGAATGTTGATTTTCAAAGTATAAACCCCTTTCTCATTTAGCAGACTGAAGTAACTTCTTACCACTGAGCTTATTCGTAGCAGACGGGAAAGAGAAATTAGGAAGGAGAAAAACCATGATGGCCGATAAAATTTAGGTTACAAAAGACAAGAATTAATGAAGAGGAAGAAAGAAAGAACAACTCAAAGTAAAGGGAGTGGGAGATAAGCTTTAAAAAAGGAAGTAGAATAAGAAAGAAAAACATAATGAAAACGAAAAATATGCAGAAGAAAAAGAAAGTTAAGGTAGAAAGAAAGAGGAGCTAAAAAAGAAGTGTGAGGAGAGGAACTGAAGAGAACAAAGAAGACTACGGTGGGAGGTGAGTAAAGAGAACGCCGAGAGGCGGGCGAACGGAAGTAGGGGAAAGGGAGAAGAAGTATGAGGAAAGGAACAGAAGAGACAATAAAATGCTAAGCAATGTGAGTGACGGCGACAATTAAAAGAAAATAGGAAAAGAGGAAAGAAGGAAAAAGAGAAGAGAAAAAAAGAGGAAAAAGAAGACTGTTGGGGGAGGTAGATAAAAAGAAATGTAAGAGAAAACAAAGAAAAATATTTATACAGGCACAAATCATATCATAAGATGTTCAGTCAATCAACAGAATATCAGCACTTTCATTCATCTGTAGGGGTTGTGTTTCAAGACCATTATTGTTAACCATAAGCAGTACTGAATATTATGCTTTTACGATATATATTTGTAATAAGCGGATGTGCGTTGTGGTGCAGATGTGCGTTGTGGTGCAGTGGATATCGGCTCGGAACGAGAAATCGGGGATCCGATTTCGAATTCCAGTTGAATTCATTGCATTCACTTACGCGCAAATACCCTTGGGAAAGGTATTAATCCGTCTCTTCCTTCCAGTTATGGGTTAAATAACAGGACAGATTGGGTTCTATAGCATTGGCTGGCAACCAGTCAACCGCAGAAAGCAATGGCAACCTACTGCGGGATAATCTTCTGCCCAGTCAGTCATGTCTTTTTCGAGACATGATCGCCCAAGCGTGTTTCACGTATGGCACTTCACTGATTTGTAATAAATAATGTGTCGTGGTTCAGTGGATATCGTTTCTAAACGAGAAATCGGAGAACCGAGTTCGAATTCCATTTGAATCAGTTGCATCCCTTTACTCGAAAATACTCCTGGGAAAGGGGTCACTTCTCCCTCCAGCTGTGGGTTAAATAGCAGAACAGATTGGTAACTTTGTTGGCAAACAGTCTACCACAGAAAGTAATGGCAACCTACTGCGAGAAAATCTTCTTCAGTCATCTCTCTTCAGAGAGATGACTGACTGAGCAGAAGTATATCATGTATGGCAACTGATTAAGTGTATCATGTATGGCAACTGATTGATTGATTTGTAATAAAACTTAATTTATAAATCAGCTAAAATAAAGGACAGGAGATTCGTTCTTACCGTAGACCCCATTAGACACAATAAGAAAATAACAAAAAATAAAACAGTTATAAAAAATTATTGTCAGACTACAATGTCGACATCAATGGCCTGAGAGTTTCTGTCCGCGAACATCTCTCTCTGGCTAGGGGGATCTCATTTGAATCTCGAATTCACTCTTAAATGCGTCTCCGTTTCTCTCAACTAGACTCAGTTAGCTATCATTTTTTTCCTCTTCCACTCCTCTTCCTCTCTTAACTGTTCAGTGTTAGGTAGGATTTCCGATAATATTGACAAATATAAATGCATCACCAAATGTTGTCTTCGGTTTCCTTGATTCCTATCTTTTTCTATCCTTTCTTCGACATCACCTGGGCCTTGTTTTGCAGTTTCTTTTTTTTATTTTCTCTCATTTTAACTTTCTGCGCACGAGTGGCAATTCCACCTTGCTTTGATGTGAAACAATTCTAAAAAAAATAACATAAAAAAGGCGCATCCATTTATCCGTAGAGAATGTGTTTCAAGACCATTAACGGAAGCAGTACTGAATACTCTTGCTTTTACGATATATGGGCACCTCGGCGTGGTGTAATTGTTAGTAAATTTTGTTTCGCTAAAACCAGTTACAACTGAATAGTGAGTTTCATGCTCACTGGGTGTCTCATACCTTCGGCCTTGTGCCACATTAAGCGGCGCTTAGAAAATCACCTGAATACTATGCTTTTACGATACATATTTATAATACTTTAATTTATAAATCAGCTAAAATAAGAGACAGGAGATTCGTTCTTACCGTTGATCCCATTAGGCACAAAAAGAGACTAACGATAATAATAATGAAATAAAATAATTATAACAAATTATTATCATAAAAAATTATGTGATAGTTACCGTTAGAAAATGGGTGAACCCAAAATGCAATTTACATATTGGAGATAGTAAAATTTAAACAAGTACAAAAATGTTAATATCTGGGAAGTCTTTTAGCACAGGACGAAAAGTGCGACACTGAAATTCGAAGGTGCATTAGAATAGTCAAAGATGCGTTCCAAAAGTTAAGTAGTGTATTAAGAAATATAACAAACTTTATTAGAAACCAAAAAGAGTACCGAATTGTTGTGATATCTGTTTTCTTATATGGTACAGAATGCTGGATAATCTCATGAAAGATGTAGAAGAGACTTAAAGCAACAGAGATCTGGTTCTACAGAAGAACGCTGACGTTATATACGGCTGGATATATCTGTCAACCACCCTTTTCTTTTGTTGACTTCACCCACAGCCGGATGTACCTGTCAATTACATCTGCCGTTCAAGGTAATTAGGATACGATAAACCTGCTCTTTGTCCTTTCTTGATGTACACGGCCATGATTGCTCTGTAATAGCAGCAAGAAATCAAGAGCGATCAAGTTCAAACTTTGATCGTATCATCCCATTGGTACCAACTTGCTACAAAAAATTACTAGTTTTACCGTTGGGAAAAACAATTCACTGGACTTACCTGAAGGAAATTAATGAGAAATTTTGGATGGATCTCAGTTGTGACCCATAATCGGAATTCTTGGTGAACATTTTCGGTGTCGATCAGAATGTCCATAATTTCAGAAATGAAATCCAGGCTGAGATGGCAATTCTGTAGTAGAAGCCAACCACCTTGCTGGATTCCAAGGTTTAGCAAACGCCGGGCGTGCACCTCTTGTCCTTGGCCCATGGAAATAGCACGACATTCTGTTCATTAATAAAATAATTAATAATTAGCTCTCTAAAGAAATTATATATATATATATATATATATATACAAATGAATAAGGAACGAAGAAAATTATTGCAACGTTCAAAAGATTAATTTGTTCAATATAAAAATAGAGCGATAAATATTTATCTTTAATTATACTTTAGAATATGTATAAACTACTATAAAATTTTACATTTTGTTTCGACATTGAAAAAACAGTGTCTCATTAGGTAGTCAATAATGATGATTACTATCATTATTAACTACCTGATGAGACATTGTTCTTTCAATGTCGAAATAAAATGTATAATTTTGTAGTAGTTTCTATTTTGTACATGTTCTTAAGTAGACTTGATAATCCATACACATATATATATATATATATATATATATATATATATATATATATATATATCAACACACATACACTATGAAAGGAAAGAAGACCAACCTTGCATGAATGAAAAGTGTATATATAAAAAAAAAAGAGAGGAAATAGACAGTTAGTTGCAAATATCCCTCGAGGAGTGGAAGTGGAGTTTCCGTCTATAAAACAGAGTCTGGACACTGAAGTTAACATTAATCATCTAAGTGACAAATTATGTATTACTTCTATCTACCTATCTATCTATCTATCTATATATATATATATATATATATATATATATAATTATATATATTGTCTTTATATATATATATATATATATATATATATAAAGACAATAACTCAACACATAATTAAACAGTATATATATTTGAAATAGATTTATAAACCACTGTATATTACGTCAAGAAAACTTAGTAAAGAAAATGTCTTCCAGCTGTGTCCCCCTTTGTAGGAAAAAGTAACATATGATCCGGAATGTGTACGGCTAGGTCACAAAGTACTTCACCATTTATTTTATTTAGAGAAAGCAGACGGGGAGCGTGAAAAATAAATACGAAGAACAAATTAGAAAAAGATGCTCAAAATGGGACGCACTAAGAGAATCTCTAGTGACATCAGCGAACGACATCATCTCAAAGGAAGAAAAAAGAGTGAATAACTGAAGAGATTCCTGACATGAGGCAAAAGAGACAAAATACAATGCCAAGACATGGAACGGAATACAGAAAACTACACAAGGAAATAACGAGCAAATGAAGACAGGCTAAAGAAAGCCGTCTCAACTACAAATGTGTCGAAATAGTGAGATTGAGCATAAAGAAGCTATGCATTAAAAATAATCGAGAAAAAGACCTGCTCAGCGACAGGATGTATTAAAGCAAAGAACAGAACTCTTATACTAGAAAAAGAAAGAATACTTCAGCAATGGGATGAGTATATCGGAAATCTCTTCAACAACAAGAGAGAGCAACCGACAATAGACAGAAATTCGGACGGAGCAGAAATATTGACAACCGTAGTAAAAACGTCACTAGCCAAACTGAACAGAAACAAAGCAGCAGTACCTGATGATATTGTATTGGAGATGCTGACGTCACAGAAATAATAAACGAAATCTAGAACAATGGCGATATACTGGAGGACCTGTGCAGGTCAATTTTTATAACACTGCATAAGAAGCCAGGTGCAGAGGAATGTGAACTCCACCGAACAATCAGAAACTCATTATTCTTTTTTTTTATCATTTCACCCCAAGCAAGGCATTCCACTGCCACTATTGCGCAGGGGGTTACATAAGGGAAGGTGGTGAGAAAGAGTGGTTAGGTATAGGAAATGTCAGAAGGAGGGTGATAGACGAGTAAGGGTGTAGATGGGAAGAGTGTTTGAGAGAATGGATGCGTGTTACTGTGTTAGGAGGTCTCTAATTACCTTATATTTAAACTCCTGAAGATTGTAGCTGTAGGGGAAGCAAGTATGTAGAAGGGAATTGCACAGGCGGGAAGTGCGAGAAAAGAAGCTGTTGGAGTAGAAATTGCGGTTACATTTTATCGGTTTCACTGTAAAAGGGTGGGACCGAGTTGCCAATCTAGTATCTCGTGCAAATTCGTATCTAGGGGGCACCAGTGATCTAAGTTCATCGGAGCAGAAACCATGAAAGTATTTATAGAAGAAGCACAGAGAAACCACGTCACGCCGGTAAGAGAATGACTGCAGGCGGTCTGCCAAGTCGGTATCGATCACATCACAGATTATCCGTTGTATTTTGTCAAGAACCCCGAGAAGAATAGCAGGGGCACCCGACCAGATGTGGCAGCAGTATTCAATGCACCGGCGGATGGTAGAATTATATATGTGCAGGATAGATTCAGACGGGAAAAACCTCCGGGTCCTGCACAGAGAACCGACTTTCATAGTAGCGGATTTGGCAATGGATTCGATATAGTCTTTCGACTTGAGGTCCGCTGAGAGTGTGAGGCCAAGGAGGCGTAGTGTTTTACTCTCTGGAAGGCAAGCCTGTTCCATGCTAATGGGAGCTAGGTGCTATTGTCTATAATGGTTAATTAATAGCAGCTTCGTTTTGGAAGCATTAAAATTTACGAGCTATGTCCTACCCCAGTCAACTACGAGGTTCGCTTTGTCACCCAAACCAGATTTTTGATCGAGGCGAGGGTAAACTGTGGTGTCATCGGCGTACATGCCTACTTGGGATCTTATGGCATCGGGGAGATCATTAATGTAGATCAGAAACAGTGTGGGACCTAGGATAGAGCCTTGAGGAACACCCGCATTCGTATGGTAGTTCTGTGAGGCATGACCGTTTAATACCATCTTCACTGTGCGGTTAGAAAGGAAAGACTGGATTAGGTCAAACAAATGTCCAGTTATACCATAGCTCCGCAGGTTGCGCAGAAGGCCAGCGTGCCAGACTCTGTCAAACGCGTTAGAGATATCCAACGCAACGTTTCGGGCTCCGCCATTCTTATCGAGAGCCTGGTATATATACTCTGTGATGGTCGTTAGCATGTCAGCAGTAGACCTGGTGAAGTGGAAACCATACTGTTTGTCCGAGAGGAGACTGTGGGCTGTGAGATGCTGAACCACCTCGGCGTTGATAATGGCTTCGAACACTTTGCCAAAAATCGGAAGAAGGCTGATAGGGCGGTAATTTGCGGGATCCGAGGGTTCTCCAGTATTCTTAAATATAGGAACTACAGAGGAAGACTTCCAACAGGCAGGAAAGCAGGAAGCAGATGGGCAGAATTTGTAGAGCTTAGAAAGGACAGAGGAGAGTTCAGGGGCACATTTCTTCAAGACTATGATTGGAATTCCGCCCCCTCCGCTCGCTTTGTGAGGGTCAAGTTTTGAGATTATGTTAGAAACCAGCGAGGGTGTAATGTAGACGTCATTCAGTTGAGACTCAGTTCTAGGTGGGAAATCGGCTGTAGAAACTCCAGATGAATCCAGTCTCGAATTGGTCGAGAATCTGCGAGCAAAGCATTCAGCCTTGTCCGCTGAGGAGGTGAGGACCTCAAATTCATTTATTAGCAGAGGTATTGAGGACTTACTGTTGTTAAGCACTCTTTTACAGAGTCGCCAGTAGTCTTTGGCGCCAAACTTACAGGATGCTATGCGTTGCTTCATTGTGGCAGCAAACAACATCTTAGCTTCGTTAAGTATCTTTTTACACTTATTACGAGCTGAGGCGAAAAGGCGCCTGTTTTGGTCCGACGCGTAGCTACGATAGAGCCGGAAGAAATGATTCCAGTGGGCAATGGCCGCCGAGCAAGCGGGCGAGAACCAGGGAGACGAATGAGATTTAAGCTGAAATTTCCTGGGAGGGATGAAAGTAACGATGCCAGCCTTAACCCAGGAGGAGACCTCGGATTCAGTCTTCGACGGGAAGATTAGAAACGTTGTTCCAAGGGACGTCACAGAGGAAGACTCGGAACGATTCCCAGTCTGCTCTTTGGTAGCAGTAGGATATTCTGCTGGTCTGGGTTTCTTGGGTAGGGGGGAGTGGAATGAGATGTTGACGGAAACTACGGCATGGTCAGAGTTTCCGAGAGTGCAGAGCTGTCTGGTAGTGCAAGAGTCTGGGATGGAAGTGAAGCAGACGTCTAGTAGTGAGTCCCTTCCGTAATCCGAATTCTTATGAACAGAGCGCGCCCAGAATCGGACAAGAACAGTGCGGCTTTGTTAAATGTACCTGAACAAGGAACGCAATATTCATGCTCAGAATGCTATCTGAAAGAGCAGTACAAATGCAGAAGGACCTGCATATGTGCTTTATAGACTACGCGGATGACACAGTGCTGATAGTAGACACGGAAAGGAAAATGCAGGACCTCCTCCAGAAAGTAGCAAGAGAAAGTGAGAAAAAATGACTGAGCGTAAACTTAAGAAAACTGAGTACATGGCCATCAGCAAAAAGAACCCAAAATACCAACTACTGGTCGGACAAACTAAAATTAAACAAAAAATTTTAATAACTGGAAAGCCTTCTGTCAGAGGATGAAAAAGGCGGTACTGAGATCCGAAGACGCATTGGCATGGCCAAGGACGTATTTCAAAAGCTAACCAGAGTACTGAGAGAGAGAGAGAAATATCTCATTGGAAACAAAGAAAAGAGTGTTGGACTGCTATGTAATATCTGTTCTTCGGTATGGCAGTGAATGTTGGACGATCTCTTCAAGGATGAAAGAGAAGTTGAGGATGTCAGCACGTGAACAACGACGTGGTGTTGGAGAGGATGCAAGCAAGAAGAAAACTCATTGTTAACATCACGAAGAGACACCTGAGGTTTCTGGGACACGTAATGAGTAAAGAGGGCCTGGAGAATCTAATTCGTTGTATTCACTTACGCACAAATATCTTTGGGAAAGGTGTTAATTCTCCGCTTCTCCCTCCAGACATGGGTTAAATAGTAGGACAGATTAGGTTCTATAGCTCTGATTTCAAACATCTTCTTCCTCCTCCATGTGCCATGTTCTTTCAGGACGTATGCGATCATGGCTTTACACACCTCCCTATCCATGGTGGCTCTTAGTACGCAACCCCGTTCTGTCATCCACCTGCTCAGGCCCTTCAAATATGTTATCTACTGCTTTCCTCTGTCTCCTTTTCACTCTATCTAGCCTGTTAGCATGAGGTTCTCTAAGCACTTCTTCCTCATTGCATGTCCCAGGAACTTTAGTTGTCTCTTCCTGATGCTCACTATTAATTTTCTTTTCTGAATATCGTTTTTTATGTCTTTGTCTATGAGTGTATCAAATTTGATTAAAATCGGACCACTCCTTCTATAACCCGACTTTTTCGATTATCGATTTTCGATATTTATCGGGGGTACCTCGACACAAAACCTAGCTAAGAATACTCGCAGACGCTTATAGTACAGCTGTGTAAATTTTCAAGAAAATCGGTTTCGGAGTCTATAGGTAACGGATACACACACACATACACACACACACAGACAAAGTTCCATTTATAAATATGTTTAGATATATCATTGCCAAAAAAACAAATCTTATAATGACATAGATATCACTTATGCTTGTTATCTTAAAACACTTTATTTAAACAAAGAAATGAATTGATGATTCCATGCAAACATAGAAATAAATATCTGCTCAAATACGTTGACAGAGATTATTGTAGATTCTTCTATGTAAACCTTTTTACATTATTATTATTATTATTATTATTATTAATTTCCGTTGTTTTTGTTTAAAATAAAACAATTAATCCCTCTTGAACCATAGACACAAAATGTATACTCCTGTCTTAAAAATATACAACCTATTAATTTAACTTCTGGGATTTTACTTTACAATTTCATATTTAAAATTCAGTTGAAATTCAATTAATTTATATAATTTGAGTTTGAGTTTTGTTTAACGGCATATCAATCTTTGTGGATTATTTAATGCCAAAAAGCTGGGATTTTAAGGTATTTTTTAATGCTCTGTTATAGTGAGAAGGTTGATTTAGTCAGATTTTAATTAAATGTTTTTGTTTTTATTCTTTTTTTATTTTAGAAAACTGAAAATGTCTTCTAGTTTTTTTATTAAAAATGTTTTGCTGAGAATTTATTTCCTTTAAAAAATGTGTTATAGTAATTCTTTCTTCAAATATGTATATTTTTCTATAAAAGTTTAGTTTTTTGTATATATTTCTATAAAAAACGCATTTTTATATTTTCATAGTGTTTTGGCCCCAGTTTGGGGGTTAACTGTTTCCCCATAGCTGGGACCCTAACTGGGGTTACCACTCAGAATCAGAGTGGACTTGAGAACAACAGTAATTAAGAGGTGGTTCCATGCTCCTCACAATCTCCAAATAAGAGGTCTTGCTGCCGGATGCAGTTTACCATCATGCCCAGGACCCAATTTATATAATTAAGAAAATTAAAAAATATTATCCAAGCATTATAATGTATAACTACCATGTACAATGCGAGAACCAAAAACTGAAATCCCGTAACGGTCAGTTAATAAAAACTGCATAGTACATGAAACTCCAAGTCGTGCTATAGACGTAGGATTATATATATATATATATATATATATATATACACAAAGGCAAAAAATCTAAACGTGAGTCAAAACCTACCGCGGTTTCACACTACGGTTCTTCAGGGCATATGGCTAATGACCTAGATTATAAAAGCAAATATATAGCTACTCAGACACAGAAGAAACCAACACCAACAGTGGGGTGGAACAAACTTTATTATTGAAAAAAAAAACTTTATTATTGAAAAAAAAATTATTATTGAAAAAAAAATTCAAATCAGTATAATATGACAAATCAAGTAATATGGAAATGCTAATTTAAGAGACTATTTTTCATATGTTTACATTTATTTAATATTTCGGTTTTTGAAGTGAGTAAGTTCTGGGCAGGTTTGAATAGCGCGATAGCCAACTTTTCCTCCCCGCATAAGTTACAGAATTTACTGCCTATTTTATAATTGTGACATTTTTTTAGCATTTCCCATTTCAGGATAGGATCTTTATTAGTGGTTTTTTTAATCTTCCATACGTACGACGCTAGCGCAGTGTTATGACAGTATTTTTCGTGCTTAAATGTGCTTCTATGGATATAAAACCTAAGTTTGAAAGAATCCTGCGTTAGGGTTTTTTTCTTTCTAACGGGTACTCGACGTTTTGTACTTATACGCCGTTTGTTTATTTTTATATCCCCCACCTTTGCCCTAAGAAGAGGTTCTCTTCTGGGTGTTCAAAACGATTAAATTATAGTTAAGTTAACGCCAGTTCTAGCGATTCAGTTTCTAATAATTGGTGTTAGCTTCACTGTGATTAGTATTATATATATATATATATATATATATATATATATATATATATATATACACTTTAATCCAAGCGGAAAAAGCAGGAAGGTAAATTCCAAAACCCGATCCTAATTAATATTAAATATTAAATTTTAATATTAAAAAATGATACAGGAGGAGAGCTCCATGTAATAAAAATTACAGAGCAAATATAAATTAAATTAAATTTTTTCAAAGATGTTGAATGCACATTTCGACATCCGAAGGGGATAACACATCACCTCAGCAACAAATGCTATCCCGAAACTGGAGATAATTTGAAGTAAATTATCTCCAGTTTCGGGATAGCATTTGTTGCTGAGGTGATGTGTTATCCCCTTCGGGGATTTCATGTCGAAATGTGCATTCAACATCTTTGAAAAAATTTAATTTAATTTATATATATATATATATATATATATATATATATATACACTACCGCCCATATTTATTAGGCCACCTGAGTTTTTAAAAGAAATAATGCATTTTATACAATGTTTAGTATTTATTGCCAAGTGGATAATTCTAAATGAAAATAGAATGGTTCCTTTGTTATTATTACTTTGCAAAATTTTACAAGGCAACCAGGAAGCCTTTTCTTCGGCTAACCGATAAGAAGAAGAGACTAGCATGGGGAAGAGAGCACGAAAACTAGACACCAGAACAGTTCATTCCATGCACTTTTTAATGTGTAGTATTAACATAAAAAAACATTCTATTTTCATTTACAATAATCCACTTGGCAATAAATACTAGTATAAAATACATCATTTTCTTAAAAAACTGGGGTGGCCTAATAATTATTGCTGGTAGTATATATATATATATATACACTACTGCCCATATTTATTAGGCCACCTGAGTTTTTTAAAAGAAATAATGCATTTCATACTATTTTTAGTATTTATTGCCAAGTGGATAATTCTAAATGAAAATAGAATGTTTCTTTTTTTACTGCTGCACAATAATATGCGCATCAAATAAACTGTTCTGGTGTCCAGTTTTTGTGCTCTCTTCCCTATGCTAGTCTCTTTTTATTGACTGGCTGAAGCAAAGGCTTCCTGGCTGTCTTGTAAAATTTTACAAAATAGTAATAACAAAAGATCCATTCTATTTTCATTTAGAATTATCCACTTGACAATAAATACTAAAAATAATATGAAATACATCATTTTTTAAAAAGCTAGGGTGACTTAATAAATATGGCCGGTAGTGTATAGATAGATAGATAGATAGATAGATAGATAGATAGATAGATAGATAGATAGATAGATAGATAGATCTCAGGATATCTTGAAACTATTAAATAATGAGAATTTGTATAAATATTGCAATTTTAACAAAATTAAATTGAAATACTTTGTTAATTATCGAAAAGTTTTTTTTTAAATTCTTTAGAAACAGTCTTTAATATTACATTATGCTATAATGAGTTTTATTGCATCTTATTGATACTTGTAGATGAAGCATTTCCACTACTGTTATTACGAGTTTAATTCCACCTCATTACTGTGGATTTTTAGATGTTGAAAGACTTGAGTCATATTCATAAATCGCCTCGTCAAATCGAGACTTTCAAATGGCGCCAAACTCGTTTAGAAATATCTCAATGATCAGCTGTTTACAACCACTGTATCAAATTAATGTTTAAAAATTACTTCAAGTGAATGAAACTTGACGGTCTTGGCGAGGTCCATACTTCTTTGAAACATTAAAAACACGAGTCATGTTCTTAAATAGCATCGTCAAATCGAGGCCTTCATCTGGTGCCGTGGATGGCGTCAACCTCATTCAGAAATATCCGAACAGCCAGTTGTTTACAACCACTTTATCAGATTAATGTTTAAAAATGACTTCAAGTAAATGAAGCGTGTAGGTTTTAGCAAGGACCGTTATTCTTCGAAGTAGAAACATTTTCAATATTATTATTATAAATTAATATTACTAATCTATATTATTATTATTATTATTATTATTATTATTATTATTATTATTATATGTGCTTTGTCCTTTCAGGGCGTAGGCGCTCATAGTCTTCCACGTTTCCCTATTCCTGGTGGCTCTGAGCACACTTTCTCCTGTAACACCACGCAACCCCCGTTCTGTCATTCACCTGCGCAGGCTCTTCAAATACGTTATACATTGCTTTCCTCTGTCTCTTTTTCCCTCTATCTGGCCTGTTAGTATCAGGTTCTCCAAGCCTTATTTCTTTATTGCATGTCCCAGGAACTTTAGTTATCTCTTTCTGATGCTCAATATTAATTTCCTTTTTGTTTCCATCCTTTCCAAAACCTCATCACTGCTCACATGCTTGGTCCACGATATCAGCAGCATCCTTCTGTAGAACCACATTTCAGCTGCTTCCAGTTTTTCCTTCATCTTTGATGATATTATCCAGTATTCACGGCCATATTGAATCTATATTACTACTATTCTATAATTGTTTCTTTTAAGACTAAACATTTTCAGTATTATTGTTTTATTATAAGGAATAAAGATCAAATATATTGAGGTCTTTACTAATCGTGTTCAGTTGCATGGAATTAAATCACGTTTTACCGATACTGTTATTTTCTATGCAAAATTAATTTTCTTTTGAGATTACCCAAGGTATAATGGTTGAATATGTCTTAGAAGCTTCGGTATCATTTAGGTCAGGAAAAGCCGAGAGAGTATTGCACGTTTTCTCACCTGGAGCTCCTTTTCAGGGGTTTCCTTAAGTGGCGTCCCTTCAGTGTGATAACTGCACTGGTAAGTGAAGCAGAGTTAACGCAACAGAATTATTGTCAGGTGTTTATGTTTTGTTGCATGATAACAACGGCAGTCGCCGGGGCTGGGGTCAGTTTTTGGCGGGAAAACCTAAGCGGCGGTTACCTGGTCAGACGACAGAGTCTGCTTTCAGGTTTTTTGCTCCATACACGTATCACATGTGCATATAAGTATTTCTTCTTCTTCTTTTATGTGCCGTGTCCCTACAGGACCTAGGTGATCATGACCCTCCACATCTTTCTGTCACTCGTAGATCTTAAAATATTTTGTATTTTTATTCCCCCTAAACTCTGCACTGCCATTTATTTGCTTAAGCACATCAAGTATGCCAAACGCTGTTTTCCCCTATCTCTTTTTCCTTCTATCCGCTCTGTGAGTATCAGATTCTCCAAGCCTTCCTTCCTCGTTACGTGTCACAGAAACTTTAAATGTCTCTTCCGGATGTTAAGTATTTAAAATACTTTTAAAATGTAGATATATAGGGAAAACGATAAATAAATTTGCATATAAATTCTTATGACATTTTGCAATCAGGTTGCAAAAGATTAGATCCACTTACCAGTCTGTTAGAATTATAATACGTCCATATTTACATTGAATAGATAGGCTTAATTTATTTGAGAAGGATATTTAAAAAAATCTCAAACTTAAACTGGTAAATGAATTCAGTAAATACACAAAAATATTAAAGGGCGTAACACAAGATTGTATCTTCTCGCCAGTAGAGTGATCCTGAGAGAACTAAAGGTTCTACCGGGATTCAATATTGACGGTCACAAACTTAACAACATTCGACATGCAGATGGTACAGAAAGAAAACTGAAGACATCACTACATAAAGTCGTAAAGGAAAGTGAAAAGAAAGGACTAAGCACAAACTGCAAAAAGACAGATTGTCAGCAAAAGAAACTTCCCGAGATGCTACTACGAATAGGAAACATTAAAATCAAGCAAGGACAAACATTTAAATATCTAGGGAGTGTTTCAAAAAAGAATTCTAAAGGCGCATTAGGATAAGGAAATACGCCTTCCAAAAATTAAGTAAAGCATCGACTCAAAACGGGAAATCGGGCAGCCGAGTTCGAATTCCAGTTGAATTCCTTGCATTCACTTACGCACAAATACCCTTAGGAAAGGTATTAATCCGTCTCCTCCTTCCAGTTATGGGTTAAGTAATAGAACAGATTGGGTCCTATAGCCTTGGCTGGCCTTGGCTGGCAACCAGTCTACCGCAGAAATCAATGTTAACCTACTGTGAGATAATCTTCTGCCCAGTCAGTCATGTCTCTTTCGAGACATGATTGCCCAAAGCGTGTATCACGTATTGCACTTAACTGACTGTTTAAGAAATAGGAAAATGTAATTAGAAACAAAGAAAAAAGTACTGGACTGTTATGTAATATCAGTCCTCACAGATAAAGAAGAGACAGAAATACGGTTCTACAGAAGGATGCTGAGAATACAATAAACCAAACATGCGAGCAACGACGAAATTTTAAGTAAAATAAAAACGAAACGGGAATCAGAAAAAGAAAGCTGAAATTCCCAACGTACATGATAAGGAAAGAAGGCTTGGAAAATTGTACATTTACGATACCTAAGTAGAGGCAGGGGTACTAGAAAAAAAAACGAAGAATCATTTATCTTACAAGCTTGTATAAATGGTTGGCTGAACGATGATTTGGAGAGACAACGAAAAGACAAACATTGGTAAGAGCTAAAGTAGAAAGTTTTGGAGAACCATAATCGCCCACATTCTGAACAGACATAGCACATAGCAAAAGAGCTGCTTGTTGCGGCATAGTACCCCCAAGTGGTGTTACTGCCTGCGTTGACAATGCTATCGGTATGGTGACTGAAACTGGTGTCTTCGTCTTCGTCTTCTTCTTTATGTATTGTGTCCTTTCAGAACGTAGGCGATCATGGATTTCCACTTGCCCCTATCTCGTGTTGCTCTTACTATTTTTCATGTTGGTATCTATCACAAACTCCGTTCCGTTATCCACCTGCTCAAGTCCATCAAGTAGGTCGCATGCTACTTTCCCCTGTCTCTCTTTCCCTCAACCCTTCACCCCGAGCAAGGCATGTCACTGCCACTACTGTGCGGGGGGCTACGTAGAGTGGGGAAAGGCTGATTAAATATAGGAAATGACAGAGGGTGGGTGATAGGCGGGTAAGGATACCGAGAATGAGGGTTGGGTAGATGAGAGTGTTGTGAGAATAGTTGGGAGTTAGTGTGATAGGTGTCTATTGACCCTACATTTAAACACCTGGAGATTGTAACTGTCGGGAAAGCAGACTTGTGGAAGGGAGTTCCACAGGCGGGAAGCGCGAGAAAAGAAGCTGTTGGAGTAGAATTTACGGTTACATCTTATTTGTTTAACTGTAAAAGGGTGGGACCTAGTTGCTAATCTAGTATCTCGTGTAAATTCGTGCTTAGGCGGCACCAGTGATCTAAGCTCATCGGAGCAGAAGCCATGAAAGTACTTGTAGAAGAGGCACAGGGAAGCCACATCACGCCGGTGTGAGAGCGGCTGCAGCCGGTCTGCCAAGTCAGTATCAACCACGTTACAGATCAGGTTCTCCAAGCTCTCCTTCCTCACTCAGTCAATTAAGTGCCATACGTGGTACACGCTTGGGCGATCATGTCTCGAAAGAGACATAACTGACTGGGCAGAAGATTATCCTGCAGTAGGTTACTATTGCTTTCTGTGGTAGACTGGTTGCCAGTCAAGGCTATAGAAGCCAATCTGTCCTGTTTTTAACCCATAACTGGAGGGAAGTGACGGATTAATACCTTTCCCAAGGGTATTTGCGCGTAAGTGAATGCAAGGAATTCAACTGGAATTCGAACTCGGCTCCCCGATTTGTCGTTCCGAGTCGATATCCACTGCACCACAACGCACATCCTTCCTCATTACTTCTCCCAAAAACTTCAGTTGCCTTTTCTTGATACCAAGTATAAGTGTCCTTTTCGTTTCCATCAACTTCAAAACCTCGTCGTTGCTCACATGTTCGGTCCATGGTATCCTCAGTATCCTTCTGTTGAACCACATTTCTGCTGCTTCGAGTCTCTCGTTCATGTTTGAGGAGATCGTCCAACATTTGCTGCCATATAGCAGAAGAGATATCACATAACAGTCCAGTACTCTTTTATTTGTCTCTCAACACTCTGCTTAGCCTTTTAAATATGTCTTTGGCGATGCCAATCTGCCTTCGGATCTCAGTGTCGCATCCCTTCTCAGAAATTGGTGTCATTTTGCAATCCAATAAAAGCTCGCTTGTAAAAAGGGCGTCACAAAAAGGGCTGTTTTTCCACCCGACCATTTTTCTCTGAATTATTATTTAACAACCATCTAAGCTACTTGGGAAATTTGCTATACACAATCAAACTGAAAATACCTACAATTGATTTATCGATCTTTAAGAATATACTTAATTATTTGCTGCTGAAATAAAATAAATAAACAGTGGCTGGTGAAGAACGTTATAACTGAATAAATCATTTTAATACGTGATTTTTTTTCCAGTTTATTTTCTTTTAAATAAATCGTCAATTTTATCTTGGGCAGCTTGATATATATGACAACCTCATCGCAACATCCATAAATCTGGTACATATCATAAATTTGGTACAAATCCAAATCTATGAGATTAAAGAAAGTAAAAGAAGAAAAGATTGTTACTTTTCATTTGGAATCATTTCCCCAAAATTAATACGAATTTTTCAAGTTGAAATCGTCGAACATAAATTTTTAAGATATTTGTAGAAAGTGGGCTGTGTGAATTTTTTAAATAAAACATTGTCACCGTTAAATTTTGGTTAATTTTTTATTCATCTTAAGTTTTCTTTGCCTTATTACAATGAATCATGAAAATTGTGTTAAGTTGAAACGCTTCTTCATCTCAAAATATAAAATATATAATTACGAGTTGGCCCGCAAAAATGACAGAACTAAATAATTATATCTAAAATGATGGGAACATATTGATGTAACTTCTATTGAGTATATTAAATTAAGACATAAGAGAAAAAACAAGGTAACCCGACACTGAGCGTGACAGGAGGGATATATATATATATATATATATATATATATATATATATAGCTCTGTTAATACGACATTGAGCAATGTTTTATTAACATCCGAATAATAGTACACACTATATGTACATTTATTAATTTACATAACTATATATATATATATATATATATATATATATATATATATATATATTTTAAATCAGATACTTTAATCCAAGTGAAAAAAGCAGGAAGGTAAATTCCAAAAACCCGATCCTAATTAATATTAAAAATTTTATTTTAATATTAAAAAATGATACAGGAAGAGAGCTCCATGTAATAAAATATTACAGAGCAAATATAAATTAAAAAAGGATTAATTCAATGATGTTGAATGACCATTTCGATGTGAAAATCCCCACGGGGGATAACATCACCTCAGCAACCGAAAAATCCTTTCAGAAACTGGAGAAAAATCTGTCTAATTTTCCTTTTTAAATAGATTTGCAAAGAAATTAAAAAAGAAAATAAAAAAGAAAAAGAAAGAAAAAGATAAAACAAAATAAAAACAAATAAACAAGAAAAGAAAAAATTGACATCGTCTGGGTTCACAAAAAAGAAAACACAATTGTAACTTAAAAATTAACATACGGCCGTGTTGAATTGAGTAAGGTTAAGCAACACGGAAAAAAGGTGGGAGATAAGAAAGAAAAAGGAAGGGAGGGAGGGAAAAAGAAAAGAAAAGAAAAGAAAAAAAATTATATATTACAGACGCTGGACAAATTCAAAAACCTAACTTCCCAAAAAACGTTGAAGTATTAGAAAAAGGCCTTTTACTAAAAAGGCATAATTATTTCTAAAGGGAATAAAAAGATATAGGATTTAAAATATTTTTTTTTTAAATTAGGTCATTTGATTTAAATTAATAAAGACATCGCTAGGTAAAAAAAAAAAAAATTCATTTACAATTATACATACATATAGAAGTACCCACATACATACATACACATACACACACACACACACAAATCTTCGATTATGAATACATATATACATACATACACATACACACACACACATACATTTGATTCCATACACACTTATATACTTATAACTATTATACACATACATGCGCATACACACATATATATGTGTACACACATATACAAAAATTCACACACATACACAATATATTATGTGTACACACACATGCACACATATACACACACACACACACATATATATATACATTATACATATGCACAAACACACATACATATAAAAAATAAATGAATATTAATAAAGAGCATTTAAATAGCTAAAAAAAATTTTCCACATAAATACATTATACATAGACATATACATATAAACATATATATATATATACAAAAAAGCACATACACACACAAACATACACATATACATAAAAATTATAAAAAGAAAAATTAAAAACTAAAAATTAAAAAAAAATTAAAAAATTAAATTAAAAAATTTCAAAAATTTCAAAATTTCAAAAAATTAAAAAAAAATTTTTTTTTTAATTTTTTAAAAATTAAAAAACTTAAAATTTAGAATTTAAAATTTAAATTTTAAAATCCGCCCTATGACGGCACTTATTAATGAATTCCTTCCTAAGGTTCAAAAGTAAGTCCTGATGAGGATACTTCAACATCAGAATCTTCTCTAATAAACATAGACGGCACCTATCACGAAAAATTTTTGGGGTACAAGCTGAGCCTATTAATTTCCAGCTGATTATAGGGTCCTGCCCTTCCTCCTTCATTTTCCAGAATCTACTTGATAGTGCCGTCTGGAATCTTTGGTTAGGGTTCGAAAACGAGTACTTGTGGTTGTAAAGTCTCTGTTTGAAAGGGCCCGCGGACATGCCAATATAAGCCCGGTAATTGTCTTTGTTGTTAGATGGAGAAATACGGGCTTCATAAATTACTTGGGTGGATTTACATTTGCCCTGCACCGGGCAGGTATCCACAGAATTACAATTACATTTATCCACAATTCCGGATTTAACGTCGGTATTATTTAGGTTCATTAAAATATGCCTATTATGGGAATTAATTATATCATCTATATTTGAGGTGCAAGAGTAACTGATTTTTAGGGTGAATTTATTAAAAATTTTATTTAAGGGATTATTATTATTAAAATGTTTATCGATTAATCTGAGAAAATACTTACCAATATTTATATTAGTTAGCTTACAATAAGGAGGGTTAAACCAAATTATCTTCCTTTTTCTACATTTTATAGTTATGTAAATTAATAAATGTACATATATATATGAAATGATTTGTTTGAACATTATTTTTTATCGATACTCGTATTTAAGTAGATATTCTGTTTTTTTAATTAAACAGTATTATATATTTATATCTACTGGCCTGATTGTTTACGATAATTTTTATTACGAAAATCGTAATAAAATCGTAAATAATCAGGCTAGTTATTATAAATATATAATACTGTTTAATTAAAAAACAGAATATCTACTTAAATATGAGTATCGATCAAAAATAATGTTCAAACAAATCATTTCAAATTGTCGGTTGTTTATAACCAAGTTTCGTTAATCTTCGTTAATTTCCGTAATATATAACAATGTGAAAAAATGACAATAAGAAATTTACTGTTCCTTAACGTTACTTTTTAATTTTTCGTTGTTCAATACAAAAGTACAGCTAAATTTTATTGTAATATATTTAATTCAATATTTTCGCGACACGGAATTTCCCATGTTTCGGAATCATATTTCTAATATGACTCCATCTTCAAACAACACATGACATACTTGATGGGCTTGGCAGATAGATAGTGGAGCGGTAATTAAGTGGGATAACAGCAGAAGTGGCATTAAGAGAGACCAGGGGGTAGGGTGACGTGGAAGGCCATGATCGCCTACGTCCTGAATGGACACGGCACATAGAAGAAGATCGAAATCTCAAAAATGTGGCATTAACAAAATGGGAACATTAATAATTCCAGTTGTAGTTAGAGTACTCGGATTGATGGGAAAACGCTTCGATAATCATTAAACTGATTTCGAGTAGCCCAAGCCTTAAAGAAATACAAAATAGTGTGCTCGCAAGTACAACCCAAAGGGCTTTGTATATGTAAAATATATGTGATCTTGTTATTTTTTTTTTTTTTTTTTTGTTTTTCTCAAAAATGGATTGGGGTAAAAAATGGCACGTAAATTTCAATCTTTCCAAAACGAAGCTGCTCTACTTTAACAACCATAGAGAAGCATCATACCTATCATCATTATAGATTACGCTAATCTCCAAGAAAGCAATACACTGTGCTTCCTCGGCCTCACTCTCTCAACTAACCTCAAGTAGGATAACTACAATAGATACTTCTCCTTCTACGAAGCTTAGGTCATTGTGTTGGACCAGAAAGTGTTGGACCTGGAAAATGTGAAGATGCCATTTATGATCTTAGGTCACTGGTTGGGACCCGGAAAGAAATGCGTATACACCAAAAATCAAAGGAAATAATAATAATAATAATAATAATAATAATAATAATAATATGATATATGGGTGCATCACCAAATTTCTATGTGACCAAAGCTTGAAATCTCGCCTATCCTCTGACTTAAAGGGCAAAACATATTGTTGGTCACATTCAATGCCTTGTAACCTAAACTAGTGATGTTTTACACTATTTACATCATTCACATTACTGTCCTCATCTTTGTTGCTATTTGTACGACGATTCGGCCGTTGTACGCTCCGGTCTTCTTCAGGTATTAGGAATTTCTAACCGAACCCTTTATTACGATCACTAGTGTATATCATTCTCATTCCTTTGTGCGAAGCCTCTTTGGTAGTCATGAGTTATTTCCTTTTACCCGGACTCTCTAAGTTACTTGTTCACCACTGCTGTAGCCTGGTATTGAACTCACAACTCTTTGGGTCAAATTACTTAAGGACACATGGCCCAGTGGATATAGACATTGGTTAGTTCCAGTTTCATCGCTCTAGGTATAACGATAAACTACATCCGGTAATCAGTCAGTTAAGTGCCATACGTGATACACGCTTGGGCGATCATGTCTCTTTCGAGAAATGACTGATATGGTAGATTTTCTCTCAGTACGTTGCCATTACTTTCTGCGGTAGACTGATTGCCAACCAAGGCTGTAAAACCCAATTTCTCCTGCTTTAAACGAGGTTTCATTGTGTTTTATAGGCTTGATTAAAACCTCGTTTAGACTGAAGGTCATTTGTGGTCGAGAGGTCTAAAACGTGCCAGATCACATGGTAGCTTCCTCCATGTGGATAGGGGTCGCAGGTTCGAATCCTACCGAATGACACACATTTTCGTGATAAAAATTTATCGTAAATAATCAGGCCGGTAGATATAAATATATAATACTGTTTAATTAAAAATAGAATATCTACTTAAATATGAGTATCGATCAAAAATAATGTTCAAACAAATCATTTCAAATTATCGGTTGTTTGTAACCAAGTTTCGTTAATCTTCGTTAATTTCCGTAGCATGTTTACATTTGTTGACATTACGATACATTTCAGAGCAGATATGGTTATTGAATCGAAAATTGTGTTATATAGGCTTCATTAAAGCCTCGTTTAGACTGAAGGTCATTCGAGGTCGAGAGGTCTAATACGTGCCAGATCACATGGTAGCTTCCTCCATGTGGATAGGGGTCGCAGGTTCAAATCCCGCCAAATGATACACATTTTCGTATTAAAATTGTATCGAAAATAATAAGGCCGGTAGATATAAATACTTAATACTGTTAAATTAAAAACAGAATATCTACTTAAATATGAGTATCGATCAAAAAGAATGTTCAAACAAATTATATATATATATATATATATATATATATTCAACTAGATTTAATAATTAAAAAAATACGAAATTTTTTCATTAAATTACCCATAACGGTGTTGATATGCTACTAAACAAAGCAAATCAAACCAGTTTCTTAACATGTTTAAGTCTAGGGTTAACCGTTATCTTTTCCATATATCCACGTAAACTATGCCCGTTACCTCTTACACTGTAACCCTCTACATCGAGTTGCTCTTGGGTCATGTAGAGTGTGAACATAATTGTAAAATAAAAAACAATGAACATACCAATTTTGCATTTTTTAGCCAGAGATTCAATGTTACTGCTGGGATCTGCCCCCATCGAGAGCAGACCTACCATCGGTGTTCGGCTATTACTCTCCTCCCACAATTTTGTCAAGTCAAGGATGACCCCTTCGGCATACTTATCCCCCAGAGTGTCAGCGATGTACTTCCTTGCTTGGGGGAGTGTCCGATCAGGGCACCAGCAACGGATCAGAAGCAGACGTCGGAAAACATCGAGTGACGAGTTGTAACCCTCAGGGATAATTTCTTCCTCGGGGCTGTTCTTGTCAAACCAAGTTTTCCATTGTTTTTCGTTTCTGGTTACCTAGATAGATATGAGCACAATTAGAAGAATAGATAGATAGATAGACTGAGATAGATAGATAGATAGATAGATAGATAGATAGATAGATAGATAGATAGATAGATAGATAGACTGAGATAGATAGATAGACTGAGATAGACTGAGATAGATAGATAGACTGAGATGAGATAGATAGATAGATAGATAGATAGATAGATAGATAGATAGATAGATAGATAGATAGAATAACGGCTGGCCATTCGTATTCGATGATACCCGTCTACTGGGGCGGCTAGCTGATTCCCATTGCAGACGCTGGCTCGGGCACATTTGTGTTTGTTTAACACTCACAGAGCCCACCTGTGGTTCATACAGCAACTATGCTGAGCAGACCTTAGTTACAGTTTCTGGGTGAGAGCGCATTATCCGGAGTGAACAACAGTCCGAACAATGCCAGGACGATCAAACACTCGGTCACGATGACTTGTGACTTCAAACTAGAACAAACATCGGCGGCTCCTCAAAGGAAGCCGTCTACCCAGTTTCACTCACAAATCTCGGGTTAAACTGTGGTACGGTTTTTAGACTCTTTCTGAAGGTGTCACACGCTGGAATCGCCTCCTTCAGACCGACAACATCAAGAAGTTACCTACCTGGCAAATCGACTCTGGTGGGATTCGAACACGTGCTTCGTGGTCAGAAAGCGAATTTTCTAGCCACTCGGTATGAAATAAAAAAGAAAGAAAGAAAGAAAAAAATGGGGGAAAGCTAATTCAAAAAAGGGATGAGTGGTCTTTAATCTTTCACCTTTGTTTTTGCTTTTCTTTTTCAAAGTGAATGAATATTTCGTTCGCTTTTTAAGTATTCGCTAAAAACATATTTTATTAGAATTTTCATTTAAAATTTTTCACAGTCTTCCACTTCCGTATACTCTTCACTTGCTGACTTGTTTATTCATAAATTTGTTTATTTATTTCGTCATCGAACGACTTGTTTCTTTATTTTCAGAGGCAAACTGTCAATTTTCTCATAATGTTTCTAAATAGTAAGGGAAATAACTGTTAAAGGAAAGAAGAAGAAGAAGAAGAAGAAGAAGAAGAAGAAGAAGAAGAAGAAGAATATTTAATAACAATGAAATACATTTTTTTTTATTATTTTGCCCGAAGCAAGGCAGGTCCACCACTTGTGCGCAGGAGTTACAGTGAGAGAATAACAGGGTACAGGAATTATTGAAAAAAAATACGATAAAAGATTATTGAGATTAAAGAAGATAGAAGATAGCACATCATATTTAACAATAAACATAAAAGAATATATAATATATATAATATTAATAAAAACAGTTAAATAATAATAATAATTAAATTAAATACGAATTAAATAATTAAGTTGTAAATATTGTTTCATATAGAAAAAACTCACAATACATGGGACTTAACTCTATCAATATTCATACAGAATTATTTCCCTTGGAAATGTCTTTATTGTCTAGCATTAAACTACGGAGAGAAGATTTTAATTAACTCAATCAAACAACTAATAACTTTTATTAAAATCAAAACAAATATGTAAATATAATATAATTACAATATTATTTACTATTTATTTTTCTTTCATCAAAAGGAGTAAACAGTTTCGCCTATCGCCTGGTTTACAATCTTCTCCAGTTTTTAAACAGGAGTAAAAGGTTTATTCCTTGTTTCCTGTTTAGGATTGGGTTTTCAATTCTTTCTAAAGTCTTTCTATGCTCTTTCACTATTACGCCTTAGTGGCATTATCCCCTTGCTTGAGGTGAATTGATTGAAAAAAAAAGAAATTGGAAACTTATTGACATAAAACTATTTAATGAAATAACAATTTTTTAAACAATTTAATATTAAATACTAGTCAGTCAGTCAGTTAAGTGCCATACGTGATACACGCTTGGGCGATCATGTCTCGAAAGAGACATGACTGACTGGGCAGAAGATTATCCCGCAGTAGGTTGCCATTGCTTTCTGCGGTAGACTGGTTGCCGACCAAGGCTATAGAACCCAATCTGTTCTGTTATTTAACCCATAACTGGAAGGAATAGACGGATTAATACCTTTCCCAAGGGTATTTGCGCGTAAATGAATGCAATGAATTCGGCTGAAATTCGAACTCGGCTCCCCGATTTCTCGTTCTCGAGCCGATATCCAATGCACCACAATGCACATCCTCACCTATAAACCCGTTGGCTTCCTTTTAAAAACAGTTCATAATAAAAAATGGTGAGGTAACACCTTCCCTTTTATCATTAATTACATATATTTTAATTTGTATTTGCAATACAGGTTATTTAATAATTATTATTATTGATATTATTTTACTTATATCAAACGCAATAAGAAAAAGTTTTGTTTTTTTTTAGAATGCAATTTCAAACTGGTATCACACTAAATGCCTTTCCATTCATGTCATGTTCTTGCCGACATGATGCGGCTTCGCTTTGTCTTTTCTACAAGTATTTTCATGACAACTAGGTCCCATCCTTTTACTGTCAAATAGTTAAATGCAACAGCCTCTAACAGTTTCTTTTCTTGCACTTCCTGTTTGCTGGCTTCCCTGATAGCTACGTTCTCCAAGTGTTTAAATGTAACGTCAACTGCCATCTTTTCTTTACTTGATTCCCATCCATTTCTTATCTTTTCTTCGACATCACCTAAACCTTTGTTTTTGTTTTTGTTTTTAACTTCTACTATAACCCCCAGTAGTGGCCCTGCCTTGATTGGAGTGCAATTTTTATTAAAAAAAAAGAGTAATAATATCCTGCGGGGTGTTCAATTTTTACCAATTTTAATATTTCCTATATTATAATTTTCAAGAATAAAGAAAATTAAAAATATCGTCTGCAAGTTATCGTCTGCTTTGTTTGTTTGATCGATTTGTTTTCCACGGCTTATCAAACCTTTTGTCTGCTTAGAACGATTCATATCCATTGACTCTTGTGGGTGGAGAAAAAGTAGATTCCGATAGTCTCCCAAATCTTTGTTAGTCTCCAAGCCGATACACTCAATAAAACAGCTCGACCAGCTCAAACAAAAAAGAACTGTCCACCTGCCGATATTACTCGTTTCTTCATCAACGTCCGTAACTCAAAATTTCCCCTGCTTTTTCTTATTCACTTCCGGCACTCTGCACGCGAAACAGATTCGAGCTCGTTTCGGATTCTAATATAGGCCATTTTTAATCAGTTAACGTTTTTCTTTATTGGACCAGCATTTCATCTGGTCAAAAACAATTGCAACATTTGCATAAGCGTTCGCTATCCGGCTTTCATATCATGCATGCCACTCGTTACCTCTTTTAACGGAGGACTGTAGTTGTTTCAGCAGACTGCTGCCTTTCAGTTCCGTTACATTGACATAACACAAAGTTTGTATACCTTCTTTTTGTGCATTTAGTTTCATTTATTTACTAGCTATTTATTTTTATCAAAATAATCATTATATTTTTTATTATAGATACTTGTTTCGTCCTTAAATTTATTTCAAAATACATAACGACAGTAAACCAGCATTTATTTAAAGTAATGGCAACCTACTCCGGGATAATCTTCTGCCCAGTCAGTCATGTCTGTTTCGAGACAAGATCGCCTAAGCGTGTATCACGTATGCCACTGACTGGTGCTTCTAAATTGGTTGGGGTATTATGTATCTTTTACGATTTATATTGGTCATACATACATACATACATACATACATACATACATACATACATACATACATACATACATACATACAAAATTAGGGTTTTTAGTACTATCATTAAAATATCATCAAAATGAATAGGGAATGAAGACAAGCCTAATATAAATCTAATAAATAATTGTCTAATCTATGTGTTAAATTCGTTTCTTTGAGTTCAAATTTACAACCGAAATATCGTTTTATAAATTCACTTTTCACCCATCGAAATATCTGCATCTGCTCTAGCATTTCACCAGAAACGGAAAAAAGTTCCCTGCGTTTCTCTGTTCCGTTTTTAATTGATTTAGACATAACAATTCTAACCGCCATTCAAATAACCTTTTGAAAGAGTTAACCTACAATTGCAAAGCGTCTCTTTACTGAAAGAATTTCAACTCAAAACAAATTAAGCAAAAGCAACTCATAAAATATAAACAAAAGTTTCTGATAGCAAAATTACTGAGCGAATGTTTATAGTTAAATGGATAGAAAGAAAATCGTTGGGTGATCCCCCCCCCCGCCCCTGAAATGGTGGTTAATAAGCCTTGGTGACAAACTGAGGAGCTATTTTAAATTTTCTAAATGATCTAGATAAGGTACCAATCGCGAAAAAACTGCATAGTTACTTTTAAACTGAATTTTTAAAAATGAAAAAGTTTTCTTGAAACTTTTAATTTAGTTTTAATTGAAAGCTAAATGATTAAATTTACTATTTCCAGTCAGCAAAATACTCTCTGGTTTATTTCAAACAGAAATTATTGATTGGAATATAAAAGATTGAGATATATTTTCATTTTTTAATTTTGCCGCCATCTTTGAGCGATCGACACATTTGTAAACAAAAGTTAATTCTTGGTTTTAAAAATCTTGCAAAAATAAAATATACATCGGTGACACATTATTGTTGGAAAATTAGCAAATTTTATGTTAAATGAATCTGATTTACACAAGTTTTACTTATTTATAGCGTGAAATTTAGAATAAAACTATTTTTTAATTACAAATTTGAACTTTTTGACCTGTCCGCGTCGTAAATCAAGAAGTTATTGGCAGGTTTTTTATTAGAGATAAAATATATGGCGTTTATAAGTGACAAAATTGTACAATTTTTTTGCAGGTAAGGGAAGAAACTCTTACCTTGTAATTTGCACATAGAAATTACCGTCCAAAAAAAACTTTAAAGCCCCCCCCCAAAATTTAAATTATCGAGGCAGAATGATTTTTATTTAACTTTTCAATTTTTGATAGGTAATATAAACATCAATTCTTAAATAAAAAATCTAACCGCAACATTTCTTTAAAGATTTTTAAAATATATTTAAAACTTTCTAAATAATTATAATAACAAAAAAAAAATGAAAACGATTCTTTTAAAATTTCATTAGTAATCAATTTTTTTTTTTTAGACTATAATATCCTTAATTGTTATTATTTAGTCAAGCAATTAAAAGCTTATCAAATTAAATAATATCAGAATTTTATTGCATTTTTTATTTTACTCTTCGGGGCCGATTTTCGGATACCGAAGCAAAATTTTTAAAATATCTAATGTTTTATATTCCCCAATGAGTCCTGCGTTAACTAATAAAATTATAGACCGCAACATTTTCAAATTTATTAAAATTTCATGAATTTATGTGGACTGGGGTAACAAAGATTTTAAAAACATTTACTAAGATTTTTTAAAAATAATAATTTCAAAAATAATTTCATTTATTTGTGAATGAGTACTGAAAGTTTCATTAAAATCAGACTATTATTTGATTTTTGCGAGAATTTCAAAATTAATGCATTTGTCACCGGAAAAAAGTGGGTGACGTTATCATTTACGTTTTCCATTGTAAACAGTCGTGACGTTTTGGTTAACCCCTAAATTAAAATTAGATATTCTGCCAAAATTTCGAACATGTTAGAATAGATGAAAAAATTTAATAAATAAGTAAAAACTACTTTGATCTTTCCTTTTAATAATAACATAAACATTTTGAGTGAATATGTTCGTTTTTATTAAGTTTGGGACTTTTTTTATTCAAACTTTTTTTTCTTTTTTTCTTTAGCGATTTAGTGGGAGTAACTAAATGCTTATAAGCCTTTATCTCGTCAGGAAAATTTTTCTGAATTCAGTTCATTGTAATTATTTTTCTATATTATTCCTTATCTTATTTTTCTATATTATTTTTTAATTTCCGTCAATAAAAAAAAAAGAATAATAAACATTCACTTCGGCTATATACTAAATATATAATTTTAAAACGGAATAGCATGCAAGGGAGGCAATTTTAGGTTAATAAAAAAGAGTTATTTCCCTTGGCATATTTGCTACGTCTTATAATTTTTTTATAAATGTTAGTACCAAGCACCATTTTTGTTTCATCGCAAAATTGAAGAATGACTACAACTCTACTCACGAACTTTTCTGTTGTTAAAAATTAAACCACATCAGATATTTATAGGTTATTCATTTTTGGAAATGTTTCAATTTTGACATGTTCAAGTTACAATGTAATGCTCAGCTGCGGCGTAAAGTTTACTAAACCAAATTTAACGTATAATTTTGTTTAATCTCAATAAATCAGACATCGATATGAAATTCCTAGGCCAGACATTTAAGTTATAAACATTTCTAATCATAATTTTCTGTCTCTCGACGACAAATAAAAATTGTTGATAGAATAATTCGGTTGCTGGTATTCCATTTTTAAGACGAACGATAGATGAATTTTTATTAACTTTGATGTCCTCAACAAACATTATTCTGTGATAAGCTTGCGATTATTGCTGCAATAATTTGTGAGACGACCAAATTCATTACCAATCGAGTATTTTTAAAAAATACCCTACCTGATACGTTCTAAAACTTCATGATGTCATTGTACCTCCACTCATTTTCGATAACTAACTTCTAAATTGAATTTTTAAGACTAAAGTTTTTCTTGAAACTTTTATTTTAGTTTTAATTGAAATCTAAATTGTAAATTTACTATTTCTAGTAAGCAAAATACTCTGGTGTATTTCAAACAGAAATTATATTGATTGTAATCTAAAATTTTCCAATTTGTTTTTTTAATCTTTCAATGTTTCGGCTACTTTTTAGCGATCGACACATTTGTAAACAAAAGTTTATTCTCGGTTTTAAAAATCTTGCAAAAATAAAATATACATCTGTAACACATACTTTTTTTAATTAGCAAATTTAATGAGAAATTAACATGATTTTCACAAGTATTCCGTATTTATAGCATGACATTTAGAATAAAACTATTTCTTCAACAGAGTTGAACTATCTAACATTTCAACCGTATTTAAAATGTGTGAACAGATGCGAGATAAGTGTATGGTGATCACAAGTGGCATAATTGTACAATTCTTTCCTGTAAGAGGAAGAAACCCTGACACTCATGACCTTTTAATGCACACATATAAATTACCATACAAAAAAACTTGAAATACAAAAATTCATAATTAAAATTATTTTAAAATATGAAGGCAAGACGATTTGCATTAACCCTCTTTAAATTTTAAATTAGTAGATATAATCTTTACTTAATCAGTTTATAAACTAACCACAACAAATCTTTGAAGTATTTTAAAATATTTTTCAAACTATATGAATTATTATAATTTTAAAAAAAAAAGCAAAAAATTTCTCTTAAAATTTCTTTTTTAATCGAATTTTTTTTTCCTTCGGACTATAATGTCCTTAATATATATCATTTATTAAAGCAATTAAAAGCTTAACAAATTAAATAATGTCAAAGTTTTACTGCATTTTTATTTTATTATTAAGAGCAAATTTTTGGAAATAAAGGCAAAATGTTTTTTAAAAAATAACAGATGATTTACATTCCCCAATGAGTCCTGCGTTTAAGTAATAAAACCAATTTTCCCAACAAAATTTAGTTTCTTAAAATTTTAGGAATTTACGTGAAAGGTGGGTGGTATAACAGATGTAAAAAAAAATATTTTTACCAAGATTTTCAAAATATTATAATAGAAATTATTTAATTTTTGCAAGAATTTCCAAATTAATGTGTTTTCCACCGAAAAAAAAAACAGTTATATTATATGACGTTTTCCATTTTTAAATTCTCGTCACGATTTGATTACCCGCTGACTAAAATCAAAACAAAATCTTTTACCAAAATTTCGAACGTGTAAAAACGAATATTTTAAAATTACAATAATTAAAAATACTTTGATCTTTTTCTCTTAATATTAACATAAACATTTTTATGGAAAACTTTCGTTTTTATTAAGTTTGGGGCTTTTTTTATTCATACTATGCTGCTTCTTTCAGCGATTTATTTTTAATGCAATGTAGTGAGTCCCTATAAAAATAAAATAACATGTAAAAATAATCTATGTAAACAAAAATAAAAAGAATCCAAATTAAAATAAGGGTTTCACGCTTTTCTTTAAACATCATTATCTTTTTCTCTCTCTTTTCTTCCCTCTTTATAGTTTATATCAATGTGCATTGTGGTACAGTGGATATCAACCTGGAACGACAAATCGAGGAACCTAGTTCGAATTCCAGTTGAATTCCTTGCATTCACTTACGCACAAATACCATTGGGAAAGGTATTAATCCCTCCAGTTATGGGTTAAATAATAGGACAGATTGGGTTCTATAGCCTTGGTCGGCAACCAGTCTACCGCAGAAAGCAATGGCAACCTACTGCGGGATAATCTTCTGCCCAGTCTGTCATGTCTCTTTCGAAACATGATCGCCCAAAGCGTGTATCACGTATGGCACTTAACTGACTGAAGAGAAGAATGTGTCCTTTTTTCCATTTCTATTCTTACCATAGGATACAAATCCTAAATAATCCATCAACCAACTAAAAAACACAAAATAAATTGCATACCCGCAAAATCGGATTTAAACGACCAACATTTGGGAAAAACCCAAAGTAAAATTGCACACCCGCAAAAAAAGGATTCAAACGGCTAAAGGCTTTTCTTTTTCACAAGTCCGTGTGAAAAGCGAAACTCTGGATCCTGATTGGTTGACAAATCGAAAAATTCAAATAACGTCAGTGAAACGGTTTTTTTCACAACTAAAGAAAAAAATCGACTTGCAGCCTCCCACGTGATCAGATTACAATATTTAAGGATGGCCCCTGACAGGTCACAGCAGTTAGTCTGATATGAGAGCTGTTAGGTGAGGACCCTGTGGCACTGTAAAGAAAGAAAATTCAAGAAGCCGACCCGGACGCAGGGCACGTCACAGTTTTATGCGACCTCTTCTTCCAACGTCCTTTTCTTCATTTTCACACCACGCCGCTAAAGAGAACAATAACAACGACAAAATAGACGCGTTAAGTACAACTTCTTTATTTGCTTTGCCTTCTCTCGCCCTCAACCTAACAAAAAGAGGAAGGAACAAAGATTTTATATTCTGCTACTACACAACCATGAACTCTAAACTTCTGCAGACATTTTAAATATTTACTTTACTAGGTTTTGTGTTTAGCAGAAGAACTTAGATTTGGTGAATAGTTAAAATTATATTTTATACAAAAGGATGAATGTGGTGTATGTTTAATTTAAGTTTTTATAAGATAACAAGAGCACTGGACCATATGTAGAAGCACTATTCTAGAAATGGACGATTGGTAGACAAGCAAGATGGATTCTGGTTAGTCATAATATAGTTAATAATATTTTGCTTTCCAATTTTTTTTCACTTATTTACCTTGGCATTATAAGCTTACCTGCTCTAAGATTCCGGCAAATTGGTGAAGGTTGTTTAATTCTACTAAATTCAGCCACGTTATGTCGGAGATCCATCGGTGTGGTTTTGGCTGCACCGTGTTGAGGTCAAGGGAAGCGCCACCTGGTGTTAAAATAAATAAATAAAAAACTTTTGGGTATCTAAACAGTCGCTGTCTTTTAATTGAAAAAGAGGTCAACCTAAATGTTCAGAAGAAACCAAATAAAAAGCAATTAAGCGGACACCCATTCACGAGCACAATAAAAATAAATCCAGCAATTGCACAACGAAAAGAAAATCAATCAACCACAAATAATATAACAATGAAAAGAAGTCAACAAAACAGAAGCAATCAAAGAAGATTAACCACCTGTAGAACCATTCACATACTAAAATATTAACCTACGCCAATCTCTATATAAATAAATAAAGAAAACAAATAAAAAAAAAACGGGTATACGATAGCGAATGGGAGATTTAGCCCTGACGAATGAGATTTAGCCCTGACTTCTCTACATTAATCCTGTTAACGCTCTATCTTTATCCCGATGTCGAGCACTTTATGGTTTCCAAAATAACTTTTCATCAGCAAATCACTGAAAAAAATCATCAATCTTGTCGCTAAGCTTTATCGCAACTCAACACAATATATATATATATATATATATATATATATATATATATATATCATAAATTTCAGTCACGTGCAAAAAAATCATTTAACTTATTCAAAATAAGCTACGAACATATAGATAGATAGATAGATAGATAGATAGATAGATAGATAGATAGATAGATAAAGACGTCTTTGGAATTTTCTGCAACTTTTCTGGACGGTTGTCTTATTTACGCTGATAATGCTACCATAATCCTTGCCTTCAGTTCTCTTTGATGCGACAAGAAGTTTTGGTGGTCTCTCGTTCAACTGTGCCCCCACTTATTGTTGTGGGATCTCCCCCTTTTGTATATGACAATGGACTCGACAGAGTGTATATATAATCCTGCCATAGAGAGAACAGTTGAAGATCTGGAATGTCAGTTGTAGTTGCAATTTGCAGTGGAGAGTAATTCGTAGAGATCCGTTACAGTTATCGAAGAGTTCCGACAGATACTGAAGTTAACCAGAGACCAGATTAGCTCTGAGCTCTACTCAGCTAGAATAAGTTACCCGAACATACTATTTCACTTCAAGATTTGTATATATTTATTTCTACTAATAGTGTTCCTGAATTGACTAACCCGCGTTCGTTTGCATATTACGTTCAATATAACCTACTTTCTATCTTCATACCGGTTTTTGTTGTTCATTATTTTGGCGGTTCTCCGGACTCTATAACACTTATAATGATCAAGGTGGTTGCAGTCTGGGTAGTTAGGTGGTCAGATGTAAGATGTAATCACAGAAATTGTCTGACAGTCACCACTGAGCTCTCCTGCGTGTGCCACATGATGCCGAGTCCTGTTGCCATAAACAAGACCTTCCAGCAGCCCCCTCTCTTGACCCAGGGTAGTACTATCCCCTTAAGCAACTTCTTGTAAAATTCTGTATTGAGTTTGAGCCTCCCCACA
Organism: Ascarosepion bandense; assembly: GCA_037127315.1. Taxonomy (NCBI): domain Eukaryota; kingdom Metazoa; phylum Mollusca; class Cephalopoda; order Sepiida; family Sepiidae; genus Ascarosepion; species Ascarosepion bandense. Next base: position 1,268,130 of record JBBBDQ010000414.1, read on the forward strand.
AGAAATATGAATGGAGTTAAATCGTCGCCATCACTCGCGATCACTTCAAGCCCCAATATTGTTGAGTGAAGATATCATCCAACTCTTTTCCGAATTCTCTGCACTGCCCTCTGATTAACACGCAAACAGTCATAAATGTTTGTATTGAAGCTTCTGGCGTAAATGCCAAGCAGTAAAGCATGCCGTTTCAAAATTTCTGGCGAAGTGAATTGCGTGATGGTGGTCTTTTTTTCTATAGACGGTACCAAAGTGAACCTACTATACTCTACAGTAACTCCCTCAAATATATTGTTGGGGAGTCACCCTTTTTACATATATAAATGGACTCGTCTAAGGTATACAAATGATCATGCCTACAGAGAACGAAGTGTGTAAAACAGTGTGTGTGTGTAAGGGAGGGCTTGCAACGCCAGTACTTGTCACAGCAGTTGAACCGCCGCTAGTTGGTCAGCAAAAATATAGACTTCTTAACCGGACTTACTTCTTATCTACAAGATTGTATTTATTTGATTCCTACTAACAAGTATTCCTAGTATTCCTGAATTCTGCTAACCGTGTACAGGTTGTATATATATCTTGTTCAATATACTTACATTTTTCCGTTCGTATCTGTTTTGTGTTATTATTATATTGTGTGGTTTCTAACAAGAATCCACAACAATTTGGTGACGAGGATTCGAACAAGTTCATGCGGAGGAAAATACGTTTTCAAGTCAGTCGCAAAAACAACAATTTGGCGACGAGGATTTCGGACAAGTTCACGCGGAAATTAAAAAAAATACGTTTTTCCACGTCAGCCGCCAACAAGCAATTGGCGACAAAAGATTTTCGAACAAGTTCACGGAGGAAAAAAAGACGTTGTCACATCAGTTGTAAAGAATAAATTAGCGACAAAAGAATGCGAATCTCACGCATAAACGAAGAAACAACAAATCAACGTCGAGGAGCTCAAAAATCACATAAGTGGAGTCAACAACATCAAATTGGCGAAGCAGATTTCGCGCACAAGTCGCACAACAAAATTATGACGAATTTCTTCCCGGAATCACTTTAACAAAGAGTGCTACAAATTAATTCGAACAAGTCGACCTCAATCAAGTTGTCGACACTATCACCAAGAGATAGAAAAAAAACTATCGGAACTAATTTCTAGAAACCAGTTGCTAAAAATCAAACCTCCCACGGAATCAAAACAGCAAAATCATGGAGGATTTTCAGAAGGGAATACTTGAAATCATTAAGAGAACCGAAGACAGTATCAATTAGAAGTAAGACAATTGGAAATGCAAAAGAACAAATGAAGGAAGGCAATTGGAAATGCAAAAGGCGAATGAAGGAAGGCAATTGGAAATGCAAAAGGCGAATGAAGGAAGGCAATTGGAAATGCAAAAGGCGAATGAAGGAAGGCAATTGGAAATGCAAAAGGCGAATGAAGGAAGGCAATTGGAAATGCAAAAGGCGAATGAAGAAAGGCAATTGGAAATGCAAAAGGCGAATGAAGAAAGGCAATTGGAAATGCAAAAGGCGAATGAAGGAAGGCAATTGGAAATGCAAAAGGCGAATGAAGGAAGGCAATTGGAAATGCATAAGGCGAATGAAGGAAGGCAATTGGAAATGCAAACGGCGAATGAAGGAAGGCAATTGGAAATGCAAAAGGCGAATGAAGGAAGGCAATTGGAAATGCAAAAGGCGAATGAAGAAAGGCAATTGGAAATGCAAAAGGCGAATGAAGGAAGGCAATTGGAAATGCAAAAGGCGAATGAAGGAAGGCAATTGGAAATGCAAAAGGCGAATGAAGGAAGGCAATTGGAAATGCAAACGGCGAATGAAGGAAGGCAATTGGAAATGCAAAAGGCGAATGAAGGAAGGCAATTGGAAATGCAAAAGGCGAATGAAGGAAGGCAATTGGAAATGCAAAAGGCGAATGAAGGAAGGCAATTGGAAATGCAAAAGGCGAATGAAGGAAGGCAATTGGAAATGCAAAAGGCGAATGAGGAAAGACAAGCACAATTGCAAGAACTGCTATTGAAATAAACAAGTACAGCCCTAGAAAGGAACACGGAAAAGGAGGAGACATTTTCACAAGATGCAATGTGGAACGCTATTGAAATTTTTAAATACTCAGTCGAGGAAGATAAAAATTTTGGAGTGTATTACAGGCGATATGAGGATATTTTTAATATCAACTGTCAGCATTGGAGTGAAAAGAAAAAATTAAGACTTCTACTCAGGAAATTAGGCACAGACAAGCACAATAAGTTCGTAGACTATATTCTCCCTAAAAGACGAATGATCTAACGTTCGATGAGGCAGTGACAGGCCCCACAGAGCTATTTAGCCCAAAAATCTCGTTGTTCCATAATAGGTGGAAATGCCCTAATCTCAGAAAAGACAAAAACTAAGACTATTCTACATTCGCAGCTATCGTCAACAAACACTGTGACAATTTTAAATTGTCGGAGCTTACCCCAGACAATTTCAAAAATACCTAGTAACTATATATACCAGCGGAACGAACTTACTGTTAACTGTAAACATAATTCACTATTTATTTTACAATATTATGAATATATATAAACTATTTTCACTAATGTAAATCTATATTTACACTTATTTGCTCGGTATTTCATCTGACATGGATTGTCAAATTAATATTTGCTAGGTATTTAATTTGGCATATATTACCATACTAATATTTGCTAAGTATTCAATCTAACATAGACTTTCAAGTTATATAGTTACTAGGTATTTAATCCGATATAGATTATATTATGGTGAACACACCTAATCCTCAGATAATGGACTCTCCCTCCTATATTAATAAGAGTTAACAGGAAGTTCTTGAGAAGTTCTTGGGAATTCATAGGAATTCTTTAGAGTTCAGTAGAACTAATAGGCAGTTGATATTAGTCGTTAGTTAGCCGAATACTAAGGAGTCAGCTTTCAGTGGAAGATTACCAAGTTCCTAACATTTTGGGTGCGTTAAGTCGATTAGCAACCGACATTGCACGATTATAACTTTCAGTGCGAAAACTACACCACAACAGATTATCATCTCAATATTTGATAGATTTTAATCTCGCATAAATCAGCTACTTAATATTTAATAAATTTTTATTCTAGCACAGATGGACAAATTAATATTTGATAATTATAATTACTTAGGCATTAATTTCACATGGTTTCTGAATTCGTTATTAGTATCTAGGTTAAAATGTAAGTATATATGTATTTTTCTCTGTTTGTTTTTACTTATATTTATATATGAATATATATGCTTGGGTCATGGGTTTGTCTATGCATGTATATAGGTGTGCATGTGGTTTTATGAACTAATAAGCATAGGGATAGATTGTTTTGTATATATCTATCTATCTATCTATATATATATATATATATATATATATATATGCATGGCCGTATCTGACTATCATAGTGCTGTAATATAACAATCTGGGCCCACCCGAGGAAGCTGATGCAAGCGGGGGCGTTTCCGGTCGTTGAAAGGAACGGATGTTTGTTTCACCTTATTTCCGGCAGTAGCGGAAATGGCTACAGAGGCAAACAGAACAGGTGTCTCTGAGAATTATGTGAGCGTGCGTGGGCGAGGCAAAATCCGGAAGTCCCGGTTTGGAGATTATAAAAAGACCTCGGCGCACGGATTTCACCAGACAGAGAGACAGACAGACAGTAGACAGAGAGCCAGACAGACCAGAGTAGCAGTAGAGGAGCGACAGAGATCGGCCGGTGAAGAGAGACACTCCCGTCAACCCTTAGAAGCGCGCTCTCTTAATTCTCTGTTCCCTAGGCTACACGGTTCATCGTCGTTAATAAAAATATAAAGTGATATTTTTATATATATATATGCTTGCTGTTTTGAGACGAATAATTGGTGTTGTTCGATATATAACCGGCTCAGTCACAGACGTGTAATTGGTGCCTAAGTGACTTGCTGTTTTGAGACAACAAAACAGATAGATACGAGCTGGATACCACGGCGACGATTGAAAATTCAACGGACTTAAAACTACCAGATAGAAAGAAAAAAAGAAGACGAAAATATATAGCAGCCGCGCGACTGTAGACGTCAGCCGAGGTAGGTGACTCTTTGATTTGATAGTGTGTGTGTTTTCTGCTCGTGTTTATAAGTCTAGTTAGAAAAAAAAATGCATACTTTTGCCGATCTGACCCTAGAATTGAGAAATGTGTCGCACACATTAAGGGTAGAACGGAGGGGGTGTAGGACTACATGTAGAGAGTAGCAGTAGCGGAGAGCGCATAGGTTTGGGGTTGACGGGAGGAAGAAAGTTGAAATATTACCTATCTGTAAGTACAAAACATCTGAGTTAATGATTTATTTTTGTTGTTAATATTTTACCATATATGTGAAGTGAGTTTACTGGTATGTTGCTTAATTAATCTTACTTTTATTGAGTAAGTGAAAGGTAAAATCATGTAAAGGAAGTTTCTTCTACTCTTTAAAGTGGATAATTGGATTAACTTGTTGATAACAATGTTTTCGTTGGGTTGTGCAGTGTTAGGTTTTCTTTTTCTTTTTTGGATTTCTTTTCAATGACTGTACACTACAAAATGATTTACATTTCTATGGTTGTGAATTATGCTTTTGGCAGGTTCCCATCAATTCAACATCCTCTGTGAATTTTCATTTATGTGACTTGGGAAATATCTTTTGAAGATATATTAATTTCTGAAAACTTTATATTGACACGGATAGACCTGCAGATTCCACAGTTGATCGGAACAAAAAGAAAGATACAAACGTGGAAAATTATTAATAGTATCTAAAGCATAAAGTAAATTATACGTCTCTGGTTCAGTGGGTTGGTCCCCAATTACGCAGTAATTTCCCAATTTTTCAGTGGACACCATGCCGGTAGAATTGCGCGATATGGAGGAGATTCCTATCCGCAAACTAGTAAATACCTTGGAACAGATAAATATGGAGAGATTTAGTGAAGGATGTGAGGAACTCCCGAGGAGGTTGACGATAGGGGTCATTGCTGGCGTGGTCGGCGTTATGATAATCCTTGGAATAATAGCTAGGAAGCGGATTTTTAAGTGGGAAAGAAGCAACAGTGCTTCGGAAAATGAAATTGAGTTATCCGTTGTGAATAGTACTCCGGGGTCAACGGGTGTTCAACACTCAAATGTCTCTGCGTTAAACAGAGAGATGTCAACAAATCAGATATGCTTGGATCCGAATCCAGAGGAAGTAGTTCAGGGAATGGAAAACATTGTACAAACTAAGGAACTACGAGTCACGGGTTCATTTTTTTTAGACTAAATTAATATGGATGAAACCTCTAATCCTCCACAAGTAAATTGCATGCGGATTAACGTTGGAATCAGGGTAATTTTCTTCATTTTCTATTGAACATTTCTCGGTCAGACTATGAATGATATGTACGGCAGATAATGGCCATTTTTCTGTGTTCAAACATAGTATGTTTGAAATTAAATTAAATTAAATGAAGTTACATGTGTAACAATAAACTCGAGCAGAGGCACGCATGGTGTTGGTCAAAGGTCATTTACTCGATGTTAGTTTAGAAACTGGGGCGTGGTTACCGCCTATAATCATGTGGTTATGCATCGAGGAGTCTACGCTTATGGACAGAGTCGAGAAAGAAAATCTGTGTTCAAACATAGTATGTTTGAAATTAAATTAAATTAAATGAAGTTACATGTGTAACAATAAACTCGAGCAGAGGCACGCATGGTGTTGGTCAAAGGTCATTTACTCGATGTTAGTTTAGAAACTGGGGCGTGGTTACCGCCTATAATCATGTGGTTATGCATCGAGGAGTCTACGCTTATGGACAGAGTCGAGAAAGAAAATGAACATTTTTAAGAACTTTGCCCAATTCTGTGAAAATGGATATTAAAAAAAAGTGGGGGGGAAAACGAACAATGAAACATCGAGCTGGTAGAACAATTTTCACGATGGACACGAACATTGTTGGGTTGCCGATGTAGGCTCCCCTATATATTTTTTTTTGTTGTTTTTTTTTTGTTTCGGCATGCACATGTTTTTGTTGTTTTGGCGTGCACATGTTTTATACAATTGTCGGGCTTGTGTGGCGTGGGGAGGAGAGTGAGGGTGTTGCGCTTAAAATGTTCTTAGGTGAACATTTTGGAAAATGGGTGGGCGAGGAATGTAATATAACAATCTGGGCCCACCCGAGGAAGCTGATGCAAGCGGGGGCGTTTCCGGTCGTTGAAAGGAACGGATGTTTGTTTGACCTTATTTCCGGCAGTAGCGGAAATGGCTACAAGAGGCAAACAGAACAGGTGTCTCTGAGAATTACGTGGTCGTGCGTGGGCGAGGCAAAAACCGGAAGAAAAAGTCCCGGTTTGGAGATTATAAAAAGACCTCGGCGCACGAATTCACCAGACCAGACAGACAGTCCAGACAGACCAGAGTAGCAGTAGAGAGAGAGACACACAACAGACGACACTCCCGTCAACCCTTGGAAGCGCGCTCTCACTCTCTGTTCACTAGGCTACACGGTTCATCGTCATTAATAAAAATATAACTTATATTTTTATATATATGCGTGTTTGTTGTTTGTCAATATACAACAGACTAATCATAGTGAAAATCCGGGCAAGGAAAAATGTCTTCGTTAGAAATCAAACTAAACAATTCACGAAGAAAGAAAGAAAGAAAGAAAGAAAGAAAGAAAGAAAGAAAAACGAAGAAAACATCCGAATGAACGCAATGAAAATCTGTTTATTAATTTTGGGAGAAAAGATTGGTTATACTCAGAAAGTCCGAACCCAATTTCCTGCTTTCGTTCACGTTCTGTGCCTAATTTCCATTGGAATAGCCGAAAAAATCCGCAAAACTCATAGTTTCTGGAAAACGATGACACTGATGACGTCATCACATTGTCAACTAATAAATCCGGGCAATTTTCTCTGTGCCCGGTGTTTTTTTAGCTTCAGCTACGGCCCTATATATATATATATATATATATGCGTGTGTGTGTGTGTGTGTGTGTATTTGTTGTGGGTATATATGTATGTGTATTTCTGTGTGTGTATGTATATATGTATTCTTGTTTATGCATGTATATATGTGTGTATGTTTTTGTGAAAGTGTTCCAGTGTCTATTTGTGTGTATTTATGCCTATAATTGTCTATAAGTAGATCCATGTATGTGATTTTTTTTATATTGCATACGTATATTGTATTTTGCAGGTGAATTTGCGTGCGTATATATTTAACTATATCTATTTGTTTATGCACTGGAATCTGATTGTTTGTCTCGACTTAATTTAAAATTTCTCCTGTCCACGTTGTCTTACGCATTCGGCCCTACATGTATCAAATATATGTAGCGTTTATAGACATTTCTTAAACTGGCTCTAAATCTAATGCATAAATCGATACGTCACTAAAAAACAAGAGTTGAAAAATTAGTATATGTATATGTGCGTATGTATGTGTATATGTATATGTACGAGTATATGTATGTATGTATGTATGTATGTATGTATGTATGTATGTATGTGCATATTTGTTTGTTCATATGTGGATATCTATATATTTGTGTATATGTGTGTCTATCTCTCTTTCCCGCTTCATATTTGAATAACTTTATAATTATCTAAATCTAATACTTTGTTAAAGTGAGAATTTAAAATTCGTAGTCTCTAAAACTGATTTGTAATTAATGTTCTTGAAAATAAATTTTTATTTTTCTTGTAAAGTGAATCTAATAGTCGATTGGTAATAGTGATCTTTATTTTAATGAAACATTAGCATTAATGCCCCAATAAATTGGTTTTGGAATCTGTTATGTTCTTCAAATTAGAAATTGTATTTTGATTGGTCACCACAAACTATGTAACAATGTCTCCCTGACTGAGAGGGCTTAGCTAGTTTTGAATCTTGTAAAACTCTTCAGCTCGAAATCAGCACCATCACTTGGTAAAACAGATAGATAGATAGATAGATAGATAGATGGATAGATAGATAGATAGATAGATAGATAGATAGATAGATAGATAGATAGATAGATAGATAGATAGATAGATAGATAGATAGATAGATAGATAGATAGGATAGGATAGATAGATAGATAGATAGATAGATAGATAGATAGATAGATAGATAGATAGATGGATAGATAGATAGATGGATGGATAGATAGATGGATAGATAGATAGATGGATGGATAGATAGATGGATAGATAGATAGATGGATGGATAGATAGATGGATGGATAGATAGATAGATGAGAAACCATAGATAGATAGATGAGAAACCATAGATAGATAGATAGATAGATAGATAGATAGATAGATAGATAGATAGATAGATAGATAGATAGATAGAGGAGAAGCCATAGATAGATAGATATGAACAAGTCCACATAAATGATAAAAGGCTGAAATAGACAGAAGCATAGAACTGAAAAGGCAGAAAAAATTCACCTTTGATGAGTGTCAGAAACTCTTCTTGTTTAATCTTTTTTGTCTGTAAATCGATTTTAAGTGCAAGCAACAAAGTGAATGTCATCTTGTCCTTTTCGTAAAGACCTCTTACTGTGTATTTAAAAATCTCATATGTCATATATTCGATGATGTTGTGAATTCGTTTCTGCGTTACTGGTGACTTCGTCGACCTGCAATAAAAATAAAATATATTCACATTTTTTTCGTTTTTTTTTTTTTTTTTTTTTGGCATTCTTTCCTATTTCCTTTTTTACTCTCAATGGGAAATAAATGAGCAATATATGGACACTTCGATGGCTCTTTCTTTGTATTTGAAAAATTATAAAAACGACCGACCGGTTCTTTTTTCGTTAATCTTCAATTGTTGGCTGCTCCATTTTATTATCATTATTATTTTTTTTTTTTTTTTTTTTCTTTCAGTTTCAGTAACATCGCGAATTTCTAACAACGAAGTCTGTGACGACCTTTCTTACTGAAATAACGTGGGGAAAATTACTGTAAAAGAAATAAACGGAACTGAAAAAAAAATACCGGATGTAATATTCCGACTGATGAGTTCTCGGAATTTCTCGTCCGTTGTATCCAGTAACGTTCCAGATTTTTTACTAAAAGGATCTCGTATCTCGATTTAGCTATGCCCATGCATCTTCAATTGCACAAGTTTCTAGACGCAACCCGTTTATAAGAAACTGTAAGCAAATTTTACAAAATCATCAGTAACTATATTAATGACGTCAGTGTGGCTTAAGCAATGAATAAATAAATAGATAAAAACCGAAAAAATATCATAAACTTAAAGTAAACATGTTAGTCAATACGTAAATGTAAACTATTTTCAAGAATTCTTCTAATTCCAATTTGTCTAGTTAACTTGTAGTAGTAGTGAACACAGCCCTAGACGAAGCAAGAAGCCTAGGGTGCCTGCCTCTTTTGTAACTGCAAAGCGGGTGCTGGACGAGGCAAGCAACATGGCGGCGGAGCAGGGAATGACTGTGCGCGTGCGCAGGAGAACCGAAAAGGAGGCCCATGCGTACGCAAATCGTGAACGGCTCGAGAGAGCAAAATAAAGCCTCAATTTGGGTGTGGACAGAAGAAACGCGAGCGGTTGAAGAAGACGGACCGTTAGTGCTTAACGAAGAAGATAAATACAGACAACAAGAAGAAGACAAATATAGACAAGAAGAAAAACGAGAACTCTGTTCCTGCACATAACGCATAACAAATACAGTCAGTCAGTTAAGTGCCATACATGATACACGCTTGGGCGATCATGTCTCGAAAGAGACATGACTGACTGGGCAGAAGGTTATCCCGCAATAGATTGCCATTGATTTCTGCGGTAGACTGGTTGCCGACCAAGGCTACAGAATCTGTCCTATTATTGTAATCTAGATTTTTCGCACTTACTCTCGAAGTCCTTTCTGATCTTGCAAGTCGCTCCCATTCGTCGAAATCCTTTTAACACTACTTGCGAAATCTGGTTTCGACTTTTTTCTTTAAGCAGATGGTTAATCCTTTTTCTATTTGGGAAAAAACTAGGATTTCACACGTCGTTGTGAATTTTTGTAAAAGTAAAAAATAGAGTTGATTAGAATTCATTTTTTATCCGCTACAAGGCTACTATGATCTAAACATAATAATGATCAGAATTTTCAGTGGACGCCAATGCAAATTTAAATATATATAAATGCTGGAAAAAAAATAACTGTATTATCGAAAGCAGTAAGACAATATATCGGCAATTTTGATTTTTTTTATCAAAATAAGTTTAGTAAGTGACATCCTTTCCAAAGTTGTCTGTTTCATGATTTGTTTTTTGGTTTGTTTTATTTATTTATTTATCTTTCTTTTTTTTTTTTTTTTTTTTAGCAATAATGTCTCAAAATTCAACATCAACTGATTCTTTTATTTTTTTTTTTTCAATCTCTTTAGAACGTTGATGATCATGGCCGTACACAATTTCCTGTCCCTTGTAGCTCTTGATAAATTTCATTTTTTTTCTATATCTCTTAAACCTCGTTCCGCCATTTATTTACTCAAGCTCTCGAGGTAGGTTAAGCGTCGCTTTCCTTGTCCATCTCGCTTTCAATCTGTTTTGCGAGTATTCAGTCAGTTAAGTGCCATACGTCATACACGATTGTGCGATCATGCCTCGAAAGAGACATGACTGACTGGGCAGACAAAATTCCCGCAGTAGGTTGCCATTTCTTTCTGTGTTAGACTGGTCGCTAGCCAAGACTATAGAACCCAATCTGTACCGTTATTTGAACCCTAGCTGGTGAGAAAAGACAAAGTAATATCTTTCCCAAGGGTGTTTCAGCGTAAGTGAATGCAACGAATTCAAACTCACTCAGTTAAGTGTCATACATGATACACGCTTTAGGCGATAATGTCTCGAAAGAGACGTGACTGACTGGGCAGAAGATTATACCGCAGTAGGTTGCTATTGCTTTCTGCGGTAGACTGGTTGCCAGCCAAGGCTATAGAACCCAATCTGTTCCACTATTTAACCCATAACTGGAGGGAAGAGACAGATTAATACCTTTCCCAAGGGTATATGTGTGTAAGTGAATGCAAGGAGTTCAACTGGAATTCGAACTCGGCACCCCGGCACAAAGCACATTCGCACCAGAACGCACATCCTACTTAGCTCTACCGAATTCTCGTTCCGAGCTGAAATCCACTGCACCACGACGCACATCCTTCCTCTGAGTATGAAGAAATAGAATTAAATAAAGTGGAATGAGTTGAAAATACCAGTGCCAATTCACAAATCTTTTTTTGTCACTTGGAGACGGTTAAAATGGTTTCTTTTGTTGGCAAAAGATTTGGAAGCCAAAAATAGCTTATAGTATTTTCAAGCCAAACAATATTTAAGTCAAATCCAAACAAATATCACGGAGAGCCAGCTATGAAAATATAAAATCTGGAATTTCAAAACCCTTTTTTCTTATATGAAGCGGATTAAGGTGTTTTTCTTCCATAACAAAAGATTTTTAGATACAAAAAATCAATTAACATTAGATGTCTTGGTGATTCGTATTATTAAATAATAAACAATATTTTGTCTTTAAAAAAATCTATTAATGTGTTTTTGTTTACAAATGAAATTAATGCGGATTTGAATAAAGAAAAAACGTATGAATTTTTTTTAAGTATGAAAATATAAAGTATTTTTATTTCGTCCTTTTACAATTAATTTTCTCAGCGTCTGTGAATGTTAAAGTTCCTTTTTGTAGTTATTTGTTAAGCTGGAAAGAAATGTGATTTATCCGCTTGTATGTGTGAAAAAGAGGTCTGGGATAAAGTAAGGAAGAAAGTAAAAGTGTTACGTAGCGTGGCGAGGAATAGTGTAAATAGCCCGGTAAGAAAGACGAGTGAACATAGTAATGAAATCTCTATGAAGCCGGGCGCATCGTGAACAGGTGCACTCTGTTGCTGCTCCTTCTCCTTACTGGCTTGTTCGTCAAGATCAATGATTCACAACTGCGGCGCCAATGCATATTAGTGTGCCGCGCGATCCTCTTAACTTTGCTGAGAAATATTGTTACTGCATATATGTTTGTGTGGAGAAGAAGTCATGGTACAGTGTTAGTATTTGAATAAGTGAATAAATATAGTTTTTTTAAAATAATTCTTTATACTATATCACTTCTAATATTGGGCGTCCGTTGTGTGAAGAAGAAGAATTGGCCATCATTTCTAGTAATTGAGGGCTCAAAATAAAACATTCGATGGTACATTATGTATTTCAATACAAAAGGAACATCCCAAATTAGCTAAAAATACTTTATCAGTTTTATTGCAATTTTCTACTTCTTTATATGAATGATGCTTCTCAACCCTAAATAACGTCAAAAATAAGAAGCAAGAAAGACTACATTCAACTGAAGAAGAAATGAGGGTCTGCTTATCGCACATTCGACTAAACATTGAAGAAATCGTGAAAAAACACCAGGCACAGGTTTCACACTAAATAAGCTGCACAATAGAGATATTGAAGTAAAGTAAGTTCGTTTTTGAGTGTGTATTTTTTTTAATCTATGGTTTTATTTCATAACGTTTTAATGAATAGGCTTTAAAAAATTTTCTAAATGTGTCGTGATATTTTCATTTGCCTCTAGGTGTGCCGTTGCTTAAAAGTTGAGAAACGCTAGTCTAGAGACCTTACTTAAATATTCTTCAAAGAAATTACACAGCATGGTTTCTTTTATTATTATTATTGTTATTATTATTGTTATTATTGTTATTATTACGTTGTCATTTTTCATCATATTTTGATTTCTGCTATGGTCGCACTACCTACCAAGTCTACGAGAAGGCCTCAGGCTATGGCTCCATTTCATGTTTTTCTATCTCCCCTAACATCCCTAGCGTTGCATAGGCAAAGTTCTCCTTAGTGTGTTGGCTGTACTTAACACAACAATTTTGTGTATGCCTCTTAAGCTGGGGTTTCCAGGGATTCTTTCAATGTGTTGTTTTGTTCCATTTTTTATCATTCCAAGTGCACCTACTATCACTGGCACGATTCTTGTTTTCAATTTCCACGTTTTTTTCTATTTCAATTTCCAGGTCTTTATATTTTGACAGTTTTTCGAATTCCTTGGTTGCTATGTTACAATCCACTGGACAAGCCATATCAATTAATAGGCAAGTTTTTTCTTTCTGTTTTTACCAAAAATGTCCGGCCTATTTGCTTCAATTTTTCTGTCTGTGTAGATGGTGTAATCCCATAGAATAGTGAATCTTTTATTTCTGTAACCGGTGCTGGGTGATGTTCATATCAGTGTTTGTTTACAGATTTTCTATAGTGTTTGCACATTGTCCAATGTAAATATTGCCCCACTCTATCGTGACGCTTTTTATATTCATTTGGGGCAAGTACATAACATCCTGAGATTAGATGGTCTATTGTTTCTTGGTATTTATCACAGAACGTGCATTTTAGATCCACATTATCATGTATAATATTTTTATTATTATTATTATTATTATTATTATTATTATTATTGTTGTTGTTGTTGTTGTTCTTGAGGAGGAAGAGGAGGAGGAGAACGCAGCACATAAGTTGAAAAATATTAAATATTTATTTTCAAAGGATTAATTTATCAACCGGAAAAGTGCTCGAATCCTCCGACTCAGAAAACATCTTTTTATTTTTTCATTTGATGACTGACTGCTTTGCAGTTTATTTCCGTCTTCGTTTCACAGAACATTTCTAATCACCGAATTTAAATTTATTTTAGGATTCATTTCTACCGGCAGCGCTTTGATGAAATCTATTTTGTCCGTGATTACATTCAGCAAAACGCCAAACTCAATCGCTAATTTACTTTTGCAGGCAGTCAATCTAAAGTAAAAGGGTTTCATTTAAACAAACAGCAATTAAGAAATGTATTGACAAAACAGGTTTACAGAAATCAAGAAAAGAAATTAACTTCATCATTGAAGCTATCGTTAGTTAAACACGCTCTGACGAACTTAGGTCACTGGTGCCCCCTCCACAAGAATTTATTCGGGCAACCAGACTAACAAAAAGGTCCCACCCTTTTACAGCTAGATCAATCAAATGCATGTGACAATTCTACTCCATCAGCTTCTTTTCTTTCACTTCCCGCCTGTGGAACTCCCTTCCATATACTTGCTCTCCTGGCGACTACAACCTTCAGGAATTTAAATGCAAAGCCAATTCCCATCTCTTACCCACTTAACTCCAGCCCTTTCCACATCATCCCGTGTATCTTGTTCTTTTTCTGTTTCTCTATCTTCGTAACTGTCTTCACTCCTGTGTTCACATCATTCTCTTGCCCTTTCTCTTTCACCCCCTGTAGCTGGTTCGTCTTTGTTTTCACCCCCTGTCTAAAACGTTAATTCTCTTATGTATCTCCTGCACATCAGTGGCGGTACTGCCTTGCTTGGGGTGAAATGATTAAAAAAGTACTCGCACAATATAGCAACAAAGATGAAGACAACATTCTGAACAGTTTAATTAATGTAAATAATTACAATACTTCACTTCAGAAATATAAACAGATCCTGAAGAAGGCAGGTGTGTACAACGACTGAAATGTCGTGAATATAGCAACAACGGTCCAAACAATTTAAATAATTATAACACCTCATCTCAGAAATATAGACAAATAAGCAAAAGTTACTTACCTTGTCATTGACATGTCAAACAGATGCAAAAACTGGCTTAGTGATGTTTGATACATGCAGTTGACCATGTTCATCTCAGTAATCAGGAAGTACAGGATACTCCCCCTTGTAGCGACAGGACGAAACTCTTCCCTAGCTTCGTTGATCTTAACTTCCGTTTCGCCTGCAGTGATCAGCTTCTGTCTTACATCTTTCGAAGTATCTTGTGTTGTGTGCAATACATTGATGAGATCTTCGTCGTCCACCAGAGAGCCCTACGGTATCACAAAAACGGCAGTTAATCAGCTTTACACGTCGTATTGGATTCTGATACTAGTGTAATCTTGCCGTCAAAAATGTAAATTGTCAGAAAGTTTTAATCTATCTAAACTTATTCATAAATGGAACATTGTCTCTGTGTGTGTATGTGTGTGTGTGTCCGTTAACTATAGACTCCGAAAAGCTGAACCGATTTTCTTGAAAATTTACACAGTTGTACTATAAACATCTGCGAGTGTTCTTAGCTAGGTTTTGTGTCGAGGTACCCACGATAAATATCGAAAATCAATAATCGAAAAAATCGGGTTATAGTAGGAGTGGTCCGATTTTAATCAAATTTGATACACTCATAGACAAAGACATAAGAAACGATATTCAGAAGTTTCAAGTTTGCAGTTCTTACAATAGAGCAGAAAATCGATAATATATATATATATATATATATATATATATATATATATATATATAAGGCAAAATGTTTGTGTGTGTGTCTGTTTATCTGCCTGTATGTCTATATTTTTTTCAGCCCTTTTATTTTAGTTTTTGCTTCGGGTTTAGCTCTAAGTAGGTATATTTGTAGTTTTTAGTCTCAGCCATGATACCATTTACTGAGAGGACTTATTTAGCCTTCAAAATTCAGTTTGCAACGAAAAAACTTATTTGATATCGATACCAGTAAATCAAAATTTGACGTACATCCATTCATTTTTCTTTCAGTCTACGGTTTCGCTTTAACTGAAAACAATTATTGCTTTTTAGTCTTTCGTGCCAACGTCCAAAGTTTCTGAGCTCCAGGACCATGGATTATTTTTAAAGCTTTCGTTACACCCGAGCAACGCCGGGCTATACTGCTAGTAATACAATAAACCAAAAAGTTTTAAAACAAGGAAAATATTGGACTGTTATGTGTTGCTTCTCCTATATGTCAGCGATTGCTGGGGATTCTTCTCAAAGATGAAAAAAACTCGGAGCAACAGAAATGTGGTTCTACAGAAGAATACTGAGATTGCCATGAACCGAAGATGTGAGCAGCGACCAGGTTTTGGAGAGAATGGAAACGAAAAGGAAATTCATAATTAACATCAGTAAGAGACATTTGAAGTTTATGGAGCACTTTATAAAGAAAGAAGGCTTGAAGAATCTGATACTCACAGGGTAGATAGAATGAAAGGAAGACATGGGAAAACAGCGTGTGACATACTAGATGGCAGAACAGGATTTGGAAAAATAACGAGACAAAATATATTGAGCTACAAGAGACAGGAAAATGTTGCGGTCTATGAACGCCTACGTCCTGAACGAACACTGCACATCAAAGAAAAAACCTGAGATTCAATGGCGCATAGATATAAAATTCATAACTGAGATAGAGGCCAATGAACCGCTTAATTAATCTGTTCTCTGTATATTTTTTAGACGGCTGTCGAGGTGCAATGGATATCGACTCGGAACGACAAATTCCGAGTTCGAATTCCAGTTGAATTCCAAACTTGTATCACGTATGGCCCTTAACTGACTGACTGAATATAATAGTTGAAAACATGATTAAGGCTTCCACTAAGCATAAATTGGGGGATCAGTTTTATATTGTTATGAAGTCATAAACTGATCCCCACTAATTACTACTTAATAATATAATACATCTCTTCCCCTCTAGCTATGAGTCAAATAACAGGACAGATTGGGTTCTATATCCTTGGTTAGCAACTAGTCTACCGCAGAAAGCAATCGCAACCTACTGTGGGATATTCTTCTACCCAGTCAGTCTTTCGAGACATGATGGCCCAAAGCGTGTATCACGTATGGCACTTAACTGACTAAATGGTAACTACGATACACTGATTACTGTTGTAATTAAATGTCCCACACTCCCAATCGCCTATGTTGATTGACTATATTAATAGCCATATATAGTGAGCACAGGAGATACCTTCGATTCGCTTTGGATTGAGTGATGAGTCCTGAGCAAGCACTCTTGTTCACCTCTCTGCGTCCGAACACAGAGGGACGCAAGCGAGGCTCCACCGAAGGGTAGAGTCTCGCTTAAGTTGAGAAAACAAGAGCCCGACCCAGCCTTAAGCTGAGTCTACGGGATATTTTTGGCTGAAAAGGGCTTAGAATTCCTACATAAATTGGCCTTGTGTCACATCTGCCTTGGTGAGAAAGTAACAAATACCTTCGCTTCGGCAACGAGGCTTGCGTAAGGATTGAGTGATGAGTTCTGAGCAAGCACTCTTTTTCACCTCTCATTTGGATTGCAAAAACAAGAGCCCAACTCAGCCTTAAGCTGACTCTACGGGATATTTTTGGCTGAGCTTAAGGGTTTGTAATTCCTGCATAAATTGACCTTGTGTCACACCTGCCTTAGTGGAAAGGTAGCAAATATCTCATTTCGGCAAGGAGTCTT
The DNA here is from genome assembly GCA_037127315.1 of Ascarosepion bandense. Classification (NCBI taxonomy): domain Eukaryota; kingdom Metazoa; phylum Mollusca; class Cephalopoda; order Sepiida; family Sepiidae; genus Ascarosepion; species Ascarosepion bandense. The sequence continues at coordinate 1,285,438 of JBBBDQ010000414.1, forward strand.
GCTTACCGATAGAGTGATCAATCTTGAGCAAGCTCTCTTGTTCACCTCTCTGCTTCCGAACACAGAGGACCCAAACGATGCTCCACCGAGGGGTGGAGACTTGTTTGGGTTCAGAAGATAAGAGCCCGACCCAGACTTAAGCTGAATCGACCGAATAATTTTGGCTTAGGTTAAGAGCTCATAATTCGCACATTAATCGATCTTGTGTTACACCTGCCATGGTGGGAAAGTAGCAAATACACTTGCTTCGGTAGTTACTACCCTACCATCAAATACCCTGTCTTGCTGTTGTATTCTCTTTAAAATAAACCTCTCTTCTTTCTACGCACATGTTTCTGTTCTTTCACTCGAGTACCACCTTGTCTGTTTTTATCCCCTTTAAAGGATACAACAATTAGTTATAGGGGTTTATATAATATCAGAAATTATATAATATATTAATAGCTTTTTGCTCACTACCATTTCAGGTAACAAATTGTAAGTGTTTAATATAACAATGTTTCTAAGTAAAAACATATCTTGAAAGAAACAGAATATTAGCAACATTTGAAGCAAGACGATCACTCAAAAGACAATGGTAGGTGAGTACTTCACAAGAAAAGCTTGAACACATTAGACTTCTTTTTACTCGAGAACTAATTTTGCCCAAATGAAAATAATTTTATTTGTATCTCTCTCTCTCTCTCTCTCTCTCTCTCTATATATATATATATATATATATATATATATATATATATAAAAGGCAAGATGTTTGTGTGTGGGTCTGTCTACCTGCCTGTCTGTCTGTATGTATGTCCATTATACAAATCCACAATTTTTATCCGATTCTCACGAAACTTCACACAAATATTTTTTAGGCTCCCGATCAGGTCATGGGATACTTATTTTTCCCCCGATATTGGAAATCAAAACCCCTATATCCGATCAGGTCTGACCAAGATCAGGAATTCAGCCCTTTGATCGTGGTTCTTACTGCAGAATTTCTTCTAACTTGGAAAAAATAATAGTTTTTAGTCTTAAACATTATTAGATCTCAGACGACTCATTTTCCCTGAGATCGGAAATTGATACACCTGATATTCTATCGAATCTGATCAAAAACCGATAGTCAGCCATCAATATGGCTCATTTTCTTTAATTTTAATTCCGATAGGTACGATCGGTTTCATGGACTTACTTAGATTAGTTTATCCTTGGATGACTTATTTGACTCCGATATTGGAAATCGATACTCCGATATCCTATCGGCTCTGATCAAAATCAGGTTTTAAGCCCTTTTATTTTGGTTTTTCTCTAAGTAGTTATAATTGTAGTTCTTAGTCTCAGCCATGATACCATTTACTCAGAGAACTTATTTAGCCTTCAAAATTCAATTTGCGACGGAAAACTTATTTAACATCGATACCGGAAATCAAAATTTGACTTATATCCATTCAATATTTTTTCAATCTACGGTTTCGCTTTAACTGGAAACAACTTTTGCTTTTTAGTCTTTCGTGCCAACGTCCAAAAAGGCTGAGCTTCAGGACCATTGATTAGTTTTAAATCTTTCATTACACCCGGGCTATACTGCAAGTAGATTATGAAAATGAAGTGAAGTAGCCACTCATAAATTTACTAGTTTAAGGGGATTTACCTCCCTATTCACTATAGGGTCTGACGACAAAGATATAAATAAACAACAGCAATTTTTATCTAATTTAAACTTATTTTTAAATGAAACTTTGTGTGTGTATCCGTTACCTATATACTCCGAAATGGCCGAACCGATTTTCTTGAAAATTTACACAGTTGTACTATAAGCGTCTGCAAGTGTTCTTAGCTAGGTTTTGTGTCGAGGTACGCAAGATAAATATCGCAAATCGATAATCGAAAAAATCGGGTTATAGAAGGAGTGGTCCGATTTTAATCAAATTTGATACACTCATAGACAAAGACATAAGAAACGATATTCAGAAGTTTCAGGGTTGCAGTTCTTACAATAGTGCAGAAAATCGATTATATATATATATATATATATATATATATATATATATAAGGCAAGATGTTTGTGTGTGTGTGTC
>JBBBDQ010000414.1:1292500-1607500 GCA_037127315.1 Ascarosepion bandense
GTTTACATGGAACAGTGGATAAAAGCGTTGGTTGAGTAATTCAAAAACTCGCTTAATCCAAAGAGTTAGGATTTCAATACCTGACGACAGCAGAAAGAACAAAACAAAACAAAAAACTAGGATATTTCAGTTACTAAAGGGAATTAACCAAAACTGATATAGGCAAAAATAAAAACGGCATGGTAGAATTAGAAATATCTACCCTTGTAGATTAAATAAAGTGCTCAGTTCAAAATCCCAATGTATATCACTTGAAAAAGGCTGGAGCGTATAACGGCCGAAACGACGTGAATTTGACAATTAAGATGACAACAGTCTGAAGGATGTAGATGATGTAAATTATTATTATTATTATTATTATTATTATTATTATTATTATTATTATTATTATTATAAACGATATTTTTACTGATTGAACTTTTTAAAGAACTTTTTTTTCTTAAACAGTGAAATTAAGATCAACCAGGTTAGATGAAGATGACGCCTGAGGAAAAAATGTACATGCCGAAAGGAACTGAATGTACCAGTTTTCAGAGAAAACCACTTCTATAACTGAAGTGTTTTTTTTACCAATTTGGTCCCTGGGTTCCATCTTGATACAGGGAAAAGCTCAATTACCTATTTAAAGAATGTACATTTCTGGTTGGGACTTCATCGAATCTATATCTACTAGCTTTCTTTTCGTAACCGAAAGGCAAACTACAGTTTTTTGTCAAGGCATATTCTTAATTTTTTTTTTTTTTTTTTTTTTTATAAGCGTTTCACCCCGAGCAAGGCATGTCACTGCCACTACTGCGCAGGAGGCTACGTAGAGTGGAGAAAGGATGATTAAATATAGGAAATGTCAGAGGGTGGGTGATAGGCAAGTAAGGATACCGAGAATGAGGGTTGTGTAGATGAGAGTGTCAACATTATTTCTTGCAAGTATAAACTATATTTTTAGTGGGTACACTTGAGTTGATTCAACAGCGAAATCAATATCAGCCGGCCTAGACCAAGAAAAAAAAACGTGGATATAGTCTTTGCCTTCCTATTTGACCCATAGCTGGACCGAAGTGGAGCAAAAAGAGAAGCCGTACTTTTTCCAAAGAATATATTTACCAAAGTGAATTAAACGCGCTCGATCGGAATTCTAACACGCCAGTTGCTTCTTCCGAACAGCATCACTACTCTAAGAGTCAGTATTAATTAAACCATACGAATCTTCTTTTGCGTTTTTTTTTTTTGTTTTGTTTTGTTTTTTCGTTTCTGTATTTGACCGCAGGTAACTAAAACCACGGATAACTAGGATCAATAGAAATAGTTCATAAATGAATTATTTAATATACGTACGGCTTTTTCCATCAAGATGACTCTCCCGAGAAGTTGGTCTTCTAGACCTCTTATGGTGACTGTGAAATCAATAATGACCGTCCGGGCAGATATTTCGGGAGTGTATGCTGGATTCGGAAGTTTCGTCGTGATATAGAGACTAAAACCAGACATGACATCGCATTCTTTGTCCCCGACTTTAACTTTGTATGTGGACCCGACCTTGATGAAGTTTTTCTCCAGAACATTGTCCAAGGCGGGATCCAGCTCTTCAGCGACGTCCTCTATCAGCAAGGGTCGGCCCAGTGACATGCTGTCTTCAAGATGCTGCCTGAAGTACTTGTGGTTCAGTGAAGTAATCTGCAAAATTCATTATCCTCATCAAGTATAAAGTTTTTAGTTACTACAGAAAATAGTACTTTTTGTTTTTACAAAGCAAGAACCAACTGAAAGCATTGAACAACTTTTTCTTTTTTTTTTTTATAAGCGTTTCACCCCGAGCAAGGCATGTCACTGCCACTACTGCGCAGGGGGCTACATAGAGTGGAGAAAGGATGATTAATTATAGGAAATGTCAGAGGGTGGGTGATAGGCGGGTAAGGATACAGAGAATGGGGGTTGGGTAGATGAGAGTGTTCTGAGAATAATTGGGAATAGTGTGATAGGAGGTGTCTATTGACCCTACATTTAAACACCTGAACATTGTAGCTGTCGGGAAAGCAGACCTGTGGAAAGGAGTTCCACATGCGGGAAGCACAAGAAAAGAAGCTGTTGGAGTAGAATTTACGGTTACATCTTATTTGTTTAACAGTAAAAGGGTGGGACCTAGTTGCTAATCTAGTATCTCGTGTAAATTCATGCTTAGGCGGCACCAGAGATCTAAGCTCATCGAAGCAGAAGCCATGAAAGTACTTGTAGAAGAGGCACAGGGAAGCCACATCACGCCGGTGAGAGAGTGGTTGCAGCCGGTCTGCCAAGTCAGTATCAACCACGTTACAGATCCTCCTTTGTATTTTGTCAAGAAGCCCAAGGAGAGCAGCAGGGGCACCCGACCAGATATGGCAGCAATATTCAATACACGGGCGGATGGTAGATTTGTGACGAGAACTGCATCAATTTACATGCAGTGTCATCAATGGCTTTATATTATAAAAACACAGCAAATTATGCAGTACTTATTTCAATTAACGCGTTCCTTAGAATGATTACTTTGATACTTATATAAATCTCAAAACAGTCCTAGTAGGTAATGATATGATGTCTATAAAACCGGTAATTATTTACAGCTAATCTTTTTACATAATGCTCTTACTATTGTCACACATGGAAGTAATTATAAGTAAAATGATGTACTAAAATAAATAACCAAGTCCTCGTTTTAAGTTCTGACTATTTAAGGTAATTAAATTTAAATTTAAATTTATCCGACATATCTTCATAATATTGAATACTTTTAATTTTCTGTAATGAAATGCCTTGTCTTCTCAGCTTAAATTAAATTAATTTCTTGAATAATTAATAAAAGGGTAGGTTAAAATAAGGATGTCCAGTCTGGGTTTTTTTCTAATTGTCTACCTAAAAAATTTTTCAATGTTTCGTTCGCATGATTGGCTATTTGAATAATTTTGTTGCTATCTTTGATATTTTAAAATCACAAATTATGCAGCACTTATTTCGATTAACCACATTACTAAAACGATTACTTCGCTACTTATGTAAATGCCAAAACTGTTTTAGTTGGCAATAAGTAAAAATACAGTATATGATGTTAATATATATATGATAATATCATAATATATGTTAATATATACATATAATATATATTAACATATATTTATATACATATAAATATATATGGAATATATATTAACATATATTTATATATATACTAGCAGTATAGCCCAGTGTTGCTCGGGTGTAATGAAAGCTTTAAAACTAAATCATGGTCCTGGAGCTCAGACTCAGCCTAAAGAATATTTGTGTGAAGTTTAGTGAGAATCGGATAAAAATTGTGGATTTGTATAACGGACATACAGACAGATAAACAGACACACGAACAAACATCTTGCCTTTTATATTTATATATTATCGATTTTCTGCACTATTGTGAGAACTGCAACCTTGAAACTTCTGAATATCGTTTCTTATGTCTTTGTCTATGAGTGTATCAAATTTGATTAAAATCGGACCACTTCTTCTATAACCCGATTTTTTCGATTATCGATTTTCGATTATCGATTTTCGATATTTATCGGGGATACCTCGACACAGAATCTAGCTAAGAACACTCGCAGACGCTTATAGTACAACTGTGTAAATTTTCAAGAAAATCGGTTCAGCCGTTTCGGAGTCTATAGGTAACGGATACACACACAGACACACACACAGAGACAAATTTCCATTTATAAATAAGTTTATATATATATATATATATATATATATATATATATATATATATGTGTGTGTGTGTGTGTGTTAATATATATTCCATATGCTGTTAATATGTTCTGTATTTTGCAAAAATATATTAATATATATTCTTATTATATATGTTCATACTTATATGTTATTATGGTGATAATATATATAAAATAGTCATAGTTGGCAAAAATATATGTAAAATATACTTTAAAATTGACTGCTTAGAAAATGAATTACTTTGCTAATTATTTCAATATAAAAACTGTTTTTGTTGGTAATAATAGAAGTGACGGATGATTATAAAAAGGCACTTTTGATAATTTACGATTATTCTGTTAAAATAATGCACTGATTATTGTTTGTATCACGTGGCAGTAATTATAAGTAAAATGATGCCCTAAAATAAGTAACCAAGTCATCGTTTTAAGTTCTCCTAATCGAGCGTTTGAGCGTACTGGTTTTTTAATTACGATGATTATGTGCTCTCTTCCAGAAACTGTAACTAAGGTCTGCTCAGCATATTTACAGTATAAAATAAATGGGAATTCAGTGGATGTTGAACAAACACAAATGTGTCTGATCAGGTGTCTACAAGAAGGACTTGCTAACCACCCTAGCAGACAAACATCATCCGATACGAACGGGTTGTCATAGTAAAGTATAAAAATACCCGAAATTTGGATTATATTAAGTTGATATTTTTGGCTCTATTTCAAATAAAGTGTTTATGTTGTTTATAAGTGTCTGACTTATGTTGATAATAATAACCGGCTGATAATATTAAGTAGAGGAGTTAAAATAGATTAATTTAAATTGATTAGTTGTAAAAGCGTTACATTAACAATGCCTGTAACTTTGATTAGAACAAGCGGATAATAAAACAGAAGGAATGTACGAGATCGCCTGTAACAATTGTCGAAAAAATACACACGAGAAACAAGAAGTTTAATTCAAATATTATATGGACACAAAAGGAACATTTTACAAAACAATACATCAAATAAATTAGTTGCTCACCGTAACGCGACTGTCCACAATTTTAATATAAACAATGCTACTCTGACAAATGAGAAAACAATGAAAAAATAAGATGAAAATGTCTAGAGTGTCTTGATAGCACTGTCATCGATAATAAAAAAAGAAATAAAAGCTGAAACGGTTATCATTTGTCTTATTAAAGTTATTTACTTAAAAATATTTCTCTAATACTGAATGTATTCTGTTTGCCTTTCGCGGATTAATTAACAAATTGATCAGATTCGTAAAGCTTTTGGAATGTTTCTGATCAATGTTGCATGCTGTAATGAAGTATTTTTTGAGTTCCTAGCACCCGGCCATCCCAAGATATTCTGAAATTTGCACCCGATTTATTTGCATTCTTTTCTTCGAATTCATAGTTTACTGCAAGCAGATTAAAATATTTACAACAGTAACTTCAACATTGTCACCAACAGTCAACCGATTTTCGAACTTTTATTTTGGCATATGATTTTCGTTTTTTAAATAAATTCATGTGTCATAATATTTGCAGCTCTTTTTTTTTAATCATATCACCCCAAGCAAGGCGGTAACGCCACTGATGTGCCGGAGGCTACGTAAGAGTAAAATTGGAAAAGAGAAAACCGGAAACTACATCCTAAACAGGGAACAAGAGATGAGCCTCTACACCTGTTCAATAGACGTGGGTGGAGTGTGAACCGGGCGATACTTCAGTCTATCTACTCCAATTGAGAAAAAAAAGAGTAAAAGAATGAAAAAGAGTAAAAGATTGGAAAGAGAAAACCGGAAACCACATCCTAAACAGGGAGCAAGGGATGAGCCTCTACACCTGTTCAATAGACGTGGGTGGAGTGTGAACCGGGCGATAGTTGTGTCTATCTACTCCAATTAAGCTCCTGTCAAATACAGTTCAGATGAAAATTTTGACAACAGTTCCCGAGCTTTGATAAAACTAGCGAATAAATTTTAATTCACTTTTAATCTTTTCATACATTTGGGATCGGCTGAATCCAATAACAACAAATGTTTGGTAGCATTATCAGAAATTATAATAAACGCTTTCTTCTGCATTAGCTAAGATGGGAAGTTGGTAATTTCTGCATGTTGATGCATTCCCTTGTTCCGAAATAAAATCATGTAATAAATACTCAATGTTCAATTTCCTTTTTTTATCCTGATTGTCTAGTGATATTTACACAAGAATTGTGATTTGTTATGTGAAAATATGCCGGAAATGTCCAATTGTTGGAGTTAAATTGAAGATTGATGCTATTAAAAAAATGAGAAGTAAATATAAAACTAAAAGTGAAAAGGAAACTGAAAATGATACTGAATTTAAAACTCAAATTGAAATTGAAACTGAAACAGAAAGTGAAAGTGAAAGTGAAAATGAAAATGTTGTTCATACTGAAATTGGGAAAGAAAATGAAAATTGAAAAAAAAATAAGTTGCTTAAAATTCCATGTAAGTCGTTTACATGTAACCACTTATCCGTGTAAGCTCAGGCTGCAATGAATACTATAATCACAGGTTACTTATCCATTCAACCTTTAATACCAGAATGTGACTATATGTTTTTGCACCCATCCCACAAATTATCTATTGCAGTTTTGCTTCATATTTATATTTTTAATTCATTTAAAAGTAGATATACCTGTATTTTTTATATGTGTCTGAGAAAGAGAAACATAAATAACATAGAGTGCAATGTGAAATTAGAACCAGGACAGAAAATGAGGTAGAATAATTCTTTCTACACATGGCAAAACCAGCTCTCAGTTAAGGCTATGTACCTCCACTCGTTTTCGATAACTAAGTTCTAAATTGAATTTTTTAAAATATAATTGCTTTCTTGAAACTTTTAATTGAAACTTTTAATTTAAATTGACTATTTCCAGTTAACCAAAATACTCTGGTGTATTTTAAACAGAACTTATATTGATTGGAATCTAAAATTTTAAGATTTAAAAAGATTTAAAAACATTTTCGGACATTTTTGAGCAATCTATACATTTGTAAACAAAGGTTAATTCTCAGTTATAAAAATCTTGCAAAAATAAAAGATACATCGCTGACAAGTTATTTTTGGAAAATTAACAAATTTAAAGTTGACTTAAGTTGACTTAATCTGATTTACAAAACTATTACTTATTTATAACATTACATTTAGACTAAAACTATTTCTTAATCACGGAGTGTTGATCTTTCTGACATTTCTGGTATGATTTGACATGTGACGACTGCCAAATGAGAAATAAGCTAAGTGTCTATGATGATCACAAATGACATAATTGTTCATATTTTTCCTGTAAGAGGAAAAATCCGTACAACACATGTACACACAAAAATTACTATACAAAATATCTTCAAATACACAAACCAAAGTATTAAAGATTATTTTAAAAATAAGATGGCTCAATGATTTGTATTAGATTTTTCAACTTCCGATTAGTAAATATAGTAATAACTCAATGATGACTCTACAAAGATTTGAAATAATTTAAAAATATTTTTGAAACTTTATAAATTATTATAATGTAAAAAAATGAAAACAATTCTTTTAAAATTTCATTATTAACTGACTTTTTTCATCAGACTATAATGTCCTGAATATATATTATTTATTAAAAGTTTATCAAATTAAATAATTTCATAGTTTTATTACATTTTTTTTTATTTTACTATTGAGAGCAGACTTTCGGAAATAAAAGCAAAATGTTTCAAAAAATAGATTATTTACTTTCCCGAATGAGTTCTACTTTTAACTAATAAAACCAATTTTCCCAACAACATTTAATTTCTTGAAATTCTATGAATTCACGTGTAGGGGAGTAATAGATATAAAAGAAATATTTTTACCAAATTTTTTTAAAATAATAATTTCAAAAATAGTTTCATTCATTTGTGAATAAGTTCTAAATGTTTCATTAAAACCCGACAATTGTTTGATTTTTGCAAGAATTTCTAATCTAAATTTGTCGTCGGAAAAAATCTGAATTACGAAATATTAGATTCTTCATTGTAACTATCGTAACGATTTGATTACCCGCTAACGAAACTCAAAACAAGATGTTTTACCAAAATTTTGAACGTGTTAGATGGATTAATTTTTTTTTAAATTATTAAAAATAATTTGATCTTTCTTCTTAATAATAACAAACATTTTGATGGAAAAAGTTCGTTTTTAAGTTCGTGGCCTTTTTTCTTCTTGCTATAATAATTTTTCGGCGATTTAGTTGAAGTATCTAGTTAAGTTTATTTCCAAATATTTCAGATATTTAAAATCTGCAACAGGTCGATCCAAGTTTTAAGAACCTTCTTCATACATATACTTATTTTAAGATATTTAAATGTAAAGTGTTTCTTTTTACTTTTGCGTTTAATTTGCTGTGTATCTTTAGGATGTTGGTGATCATGAGTCTCCACAATTTTCTATCTTTTGTTGTTGTAACATATTTTTTAATTATTTCACCCTCAGCAAGACGATAAAGCTACTAAAACACAAATGGTTATTGAGAGTGGAGAAAACTAGTAAAATGTTACAGAGAAAAAAAGAGAAAAAGAACATGATTCAAAAGAACAACCGAATTTGCATTTGAATTTTTAAATTTTGCAGTTGACAGGAAAGCAAGACGCCAGAAGAAAGCCCGAGAAGTGCGAGAGAAGAAACCATTAGCATAGAACCTACGCTTATAGAATAAGCGACAATGCTTAAACGTAATTAAAAAAATGACTAATAGACAATTGGAAAAATTCCCAATAAGCAGGAATGAGAAAATGGTCAATAAACAATAAGAGAAATAAGAAATAGTATTCCAAGAACAATAAAAAGAACTAGATGACCCGTAGATTAGAACTGAATCAAAATCGCTGAAAACAATTTTGAAGTATAAAGACGAAATCAAATTTCGCAAGTCAGTGAAAAAATGTTTATAGCCAACGAAAAGTGACTGGAGAGATTTCATGTGCGAGTGTGAAAAAACCCAACATGCACGCACACATGAACTTTCTAACCTGCTCACCGCTTGACTTATCTATTTATACACGATACCTCATCAAAAAAGCAGATCTCGATCTGTTAAGTCAGAAGTTTATTCGCCTGAAGAGAGTCAACTTTAGACTCAAAACACGGGTAACGACACAAATACCATTATGGACACTTATTATATCATACAAAAAGCAAGTAATAATAATAATTATAACAATAACAACAACAGTAAATCTAGACCTTAAACAAAACGTTTACGGTTTCTCGCATATTTTTTCTATACCAATTTCTCTCGTTGGAAAAACGAGACCTGTTTTTAATATATATATATATAAATTTAGTGTATCGAGGCAGCAAATAATTTTCTAAGCATATACTGTTAAATATAAGAGACGATGAATGTCTATTATGTTTAATCATGAGCCGTTCTAAATGTCGTATTTTGGCTTTAATCTCAGTTGAAAATAAAGACAAAAATTTTCCAAAATTAATTTTAATAATTTTTTATTAATTTGCTTCTAAGCTTTCGGCTCACATGAGCCATCTTCAGAGAGGTTATTTAGACGGTAATACAATAACATCCACCATCACCGACGATTTTATTTTGTGTTGACATAAAACTCCGCTAGGCAATGGCATTAGTTACCTAGATCTGTCTGCGGATGACTATATATATATATATATATATATATATAAATATATATATATATATATATATATATATAGTCATCCGCAGGCAGATCTGTTTCGCTGTATCACAGCTCATCAGTACGGTTAGACGACCGATTGCTTTTTTACCCAGGATTGAAACCCGACCGAATTGGCATCAGTCGGCGATTCTACCTCTGAGCTATGAGCGCTCGGTAGAATGAGGCAGCCTTTTTTGCGTGTACATTATCATTATACACACGCCCAATAGCTGAGAGTGTATATATATATTTGTGTTAGGATCAGCTTTGAAATATTGTTAAAAGTAAGTTATAATTTTGCTTTGATTTTATTGTTTTATTTTTTGTGGCTAATTTTAAAATATTTTCATAGTTATTTAAACGTGTGTTCTTTATCTTTTTTTCAAATAATTTTTCATAATTTTGTTCGTTTTATTTTTTAAAAAAGCCTGTTAAATTCCTTGTTCGTCTTTTGCCTGGTCATTGTCTAGTTGACTGCACCACCCCTCAACCAAAAGATAAAATAATTCTTTTTCTCTACTGGCGGTAGCACACGTGCGTTTGTGTTAGAATCTGCTTTGAAATATTCTTAAAAGTTATAATTTTGGTTTGATTTTATTGTTTTATGTTTTTGTGGCTAATTTTAAAATAGTTTCATGGAGTGTACTTTATCTTTTTTCAAAGAAATTTCTTTGACCCGGACTTAGTTAACTCACCACCGTTACCTTTTTTTTCTCTTCTCTTTCTTCTTCAATTGGAGTAGATAGTCTAAACTATCGCCCGGTTCACGCTCCACCCACGTCTATTGAACAGGTGAAGAGGCTCATCCCTTGTTTCCTGTTTAGGATGTGGTTTCCGTTTTTCTCTTTTCCAATCTTTTCACTTTTCTTCTTTTTTTTCAATTGGAGTAGATAGACTAAACTATCGCCCGGATCACACTCTACCCACGTCTATTGAACAAGTGTAGAGACTCATTCCTTGTTCCCTGTTTAGGATGTGGTTTCCGGCTTTCTCTCTTCTAATCTTTTCACTCTTACGTAGCCTCCGGCACATCAGTGGCGTTACCGCCTTGCTCGGGGTGATATGATTAAAATAAATATATATATATATATATATATATATATATATATATATATATAGAGAGAGAGAGAGAGAGAGAGAGAGAGAGAGAGAGATGAATAAGGGACGAAGAGAATATTAACAATGTTCAAAACATTAATTTAAAACTGTGCTCAATATAGAAAAAGAAATTAATATTTATTATAAATTATACTTTAGAACATGTTTGAAAAAATGACAAACTTGTAAAAGCGGAGAGCATAATCCCAAAAATGTATCTAATTAATATTGAATATTAAATATATTAAAATCGAGAGCTCAATGGATATTATCCAGAGCAAAGTGAAATATAGTGAAGAAAACTAAACACATAATTAAACAGTTACAAATCCAGAATTTATTTCGGCAGTTGTAAAAATGACAGAGATGAAATAAGGTTAAGTAGAGGGGAGCGGTGTATACAGTAAAACATTGCAATAACATATACTACAAGTGTCACAAAAGTAAAGAACACATACACCAAATACCACATATAAAACATCTTAGAAGAAAAAATATATACACAAAACACGAGAATAGATATAAACATACACAAAATAAGTAAATTTCAATAGAAAACTAGAAAACATCCCAAAACAAAATAGAAAGGCTAGAATCAACCCCGGGAGTGAATTCTCAAATGACTTATTCGGAACCCCACAAACAAAATAAAAGACGGAGTAAGCTCGACCGTTGCCAACCGTCAAGCGATTGCTATTATTGTCTCCATCTTTCTCTCACCGCTCATCTCTCACTTACTCCCTTTTCACTATTCACCCTGAGCAATAACTTCAAAGACAATCCTACCCGACGATAAACTCTCATACATATATACATACATACATGTGCGTGTGCTGTGTGTACACTACCGGCCATAATTATTAGGCCACCCCAGTTTTAAAAAATATATATTTCATACTATTTTTAGTATTTATTGCCAAGTGGATAATTCTAAATGAAAATCGAATGGTTCTTTTGTTATTATTACGTTGCAAAATTTTGCAAGGCAGTCAGGAAGCCTTTGCTTCGGCCAGCCAATAAAAAGAAGAGACTAGCATGGAGAAGAGAGCACAGAAGCTGGACATCAGAACAGTTTATTTGATGCACATTTTATTGTGCAGTATTAACAAAAGAACAATTCTATTTTCATTGAGAATTATCCACTTGGCAATAAATACTAAAAATAATATAAAATACATCATTTCTTTTTAAAAACTGGGGTGGCCTAATAATTATGGCCGGTAGAGAATGTGTGTGTATGTGTAAGGGTGTGTGTGTGTGTGTGTGTGTGTGTGTGTGTGTGTGTGTGTGTGTGTGTGTGTGTGTGCATTGCAGGTATTTTACAATAGAGATGGTTTGTAAGTAGCATTCTTAATAATTTTATTTAGGGAAAATAATAGAATAATCCAGAACTTATACTTGGAGTAAAAAATCTGCATATGAATTGTAAAGAAATTCAGTAAATACATAAAAATAGAAAGAGTCATATTCAACGTTTACAGCGCGGTAACCCTGAGCAAACTATCAGTCCTACAAGGACGTATTATTGGCGGACACAATCGTAACAACGTGCAGAAGACAGTGTTGATAGCAGACACAGAAAGGAAATTACAAGAACTCCTAGATAAGGCAATATAGGAAAGCGAGAAGAAAGGACTAACCATCAAGGGTAATAAGAACACAATATATAGTTGTCATCAAGAGGAACAGCCCACAATGAAAACTAGAAATTGGAGTAACAAAGAAGAGCCCACTGTGAAGTGTTTTAACAGAGGAAAGAAAATGTGAGACTGAAATTCGAAGGTGCATCCGGATAGCGAAAGATGCCTTCCAAAAGTTAAGCAAAGTATTAAGAAACCTTAAATTTCGTTAGTAGCAAATAAAAGAATAGTCAACTCTTGGTGACTAAAACTTGGTTCTACAGAAGAATGCTGAGAATACTATCGACCGAATATTTGAGGAAAATAGAAAGAAAAAACAATTATATTGAGAAGGAAGATACAGTTCAAATTTATATGTCACATAATGAGTTAAGTGGGTTTGGAGAACACACCGGACATGCTGAACGTAAGTGGGACAGAATAAAAGAGTGATTAATCTATCTGGCGAGCTTGTGTATATGAGTGACAAACTAGGGCTTGGGATGGATAAAGAAAAGAGAAAAATTAATAAAGTTTACAAACGAGAAGTTGTGGAGAGCCTTGATCTCCCGCGTTCTAAATGAACACGGAATATAGAAGAAAGCTGTATTTTTATGTTTTTCGCTTCATTGAAAGTCAAGTTGTTGGAAACTATAATTAGTTAAAAGTATTAACTACTATTTCTCTAGTAGTTTCAGCTTCAAAGTTAGGGTTAGTGGTATCTACCAGGACCCTCATATCGCAGCAGGATGTGGCACAAATTCGGGGTTTAAAGTGAGTCTATCGGCCGGGCCACATTACACAAAAATTTCCAAGACCCCTCAGCACAAGAGAAACAATTGTACAATGGTTAGTAATTCAATCAGACGTTACTGTCAAAATGAAATAGAGAAAATACAAAGTTACGTGAAAAGGATCCCAGATTAAGTTATTCAAAAAAGACCAAACCTGAAGTTCGTTTTTCGCCTCTCTGTTTTTTATCCAGTTTTTGCCTTGGCCCTGAGGGTCAATCAGCAGAGGGTACCTCACAGCTTTTGTCACAATGATGCCGTTTTGTATTGATAGATCATCATTCGGAAGGCCTTGGAGATTCCACGCACCAATCTGGAAAATGAAGAAAAGATGTAATAAATATATTTTTGCAAGAAATCACGTGACTCATAGGGGTCTCCAACCAAAGAAATATTTACATGGCTAGTTTTTTTAGATTATTACTACTGAAGTGGCTGCTATACACGGTACCAAACTCGTTCAGAATCATCTAAACCAGTCGTGGGTAGTACTTTTGGCTTTCGTAATGGCACACCTAATTTCGTTTATTAAGATGTTTGTCTTCATTCTCACTTGTTCACTCACATTATCTCACACTCATACATAACCGCTTGCATAAACAATGATCAAGTAAAGAGTTTATTCATTTTTGTAAATTTTCGTTGACGATAACGTTTTCAACCATTTAAAACATTGGCGGCTTTCACTGTGGATAATCAAATGAGTAACCTTTTTTTGACTTAGAAATAAGATATAGTGATAATATATTGTGACTTCAATAATGTTAATCCAACTGTCAACTGTGATAATATATTGTGACTTCAATAATAATATATTGATTGATAATATATTGTGATAATATATTGTGACTTCAATAATAATATAGTGATAATATATTGTGACTACAATAATGTTTATCCAACTGTCAACTGTGATAATATAGTATGACTTCAATGATTAATTCTAAAAAACAAATTTTTCAATGAAAGGAAAAAACACTTAACTTCATTTCTAAGTCAGATATTTACGTGCATGTCCTTCTGTAGTGAAACTGGAAGCGGGTAACGTCAATGGAAAATGACCTCAAATTTTGTTTCGTAGTGCAACCTGCCTCATCTTCCTCTCCCATGCGGCCCACTGGTCAAAAAAGGTTGCCCATGCCTGATCTAAACTGTCAGCGGCATGTAACTATTTTCAGATGGCTGGTATTCATTTTTTATAAGTTTTAAAGACAAGAAGAGATTTCTTTAAGATTGGAGCATACAATTATTTTTGTCGGGAAAAGTAACCAAATTGATTGAATCTATGTAAAATAATCATAGACATAATATTGTCGTCCTGTTTTGACAAATTGTTGAGCCTAGGTTAAAATTGGACTGTGAGAATTTCCTGTCTTGGGATAGCTGAGATATTGGATAAGGACAGGCAAGCGGTAAGAGAGAATAGGTTCTCTGCTCCTCATCAGTGAAGGACCGGAGACTCTGTCGAAATGGATAACTGATATTATTTTCATTTCAAGCTAGTAAGAATTATACAGTGAGGGGAAATTGAACTTCCGTGGCTACATTTACCACTCCGGTCTTGTGCCTTTTCAATAAAATCGAAGCGAAATCGAAATTAACAGATTTGAGGCCGGTGATTTGAATAAGACGGTCGAACTGAAATCGATGTGCTGCTAGAGACGACTGAGCAAACCACAGTCTTTTAACGAGGATCATCCTACATCGTACCTTGTGGTCTGGCGCTACACAATCACAATCAACGAACTCTACCAAATAATAGAAACAACATTATTTGAAGAATTTCTACAACTAATATAGATATCACATGTAACTAAAAAGGGAAAATAAGGATATAAGATGCTGATATTCAACACTATTTCGAATAAACAGATAAAAAAGTAATCTCCATCAATACCGGAAAGAGAGATTACCTTTAGTGGACTCCCAAAAACTATTTTCCTAAGGGAGAGGTTTCATAAATTTTCACCTAAAGTGACAATGGCTGGTCGGTAAGAGTTTCTTTATAAGCAAACGATTAATAATGCCAAGTGTAAAAATCTGGATTTAAAGATAAAGATCATAAAATAAAAATGCAGTAAAAAGTGAGGCGGAGAGAAATTGACTTTTACCATTGTCGGATCAGTAAGCATGTCTGTGATGTTAAGGTTGGCGGTGAAAGGAATTTTGCGACTCTTCAGTTCTTTAACCCACTTCTTGTAAAGACTGAACCGAAAATCTTGGTTGAATGGACCGGCGTAGGACAGGAAGGCTGTACACATGAGAACGTCGCCAACCAATCTAGAAAGATATAATAAAAATAATATTGGATTCATATTATTATTACAGAAAGTGCCGCAACGGATTAAGAGATCTTCGAATGATCTGTATTGTTGTACTGAGTAAGTCCATACTGATCTGATGAAATTTAGCTAAGTAGGTTTGGTTGCTTATTGAGATTAGATAGATAGATAGATAGATAGATAGATAGATAGATAGATAGATAGATAGATAGATATGAACAAGCTGAGATAGATAGATAGATAGATAGATAGATAGATAGATAGATAGATAGATAGATAGATAGATAGATAGATATGAACAAACTGAGATAGATAGATAGATAGATAGATAGATAGATAGATAGATAGATATGAACAAGCTGAGATAGATAGATAGATAGATAGATAGATAGATATGAACAAGCTGAGATAGATAGATAGATAGATAGATATGAACAAGCTGAGATAGATAGATAGATAGATAGATAGATAGATAGATATGAACAAGCTGAGATAGATAGATAGATAGATAGATATGAACAAGCTGAGATAGATAGATAGATAGATAGATAGATAGATAGATATGAACAAGCTGAGATGAGATAGATAGATAGATAGATAGATAGATAGATAGATATGAACAATAAGATGATAGATAGATAGATAGATAGATAGATAGATAGATAGATAGATAGATAGATAGATAGATATGAACAAGCTGAGATGAGATAGATAGATAGATAGATAGATAGATAGATAGATAGATAGACAGATATGAACAAACTAGATAGATAGATAGATAGATAGATAGATAGATAGATAGATAGATATGAACAAACTGAGATAGATAGATAGATAGATAGATAGATAGATAGATAGATAGATATGAACAAGCTGAGATAGATAGATAGATAGATAGATAGATAGATAGATAGATAGATAGATATGAACAAACTGAGATAGATAGATAGATAGATAGATAGATAGATAGATAGATAGATAGATAGATAGATATGAACAAACTGAGATAGATAGATAGATAGATAGATAGATAGATAGATAGATAGATAGAATAGATAGATAGAATAGATAGATAGATAGATAGATAGATAGATAGATAGATATGAACAAGCTGAGATAGATAGATAGATAGATAGATAGATAGATAGATAGATAGATAGATAGATAGATAGATAGTAAAACGGTGAGCCCTAGTTGCCACTCTAGTAGAACGTTTAAATTCAAGTAGTCGGGGCACCAGGGAAAAAAATCTTATCAGAAAAGTTGCCATGAAAGTATTTGTAAAAAATACAGGAGGCAGCCACGGCACGTCGGTGAGAAAGTGACTGAAATCAAGATACCTTGTCAGGATCGATTACATTACAGACTCTTCTTTTGGGGTTTGTCAAGAAGTTAACAAGGCACTAAAGGGGGGTGGATAGAAGTTTGTTTTTTTTACCGTCCAATTTGTGCTTCGAATTCTTTGCTCTCTTCTGTCCAACGTTCTTTTTCGCCTGCCAATCCAGATATTAATTCCGACGCAGCTGTCATCTTTCGAAGGCAGGTATCGTAATCATCCACAAGAGCCTGTCAATATATATATATATATATATATATATGCTGTGAAATTATTTGAAAAATTAATTTTGAACTTTTGGCAAACTATCAAAAGAGTAAACCGAACTTGAAATGTTCGAGATCTAACATGAAATTCTTACTATTTTACAATTTTTTTCTTTTTTACAATAAAGATAATCAGATACAAGGCCTGGGGGTCACTTCGAGTAAAGGAATCCGTTAAGAGGTACTTTATATGATAGGTAGGAAACGTTAAACCTACACTTGAACAGGTTAATATTGTAGTGATCAGGGAAACATCGACTTTGTAGTCGGTTATACAGAGCAGTGGTTCACGAAAAAGGGCTGTGCGTGTGAAAATGACTTTTCGTCGATAGAATACTAAGAAACTGTTGATGATTTTCTATAATGTGAATGACATGTCGGGTCCTAACCGTGAAGCTTAAACCTGGCAGAACCAAAGAATGCAGGTTGTCCGATCAGTTTCCGTGGTGGTAGCGGTAGAGCATCAAGATCCTTGCTACCACCCATATGTGAGAGAGAGAAGTTGAAGGGTAGGATATAGCCCCTTTACCCTAAAAAAACTCAGAAACGCTTTTGAACTCTGTTGAGACTGAAAAGAGCATTTCTCTTTAAATCTAAAACAGTGAAATATGACTATTTACATCGTAAAGCAATTTATTTTAATAATGTAAATAAGGATATATTTGATATTAAAGCGTTTTTGGAGCTTGTCATTATTTTTCTGTCAAGGAAAATGTTTACTTATTATTAACTAATATGTGAGTTGTGGTGCAACAGAATGCGAAATTGGAGAGCCGAGTTCGAATTCTATTTAAGTTCCTTGCATTCACTTATGCGTTAACTAGCAGTATAGCCCGGCGTTTCTCGGGTGTAATGAAAGCTTTAAAACTAATCCATGGTCCTGGAGCTCAGACTCTTTGGACGTTGGCACGAAAGACTAAAAAGCAATAGTTGTTTCCAGTTAAAGCGAAACCGTAGACTGAAAGAAAAATGAGTGGATGTAAGTCAAATTTTGATTTCCTGGTATCGATATCAAATAAGTTTTTTTCGTCGTAAACTGAATTTTGAAGGCTAAATAAGTCCTGTGAGTAAATGGTATCATGGCTGAAACTAAGAACTACAATTATACCTACTTAGAGCCAAACCCGAAGCAAAAACTAAAATAAAAGGGCTGAAAAAATACAAACAAACAGGTAGATAAACAGATACACACACAAACATCTTTCCTTTTATATATATATATATATATATATATATATATATATATATATATATATTATCGATTTTCTGCACTATTGTAAGAACAGCAACCTTGAAACTTCTGAATATCGTTTCTTGTCTTTGTCTATGAATGTATCAAATTTGATTAAAATCGAACCACTCCTTCTATAACCCGATTTTTTCGATTATCGATTTTCGATATTTATCGAGAGTACCTCGACACAAAACCTAGCCAAGAACACTCGCAGACGCTTATGGTACAACTGTGTAAATTTTCAAGAAAATCGGTTCAGCCGTCTCGGAGTCTATATGTAACCAACACACACACACACACACACACACACACACACACACACAAAGTTCCATTTATAAATAAGTTTAGATACTCTTGAGAAAGGTATTAATCCGTCTCTTTCCTCTAGCTAAGTGTAATTCGAACTCGGCACCCCGATTTGTCTTTCCGAGTCAATATCCACTGAACCACAACGCACATCCTAATGTAGTTTGGTAGTAGATTCTACATGTTCTTAAGTAATATATATATATATATTCTATAGTCATCCGCACACAGATCTGTTTCGCAGCCCATCAGTACGGTCAGACTCCGATCGCTTCCTAACCCAGAATTGAAACCCGACCAAATTGGCATCAGTCGGCGATTCTACCCCTAGGCCACGAGTGTCCGAATTAACAATAAAAAACAATAATATTGTTTGCTCATCATTTTGTATCATGAACTGCTTATAAAAGAGACCCAGTTGGTTTATGGATGATTGGGTATAATATAAACGTTACGTTACAGATATAAGTTCGTAACACATCTCTTATAGACACAATAAGAGACTGACAGTCATGTCTTATAATGAAACAGAACAATTATAAAAATATATCAAAGTAAAAGTTGACAAAGTGAAGATTATCGTAGATCTTAGTAACCTCGGTATACAAACTTTTACTTATTAAATCAGGAAATTTCACGTCTTTTCTCAGAAAAGAGTTTCCTTCTTTTGACATATGCAAATTACGAGTATCACTACTCGAGCAAGTTGAGCATATTAATAAGTAAAATTTGCATATTTCTGGATCTGACTGCAATTAACCGGTATGAAAGTTTAATAAAGATTAACTGAAACAGCAAGACACAAAACCGGGAATAAACGAGAATGACTCTACTTACTTGTTTTTCCGCCATAGCTTTGTCGTATTCTGCTTTGACACTGTTTAGTTCGGCCACTTTGGCTCCTAACTGTTCTTCCGCCTTCAACAAGTCCGCATTTGCCGCCTGCAACTTCGCCTCTTGAATAGCAAGATTGTCCTGAAAGACCAGCAAAGAGTATTGAGTCAAAGAGCTGAAAGAAAACTAACGCGTTTTGACTGTTAAGAATTAGACCTTCTTGTGTTGGGACCGATCATTCACCTATTTAAAGACGATACACAGTTTGTTGATATCTGGTTTCAATTAATGATGATATAATCCTTTTTTTTTTTAATCTGTGCACATATGTTCGACCATTATCTGTCATCCTGATGTACCCTCTCTATTATAATAAAGACTGTTGTGCATATATATATATATATATATATATATATATATATATGAGAGAGAGAGAGAAAGAAAGAAAAGTCAATGCATAAATGAACGATTATAAATCTAGAATTAAATTATATGTTGAGTTTTCTTCTCAATATTTGCTATGGAAAATATCCATTGACCTCTATTTCTATCTAATTGATAATTTAAATCTTTGGGATTATCCTCTCCATTTCACGGGTTGCCATTCTATCCTAGATATATATATATACATATATATATGTGTGTGTGTGTGTGTGTGTGTGTGTGTGTGTGTGTGTGTGTGTGTGTGTGTGTGTGTGCGTGTGTGTGTGTGTATTTAGGCAGCAAATTCTCTTTTATGCGTGTCAGATTAAATAAATTGCAAACATTATGTCTGCTCATTTGTCTTTATATATATATATATATATATATATATTTCCCTCTGGCCACGTTCATGAAGAGAGAGTGACAATAACAAGGCAGAGTTGGCTCATTTAATTGGAGTGACAATTGCAAGGTACCGTCGGCTCAATTTATTCTCTTTACTACTGGTTATTAAACTTTCCTAACAGTTACGAAAGCTCTTACCGCTTGTTTGCCCTTTAACAGTGGCTTATTATTTTATTTTTTGCAATAATAATGTCGCCGAGTAGTGAAGAATAAATATATATATATATATATATATATATATATCATCGGTTGGAGGTGAGGATCGCTCAGCAGGTGCCGGGTAGAGTACGCAAATATGATCCAATTACATCCGGGCAGTCGCAGTCTCATGAGTCAGCTATCGGCGAAGCCCTATTAAATTCTGTAGAACGCAGAACGCATTATTCTCCGGATTTCTTCTCTGCCATGCGCAGGGCAAGAACGAGACTCCACTTGAACATATTGGAGTCTCTCACTGTCAATTTACAACGTCCTCTTCTGTGCAGACTGAGACAGTTCAAATTTAAATTGGACCTCTTCGGAGAGACTACCACCCAACGTAGGCAAACTATTTTTTTTCCTTTTTAATCACACGTCGCTGATTAAAAAATGCGTCGGCCGAAAGGCGCCTAAAATAAAAAAAATTGACTATTTGGTAACTATTGCCGTTGCCAAGCGGAGTTTTATGTCAACACAAAATAAAATCGTCGGTGATGGTGGATGTTATTATATTTCAGTCTAAATAACCTCTCTGAAGATGGCTCATGTGAGCCGAAAACTTAAAAGCAAATCAATAAATAATTATCCAAATGTTGGAGAATGTTTGCCTTTATTTTCAACTGAAATTAAAGCCAAAATACGACGTTTAGAACGGCTCATGATTAAACATAACAGATATTCATTGTCTCTTATATTTAACAGCATATGTTTAGAAAATTATTTGCTGTCTTGATATACTATATATATATTGTAACAAAGTTGTGGAACTCGTAGGTTTCTTAGCCTGCTGTTCATGCATTTATTTTCATAAAGAGTGCTCGATACAACGTAGAGCGTTATATTGTAATGGTTGTTACAATGGTTTATAAATTCATAGTATCACTACACAAAAATTTTCGCGTTTCAAAGCTAACCTTGTTTATTGGTTGCCTCTCCTTGGGTGAAGAAGTTGGATAAAGACGGAAGCTGACAATGGTTCGCCTGAAATAGGCCCATACTTACGATTCACCATGAAATAACGTGTCTGTCTTAATTTTTCTCATATATATATACCGTGTTCAGTTGTGATTATGCTCAGTGCCAAGAATTTTTTTCCTTTTTTAGTGGTTTACTGATAAAAAGATAATTTGGCAACCAACATTTTTTTCGTGAAATTGTGGATATCGAGTTGGAGACAGAGCGTTAATAATAATAATAATACTGAGAATTTTGTAACTGAGCAGAATCATGCCGACTTCGAAGTTCCAGGAAGGCAACACTATGATGTCCTCACTCGTCGGAGCGTTTTTTTAATCTGCTATTTTGTCCCTTTTTTATTTTTTATTTATATGTATCTTGGGGTAATTTGATATGTTTGTATGTGAGTGTTTCTACATCTGCTTAATGGGGAAAAAAAGCCCAGAAGAGTGTAGACATCACAGTGATGTCTTCACGAAACTTCGAAGTCGACAGGAATCTGCTCAGTTAAAAATTTTGGATAGAAAAACACCTAGAAATACTTCCCACACGCTTCTCAAAGGAATTCATTCTACAAAGTATAGACTTAATTTTACATAACAATTCCTTCCAATTTGACAGCAAAAATTATATACAAATGATAGGCACCGCGATGGGAACAAAAATGGCACCTACATACACAACACTCACCCTATCATATCTAGAAGAAAACCTATACACCCAAATAGGGCATAAATATGGGGAAAATATAAAAACAGAATTCACAAAATCGTGGAAAAGATTCCTGGATGACTGTTTTATCCTTTGGAAACCATCATGGGGAGATATTAACCAACTACACAAAACACTGCAACAACTACACCCCAAAATTAAGTTCACACTAGAATATAGCTATAAAGAATTAGCTTTTCTAGACATACTAATAATAAAAAAACGTGAGCAACCACATCATCACAGACATTTACCACAAACCCACAGACACCCAACAATACCTCCACTTCAAAAGTCACCATCCAAAAAGTTGCCTAAAATCCATCTCCTATTCCCTAGCACGACGAATTTGCACGATAGTGAGTGACGAAACCCTACGCAAAATACGCCTAGAGGAATTACGAAAAACATTAAAAATGAGAGGATATCCCACACCACTAATAGACAAGGGTTTCCAACTAGCGAAAAAGATACCATTAGAATCCCTCCGGAACACGAAAAAGCAACAGGAAAAAAGAGAAAAAAACGAAAACATACTAGCATACGTTTCCACTCACAACAAAAACAATCCGGAATTATTCACTAGGATTAAAACCCACACAGAATTACTCAATAACAATGAAAAAATAAAAGAAATCTTAGGGACAACCAAAATAATCAATAGCAAACGCCAGCCCCCAAATTTAAAAGACATCCTCACCTCATCAAAATTTGAACAACAACACACAATACAGGGGGTCACAAAATGCAACAAAAAAGATGTGGGGTTTGCAAAATAATAATAGAAGGAAAATATTTCCAGTTCTAAAACGCAACTACATTCGAAATAAAATGGGATCTAAGCTGCAACTCGAAAAATGTCATTTACGCTCTAAAATGCGACAGATGCACAAAAATATACATAGGAGTGACACAATAATTATTGTATCTCACTTCATTAGAGCAATATCAGATTATCACATAACAGGAAATTATATGTCTCTAAACATCTACATGAATGCAGTGACGGCTTTTTCTCCGTCAAACCACTTTATCAAAATATTAATTATGAGATTTTATTAATGCAGGAAGAAAGATTCATAAAAAATACAAACCTTCGCTCAACAAAACAACATAAAAAACAAACACACTGAAAAACATACAGAAACACGCATACATATACTCATAGATAGACAAAAATAATACACACACTAATCTCAAAAGCAAATCCAATTCATACTAAATAACTAAATAAAAAACACCAGCACACGAAAACAGACACATAGAGACACACACACTCACAGAACATAATCCAACTAACACACACACCGAAAAACACATAGAAACACGCATACATATACACACAATAAATAAAAAAACACCCACACACACAAACAGACATAAATAAAAGAGGCCCTTACAAATATACACACACACACACTAACACAAAGGCACAAATATCACCAAACCTATAAGATAATAAAGAGGCGCCAGAATGCTTTAAGAAAACACTTGACTCTTTCATCTGTTTATTTACTTACTGGTTAACCCATTAAGACACATGCTGACAGAGAAAAGAGACGATTCAAACATGCCAGCATTGAACTCACATTATTCTGATTTATTTTATTTTTTTATATATTTTATTATTTTTTTATTATATTTTTTACTATTCTTATTTATTTATTTATTTATTTTTCACATACTTCCTATTAACTTTAAAAAGAATGATCAGATCATCAGAGATACCCAAACATAAAACCACGAATTTGCTCGCCTGAAGAGAGTCAATTTTGGACTCGAAACACGTGTAGCGCTAATCATGAACAGTTAATACTTTATAACTTGTATAAATACCAAAACAATAAACATATATTTTAAAGAAAATGTTCACGGCTTATCATACTTTTATTATATCTATATATATATATATATATTGTATTTGTTGTTACAATGGTTTATAAATTCATAGTATCAGTACACAAAAATCTTGGCGTTTCGAAGCTAGCCATGTGTTTAGGCTGCTTGTTCCTCAGGTGATCTTGTTGTTATGAAAATTGTCTAGTTGAAAAGACTGTTTATTTGTGTTGGATTTTTTTTTGTGATAGTGGGGTTGGGCTGTAATTTGATAATATATATATATATATATATATATATATATATTAATATTCTTTCCTATATATATATATATATATATATATATATATATATATATAGGAAAGAATATTAATAAAAAGTTTTGAATTTAAAAATGTACTTTTTTTGGACAGTATTTATTTATTTTTATTATTGTATTTTATATTTCAGACCGCCCTCGGTCCTTCATCAGAAACAAGTGATTTTTAAATTTGAATTGAAACGTATTTCACGATAGCGTCCGAATATTTTTTTTTTTTGTGTGTGTGTTTACATCACGTGGTGTGTTTGTTCACAACATGCGGCACGTCCGTAGAGAAAGTCTGTTTGTTTTAGATAAAAATTTCTTGGAAGATCTGAAAAAATTTTTTTAGCTATTGAAATATTTGTAAAGATTCAACACACCTAAGTCCCTATTTAACCCTAGCTTGTGTGTATTTAATTTTAAAATTCAGTATTTTTCTTTCATGTTTTAATTTCGACTCAGAGTTTCATGCATTTCCGCAATCTTCGGGTGGTTAACATATCATACTAGCTAATTTACGATTTGAATTATTAATAACGTTCTTTTCTTAATGAAAGTTTGTAATGGGTAAGATCGTTTGTACTAATATTTTTATACTTATTAAATGTATAAAAGAGTTAGTTAATTTTTTTTTTTGTATTATTTATATCTTAACATTTTTCTTTCTCTTTTAAGCCTTACATCCATATCATATTGAAATACCGGTCTTCATCCGATCAGCGAAGTTAAGTAACGTTGGATGTGATCAGTACATCGATGGGTGACTACTCTGGAATATCAGTTGCTGTAAGCTTGGATGTGTGGGTGGTGTAATTGATAATGGCTTGGAATAAGAAATCAGAGGACAGAGTTCTCTTTGGGTTCGTTATATTTTCCTATGTGCAAATACCCTTAGAAAAGGTATGAAACTACCTCACTTCCTCCTATCCCAGCTATGGGTTAAACAATAAGATTTGTATCGAAAAATTATTATTATTACTTTCCAAAAATTATTTTATTGAAACAATATATTTCGGCTTTAAATAACTTTAAACGGGTTGATAAGCCGTAAAAAATCAGTCCTGAAATGAATCTTCATTGTGTAAATATTAAGGACTACAAATTATATTTACGTCTATATTTACATATTTATTTCAAATTCGTTCAAATTCTCTTTGGATTCGTTATATTTACATATGTGCAAATACTCTTAGAAAAGGTATGAATCTATGTCACTTCCTCCTATCCCAGTTATTGGCTAAACAGTAAGATTTGTATCGGAAAATTATTATTATCTTACAAAAATTATTTCATTGAAACAATATATTTTGGCTTTAAATAACTTTAAAAAGGTTGATAAGCCGTAAAAAACCAATCCGGAAATGAATCTTCATTGTGAAAATATTAATGAATACAATTTATATTTCCATCTATATTCAGATATTTATTTCAAATTAATAACATATTTTATTATATCACTACAAAAATAACGAATTTATTTCAGGACGTAGGCGATCAAGGCTTTCCACGTTTCCCCTATCCCTGGTAGATCTTAGCACGCTTTCTTTTATTACCCCACACAAATCCCGTTCTGCTATCCACGCTGTTTTCCCCTGTCTCTCCTTCCCTCTATCTGGCCTGTTAGTAACAGGTTCTCCAAAGCCCTCCTTCCTCATTGCATGTCCCAGAAACTTTAGCTGTCTCTTCCTGATGCTCAGTATTAATTTCCTTTTCGTTTCCATCCTTTCCAAAACCTCATCATTGTTCACATGCTCGATCCATGATATCCGCAGCATCCTTCTGTAGAACCATATTTCAGTTGCTTCAAGTTTTTCGTTCATTTTCGATGATATTGTCCAGCATTCAATGCTATATTAAAGAACTGACATCACATAGCAATCCAGTACTCTCTTCTTTGTTTTTAGACAAATTTTCCTGTCTCTTAATACTCTACTCAGCTTCTTTGGCCATTCAAAT
The DNA here is from genome assembly GCA_037127315.1 of Ascarosepion bandense. Classification (NCBI taxonomy): domain Eukaryota; kingdom Metazoa; phylum Mollusca; class Cephalopoda; order Sepiida; family Sepiidae; genus Ascarosepion; species Ascarosepion bandense. The sequence goes on from JBBBDQ010000414.1 coordinate 1,318,465, forward strand.
TCGTCTTACGCACAAATACTCTTGAGAAAGGTATTAATCCGTTTCTTCCCTCCAGTTAAGGGTTAAATAGGAGGACAGATTGGGTTCTATATCCTTGGCTGGCAACCAGTCTACCGCAGAAAGCAATGGCAAACTCCTGCGAGATAATCTTCTGCTCAGATCGCTGAAAGTGTGTGTCACCTATGGCACTTAACTGACTGACCTACCCGCTACTTAAATATTTACATATATATAATTCAACTAATAAAATCGTTTAAAATTAATAAAATTATATTTCGTCTGAAGAAGTCTTTTTGAAGGACGAAACGCGTTATATGGGATTTTTCCCTATTTTTGTCATTTAATTGCTCACTATTGATATGGTATATAGAATGTAATATTTATATATAAATAACTAGAAGTATAGCCCGGCGTTGCTCGGGTGTAATGAAAGCTTTAAAACTAATCCATGGTTCTCGAGCTCAGACTCTTTTGACGTTGGCACGAAAGACTAAAAAGCAATAGTTGTTTCCAGTTAAAGCGAAACCGTAGACTGAAAGAAAAATGAATGGATGTAAGTCAAATTTTGATTTCCTGCTATCGATGTCAAATAAGATTTTTCGTCGTAAACTGAATTTTGAAGGCTAAATAAGTCCTCTGAGTAAATGGTATCATGGCTGAGACTAAGAACTACAATTATACCTACTTAGAGCCAAGCCCGAAGCAAAAACTAAAATAAAAGGGCTGAAAAAAATACAGACATACAGGCAGATAAACAGACACACAAACAGACATCTTGCCTTTTATATATATATATATATATATTATCGATTTTATGCACTATTGTAAGAACTGCAACCTTGAAACTTCTAAATATCGTTTCTTATGTCTTTGTCTATGAGTGTATCAAATTTGATTGAAATCGGACCACTTCTTCTATAATCCGATTTTTTCGATTATCGATTTTCGATATTTATCGGGGGTACCTCGACACAAAACCTAGCTAACAACACTCGCAGACGCTTATAGCACACCTGTGTAAGTTTTCAAGAAAATCGGTTCTGCTGGTTCGGAGTCTATAGGTAACGGACACACACACACACACACACACACACACACACACACACACACACACACACACACACAGACCAAGTTCCATTTATAAATAAGTTTAGATATTTTCCGATATAGGAAATCTAAAGAAAGAGAAATTCGGTTGAGATTTTTTATTTTCTTTTACCTTTAGTGGCAGCACTTCTTTGTTGATTTCAAAGAAGTAAGCCATGGCCTTGGTCCAGGAAAGTAAGCCCGCTACATTGCCGCATACTTTTTTGGCTACTTCAAGACTGTAGTCCTCCATTGTTAGATAAGGCTGAAGTAGTTCCACTGTCTCATCGTTGATAGAATCTTTTGGAAAAGACATAAGAGCTTGCAAAAACCCAGCGCCACTCATTAACTGAAATAAACAATACAGACTGTTTTAAAATTCTATGAATTATAGACACTAATACCTTCTTTTTTTTTTGTTGTTGTTGTTTTTTACTCATTTCGCCCTAAACAAGGGAGACCTCCACTGGTGCGCAGGGGTTTACAGTAAATGAAAAAACAGTGGGTATTGAAGAAAGGATAAAAATTGAACAGGATTCAAGAGTATAGAAAATGGTGAATTTTGAAGACTGTAGCTATCAACAAAGCAAGTAAATGGAAGAGAGTTCTATAGGTGGGAAGTGCGAGAAAAGAAACTGTTCGAGTAGAAGTTACGATTCAACGGTAAAATGATGGGACCTAGAAGCCAATCTAGTAACGTGCTTAAATCCATTTGGTTGGGGCACCAGGGTAGAAAGCATCGATTCAAATGGGACATTTTTTTGTAACACTGCTACTGCTGTAAACGTACTTATACATCTTGATGAAACTTTCTGTTGACGTATATATACATTTTCAAGACACAAAACGTTGGTACATAGTGTTTGTGTTCTATACTAACTAGCGCTTCGGACTATTTCCAAACCAACGTAAACGCAAAGTAACGTGAAATACGACCTGTTTTGTGACTTGCTTTTATTATATTGTGTCTTGGGGGTGGGGATCATATAAAATATTTGGCTATTATTTGTCGATGTGGTGTTGTAATTATTTACACTGTTTACATTGTTCGGATTGTTGCTATCTTCGTTGCCATATTCACGCTGTTTTGGCTTGCATGATTAAAGTTTTCGAATTGAAACGTTTATTTCGTCCACCGGTGTACACTGATCTAGTTCCACGTATCATGCCGCTTCCGGATAACTCAGTATCAGTATCCTTTTAATTAAACAGGTATTGAACTCACAACTGTTTGGAAACTCACAACTCTTTGGATTAAGTCACTAGATTCAACCAACGGCGATGTTCATTAATATGTATAAATTTCTGGAACTTATAAACCTAATATCTCAGTAACCATTATTTACCAAACACATATTACAATTTTGTTATTATTATTGTTTTTCTGGCTCGCATATTGTATTCATTTCTAGAATATTTTTTACCTAGCATATGCACTGATTCCTTAAGTTTTCATATTTTCCAATATTCTCAGTCTATTATTTCCATCTTATCCCACAGAGGCCTTTTCCTTCCATATCTGGGCGGCTACACCTGGTTTTCCATTTCTCCTCGTGTTAAGGCTTTACAGTGTTATTTTAAGTGGGTGGTCTGTTTCTCCTTTATATTTCTTTCCAGAGATGGCTGGGCGTACACTCCGTTTTTAATCACGTTCACCTCTGTGGGATGTTTTATTCGGAAGAAGTTTCTACGTAGTAGTGCAGTGCATGTGCGTGGGTGGTGCAGTGGATATTGGCTTAGAACGAGAAATCAGAGAGCCGAGTTCGAATTCCAGTTGAACTCCTTGCATTTTCTAACGCACAAATGCACTTGGGAAGGTATCTCTCTCCTCTAGTTATGGGTTAAATAACGGTACAGATTGGGTTCTATAGCCTTAGCTGGTAACCACACTATCGCAGAAAGTAATCGCAGCCTTCTGCGGGATAATTTTCTGCCCAGTCAGTCATATCTCTTTCGAGACATGATCGCCCAAGAGTGTATCACGTATGGCACTTAACTGACTGATTATTTGCGTAGTGACGAAAGAGAAATGATTGCCTAGCCGTGTATCTTCTTTTTATTAAGTCTCCAGGCCCTCCTTCCTCATTACGTGTCACAGGAATCTCATTTGTCTGTTCCTGATATTTACTATGATTTTCTTCTCATTTGCATCCTTTCCAACACCTCATCGTTGCACACGTGCTTCGTCCATGGTATCCTCACCATCCTTCTGTAAAACCCATATCTGTTGCCTCAAGCCTCTTATTCATCCTTGATGAGATCGTCCAACATTCACTTCCATACAGAAGGACATATATCACATAATAATTCAGCACTCTTTTCTTTGTTTCTAATGAGATTTTCCTGTTTTTCAGTACCCTGGTTAACTTCTGAAATGCGTCTTTAGCTATGCCACTGCGTCTATGGGTTTCCATATTTCACTTTCCATCTTTTGTCAAAACACTTCCTAGGTATTTGAATTTTTTTACTTGTTTTATTTTAGTTTCTCCGATTTGTAGTTGGCATATTGGCCTCTTCTTTTTGCAGATGACCATACATGAAGTTTTCTTAAAGTATATGCTCAGTCCTTTCTTCTCACTTTCTTTTGTTATCTTCTGTAAAAGGTCCTGCATTTTCCTTTCCGTGTCTGCTATCAGCAGCGTGTCATCTGCGTATCTTATATTATTGAGAATGTGGCCGCCAATGACCAATCCCAGCAAGGTTTTATTTCTCTCATAATTGCTTCACTGTACAGGTTGAAAAGATCCGGTGAGAAAACCCATCCTTGTCTTACGCCCCTTTCTGTTTTTGCATACCTTCCTATCCGTACACAAGTGGTTTACTGCCATTATAGATTCTTGATTATTTTAACGTCTTTTCCGAAAATATCGAGGTTGTCGAGCATCTCTATCATGCCTTTGTGTCGTACTTTGTCAAACGCCTTTGCGTAGTCTATAAAGCATCGATAAAGGTCCTTCTGCATTTGTATTGCTCGTTCAGATAGCATTTTGAGCATGAATATTGCATTCCTCGTTCCGGTAACTTTAACGAAGCCATATTGTTCTTGTTTTATATCTGGGTCGATTTTGCTGCACGCTCTGTTCATCAGAATCCGGATGATGTTTTGTTATGTGGCTCATTAAACTGATTGTTCGATAAAGTTCACATTTCTTTGCAACTGGCTTCTTAGGTAGTGTTGTGAAGATTGATCTGCTTAGGTCCTCCCGTATATTGCCGCTGTTATAGATTCCGTTTATTATTTCTGTCAGTCTGTCTACGCTAAAGCCTTCTAGGGTCATCAACATCTCTGTTACAATCTCATCTGGTCCCTACTGCTTTGTTTCTCTTCAATTTGGCCATTGCTGATTCCACTTCGGTTTTTAATATTTCTGGTCTATCCGTAATTTTGTGAATTGTTAGTTGATCTCTCTTGTCGTGGAAAAGATCTCTGATATACTCTTCCCATCTCTGAAGTATTGTTTCCTTTTTCTAATATTAGTGTGACACCTTTTGCTTTTATACATCCTGTTGCTAAGCAGGTTCTTTGCCCTGTATCATGTACGGCAATTAACTGACTGATATTTGTATCCCAGGATTTTTTTTTCTGACGAGGGTCTCTCTCAATCAATAATAATAATTATTATTAGTACCCGGTTCACACTCCACCCACGTCTATTGAACAGGTTAAGAGGCTCATCCCTTGTTCCCTGTTCAGAATGTGGTTTCTGGCTTTCTCTTTTCCAATCTTCTCACTATTACGAATCCCCCTGCACATCAGTGGCATTATCGCCTTGCTCGGGGTGATACGATTAAAACAAAAAAAGTAGTAGTAATAGTAGTAGTAGTAATTTTTACAGTTAATTGAAAAGCGCGATTGACGAAAAAAGAGAAACATAGTTTTGACAATGTTAAACAATATTTCTTGTCTTCTTCAAGTTATATTTAAAAAAAAAACTTTCACTATAAAAATGTATAATTCCACAAAAATTATGTCTTTTTTGTGTCGTGGCTTGTACCATGTGACATCCGGTCGTCTGGATGTATAAAAGACAATGTGCGCTTAGCACGGACTTCGGGAAGTAACACCTACTACTGCAAGAGATTGTAAATATTGTATATACCTATTGGCTGTACCACTCAGGTAATAAAGTAGTGTATCTACATTTCACTGTATATCTTTTCATTCCACGATACAACATGTTTGGACAAACGTTGCTTGTCTCGTAATGAAAAATCTCAAACACAACACCGAGACATCAACGGAGATTGCAGAAGCTTTTATCACAAACGACTGTAATTTCGACAAATATCTTAAGGTGCGCATTCTGAAAAATATTCAGAATCTAGTGACTTTTCGATACTTAAAACGCATGAAGATGGTTATGTTTGCAAATTGCTAACTTCAAGGCCCGGGAGAATTAACAGAACGACAGGAGAGTTACACAATATTTATGCCAAGCTGTTTGATAAATTAGTTTTCATAACTAATCAACTAACGGAAAATTACAAGATCAACATCATATTAATTGTCTTTCAATTTTCATGCCTTCACATTGGCGGCGTTGCATTCGTTTTGACAAATTTATTACCAGTACAGCCGTCTTTGAAGATTTATATATGTTGTTACGTGGAATGAAGAGATATACCGAGAAATGTAGCAAAACTACTTTATTAACAGAGTGGTACAACCAAGATGTATATACAATATTTACAGTCTCTTTCAGTAGTAGGTGTTACTTCCCGAAGTCCGTGATAATGACAACTCCCGTGCTAAGCGCAGATTGTCTTTTATACATCCGGGCGACCGGATGTTACATGGTACGAGACACGACACAACAATATATTTCTCTGCTTAAAAATTAGTTTTAAATATACAGTTGAGTGCCGTACGTGATACACGCTTTGGGCGACCATGTCTCGAAAAAGACATGACTGACTGGGCAGAAGATTATCCAGCAGTAGGTTGGCGTTGCTTTCTGAAGTAGACTGGTTGCCATCCAATGCTATAGAACCCAATCTGTCCTCTTGTTTAACTTATAACTAGAGGGAAGAGACGGATTTAAATATTACGACCTTGAATAAGTTCTCGTTGATATTTCATGAAAATTAATGTTTTATTTGCAAAAATTAGTAAGAAACATTTCATTGAAACTATTGTCCATCGCTAGCCATTACTTTTTTCTCATTTTTCTGGCAGCATTTGAGTTCCGGGCGTAAATTAACGTGGTCAGCGCACTAAATGGCGGTCGGATTTAGCTATTTTACCAGTAAACATGTTGGAGGTAGATGCCAATCAAGTAGAGGCTTAAGTTCATGCATTCAGGAGTCAAAGGAAAACAATTTCGTCAAAATAGTTATTTTAAAAATATTTGTAGAAAAGAGAGAGGGAAGCCACGTCTCCGTCGGTTATAAAGTGACTTGAATTCAAAATGTCTGCTCAGAACTTTCATATTAATGTCATGCATGGCGCCCACCTCGTTCAGAAATATCTAAATTGTAAGCTGAATACATCCTCCTTCTAAGATCAATGGTTTAAAAAAAGCGAGTGAAGAGCCTAAGTGTATTGTCAAGATTATCCTAGTTTAAACATTGTGGAATGGCGTTACAGAATCACAAAGTACTGTAACAGTTCAAATAACGGTAATGTCACTTGGGGAATTTCAACAGCAGCAACAGCTAAAAAGAATATCACATCTAACTCGAAAATAAAAGAAAGGAAACCCTCATCAAGACTAAAAAGAGCGATAACAGTGTATTTGAGAAAAGTATTTTCCGGAAAGGATGTGCGTTGTGGTACAGTGGATATCGGCTCGGAACGAGAAACCGGGGAGCCGAGTTCGAATTCAGGTTGAATCCATTGTATTCACTTACGCGCAAATACCCTTGGGAAAGGTATTAATCCGTCTCTTCCTTCCCGCAGAAAGCAATGGCAACCTACTGCGGGATAATCTTCTGCCCGGTCAGTCGTGTCTCACTTAACTGACTGATTTTCCGGAAAACGGTTTTAAGAGAAAAATTTTATAAATTTCAACCGACAGCTGTACTAGTTTCTCGGTCAAATCAATACCGAATGTTTCCTTATAAGAATACGATTGGATGAAATATGAAATAAAACGAAAATTAAAAACTCCAAATTCAACTTGTTACTTACTTTTAAAGACTCCCCCCAAGATGGTTTGAAAAATCCTGGTTTTTCTGGATCTGGCTGGATCTGGTCTAGTTTTCTTTGAAATAGCAGAAGAACTGAATCCATGATTCGCATAATCAGATGCGGTGGTCTTCCGAGCTTCCGTACCGTTGCAATGTCAGCTGGGCGGATTGTGTTTAATGCGGCTTTGGCGTCTTCAAGTGCTGGCCGGGCGGCTTCGAGCTTGTCCATGGCAATTTTTTTGTCTGTTTCAATGCCGTCTACAATCTGTTGGGCGAGATCCTTCACTTTCTGTACTTGATCTTTGCTCTTTTCCGTGGCTTGCGCCTTTACTGTGACTTCTTTGAGAACGGCTTCGGCTCTTTCTGTGGCCACAGACAATTCCTTTTGTTTTACGACTAGCTGTTTGTTCAAGTCAACCACGGCCATCGACGCTTCGGTAAGTTTTTTCAGGCCTTTAAAAGATAAGATTTTTAAAAGCAATTTAGATTTTACTTGAAAGGAACCCATTCAAACTTTTCCTACACTGTATGATAATTATAATAACGAATTAACTTAACGTCCATTTTATATGAATATTTAAATTAAGTTTTCCAGATCTTTACAGCTACAAATGGAATATAAAACTTACTTTCAGTTTCAATGTTCCGAGAATACATTCAAGTATTTCAATTCTTTCTTTACAATTCGTACTCTGCAGTATTTAGTATTATTTACAATTATTTATCAAATATTAATAGTCAAATTATATAACCTATGATGTGTTGATTGAGCTTAATCAGTGCTTGTCAACTCGTATGAAAAAGACTGTCTAACCCACTCTACACTGTTTGGTATAAATATTGTGTAACTCTCCTGTCGTTCTGTTAATTCTCCCGGGCCTTGAAGTTAGCAATTTGCAAACATAACCATCTTCATGCGTTTTAAGTATCGAAAAGTCACTAGATTCTGAATATTTTTCAGAATGCGCACCTTAAGATATTTGTCGAAATTACAGTCGTTTGTGATAAAAGCTTCTGCAATCTCCGTTGATGTCTCGGTGTTGTGTTTGAGATTTTTCATTACGAGACAAGCAACGTTTGTCCAAACATGTTGTATCGTGGAATGAAAAGATACACAGTGAAATGTAGATACACTACTTTATTACCTGAGTGGTACAACCAAGAGGTATATACAATATTTACAGTCTCTCGCAGTAGTAGGTGTTACTTCCCGAAGTCCGTGCTAAGCGCACATTGTCTTTTATACATCCAGACGACCGGATGTCACATGGTACAAGCCACGACACAAAAAAAGACATAATTTTTGTGGAATTATACATTTTTATCGTGAAAGTTTTTTTTTTTAAATATAACTTGAAGAAGACAAGAAATATTGTTTAGCATTGTCAAAACTATGTTTCTCTTTTTTTCGTCAATCATGCTTTTCAATTAACTGTAAAAATTACTACTACTACTACTACTACTACTACTACTTGACGAGTCAATCCGCTATGAGCATAACGTCAGCTCATAGAACAAAAAGCAAAAATGAGGCGCATTCAGTCGTACTGAAATAATGTAATCTCAATCCATGTTCTCATTTGTGTAAATCTTTTTTCACTCAACCCCTTTGTATCCAGAGTTTTCCTTACAGTCTTACTAACAGTCAATTACAAGTGTCATACGAACTTCATAACGTTAACCTACGAGACAGTGTAATGTTTTTGTAACCAATATTATTTTTTTAATGTTTTGTCCCTTCATGGGATCATGATCATACTTCTCCGTAGATTATTTTTCTTTACTGTTTTTGAAATGCCATGGTTTCTTAGGGAAGATAGTGGAGACGTTTCTCATTGCCTTCTCTCTGGTTTTGAATTAAAATTTGTCTTTCTGACTGACAGCCATCTAAGGTTACAGTGGTCTACATGCTCATAAGCCGTTAGAAATTTCTTAAATAAATGTTTGTCACCTGGGAATTGAGATTTCGACGTAAGGCAGACATAAGTGGGGGCTTACCCGAGTTCATCCTGTTAACCATTTCTCCAAGCTCGTTTTTCTTCTCTTTATAGACTGTTTTATAGCTATTGATAAACGACAAATAAGATTTAGGTGTCACGTGGGCAGATCTCCGATATCTGTTGAGATAAAAAGAAGAAACTAATTAACAGGAGAGCAATAAGTCGAAACATCATTAAATAGCAATAAGTCGAAACATCGTTTTAACAGAAAAATAGATATGTTACGTTAAATCTTTAACGAAATATCTTCAAGTCACCATTTATTAGGTTACCACACATAAAATGACGCATTTTTGGCTGTTTATTGATCCGGTCGTCTAATGAAGTAACCTCCTTAGTATATAAAAAAATATTGATTTATTCCTGACTCTTCTTCTTTCCAGATAATTTTTCTTTCAACACATTGTTACTCATAAGCCCAACGAAACTGATTACAATGAAACAATGTCAAGTAATCTTACTGTAGAAGTACAAACCGGGAAAAAGAAAGAATTTCTCATGGAATCATTACGTATGATGAGAAATGGATACTCTTTGACAACAGTAAGAGAGTAGATAAGTGATTAGATGCAAGGGAATCACCAAAACAATAATCAAAACCTCTACTGCATCCTAAAAAGTTAATGGTCACTGTATGGTGGTCTTTCAAAGGGATTATTCATTATTCATTTTTTCTTCAAAGGAAAACAATTACAGCAACTTTACAAAGAAGAAATTTAGTTTATGTGAATAGGGGTGGCTCAGTTTTCCTGTAAAACCACGCACGGCCGTACGCTTCAAATCAACTGTCCAAAAGCCGCATATTCTGAATTATGAAATTTTGCTCTAGCCACCATAGTCGCCTGATATTTCTTCTACTGATTATCACTTATTTTAGCATTTTGAGATTTTCATATGCGATGAAACATTCTCCAGTAAGCAAGAATAGTATCTGAACTGTTTTTCACATCTGAGGAAAGACGGGACCAGTAGTTTACAGCTACAAATACTTTCACGGCTTCTGCTCCGATGAACTTAGCTCACTGGTGCCTCCTATATATGAATTTACTCGAACCACAAGATTAGCAACTAGGTCCCACCCTTTTATCATGAAACCAATAAGATGTAAACGCAAATTCTACTCTCTCAGCTTCTTTTCTCGCACTTCCCGACTGCTACAATCTCCAAGAATTTAAATGTAAAGTCAATAGTCACTTCCTATCTCATTAGCCTGCATCCTCTCTCTCTCTCTCTCTCTCTCTCTCTCACTATCATTCTCTCTCTCATGCTCTTTTCTCCGTCCACTCCACTCTCATTAGTATTCTCATCCTTCTCTTATCTACTTCCTGATGCCCCCTATAACCTGTCACTCTTTTTCATAACTTTCCTTCTTTGTAACCCCCTGCAAAACCGTGGCAGTAAAATGCCTTGCTGGGGTGATATGATTATATAAAAATAGCTGAAAGAAGACAGATTCATGCCTCTTTCAAGGTCTTTAGAGCGAAGTGTATGAAAAAAGGAATCAAGCGGTAAATTTAACTTAAATGTCAAACATTGGAAAACAGACATTCATCAAACGTGCGTCTATTTAAATATGGGTATCAACTAAAATAATGTTTAATGTAATAAAAATCTGTCAGATTAAGGAATAAACGTCCATTATATCAATATATATATATATATATGTGTGTGTGTGTGTGTACAGAAAAGTTCCGAAGATTAACGAAATATATATATATTTGCGGAAAAAACAAAGTAACCTAAAGAGTGAAGATATTACAATAATGCCCTCATGAAATTTCTAAGTCGGCATAACTAAAAAAAACACTGCTCAGCTAAGTGGCAAGTTTCTCCACATTAATTCTATTTACACCCAACCTATATCTTGATTTGGAACACTTTATGGCAAAAACTCTGCTTGCCAAAAATGCCTTTTCATTAGTAAACTAGTGGGAAAAAAACAGCAATTCTGGCACTAAATATCGTTACAATTTAACACACACACACACACACACACACACACACACACACACACACACACATATATATATATATATATATATATATATATATATATCTGTAAATTCAGATAAAATTTAGAGGGGAAATAGCTATTTTCAGCGTGTCAGTTTAAAACATGCATTGTCAACCCCGTTTAAACAATAAATGAGGAAAAATTCTAATGCCGGAGCTTTAGTTTAGTAAAAGAAGTGTTCGGGAATATTGGCTTTAATAGGGTTAAGCTAGCGGAATCTTAGTAGTAATTTCTTCTATGGTAGTGAAAGGTATGTGGCTTGATCATTGGGTTAGTAGTGGTAAGTAGTGGCCAAAAAGGTAACTGTCTGGTCAATTTAAAAAAAAATTATTGTGACTAAATCGAAGAATAATATAAAAATTTATTGCACTCTATATTTATTTCTATGGCGACACATACTAATGATTTTTCTACGTTTATTCAGAAGTACATTCTGATATTGAAATTTCAAAATTTTAATTTTTTCTGTTATTACATCTGTCTCTTAAGCTATTAGTGGTCCTAGCCTTGCCTATCAGTTTCCACTTTATCTGTGGATTTAGTTTATTTTCTTTTAATTCCAAGTATTTTCAGGAAAGGTTTGTTTGATATCTTAAATTATGGTTAGTGAAGAAGTGCCTGTGTGTATAAAGCCATTGCTTCTAAATTCCCGCCGAAATTCCGATATAAACATTAAATTTCTTCGTATTTTCTTTAGGGAAGATAGTGACCTGATAGATCACATTTGCACACTTACCCCCAACCGAACAGTTATCTCTAGGTTTACAATTATAGGGGCTATAATCCCATTTTCTGTATTGGATTCACTACACTTCTTCAAGATTTGGTTATTGTAGGAGCTAATAATGTTATACATCTTAATAGTACACGAATAACTAATCTTTATCGTTTTCCTATTGAATATTTTACTCAGGTGGTTATCTTTATGAAAATGTTGACTTATTAATTTAAGAAAGATCTTATATCTTATATCCTCTCTATGCTCACTTGGAACAATTTACTTTAGTCTTTTTGTGCGTATATCTCCCTCGATTTTTTTCTTAAGAAATTTGTATTTTAGTCTTGGTCCATTTTTTTCTTGTATTTTTGGCAGTACGATGTGTTAGTCAAAACTGATCTCGAAAGAAAAAGAATACTTTCCTGCTTTTGAAAATTTGTGCATATGTTCTGTGACGTGAAATTTTCGATCATATATATATATATATATATATATATATATATATATGTGTGCATTCTATTAGCGCTCTGTTCTTACCTTGATATCAAGAACTTTTTGAAAACAATAAAAATCTGCTTGCCTAAAATGCCTCATATAACTACTGAATAAAAACCAGTAAATGTCGGACTAGACATTATTACAATTTAACTATATATATATATATATATATATATATATATATATATATATATATATAATTATATGGTTATATCAATTTATGTCAATTTTACATTGCGACATGGAAATTTCTATGTTTCGAGATTAATTCTCATCGTCAGGCAATGTTGATGTGATTGTTCAGATGATTTACATTTAAATAACAAATACTTTCGGTTTACTGTGAACGTATGTGTGTGTGTGTGTGTGTGTGTGTGTGTGTGTGTGTGTGTGTGTGTGTGTGTGTGTGTGTGTGGCTAATCAGAATAAAGATTCACTTTGGGGTTTGATCCCGAAGAATTTCTGTGCTAACCAACTTTTTTCCTCCTCTTTTTTTCTTTTTCCTTGACCCTATTTTTATCTTGTCTGTTTTCCTTCCTTAGTGTTTTCCCTCCCCTTAATCTGATCTTATCATTTTCCCTTCAGTTTTATTACATTTGATGTGATATTCCTTTTTAGTAGTACCAGTCTCCTTTCTCGTCCTCTTTAGACTATTTGTTAAAAAAAAGATTTTTTTCCAAAAAAAACCTTAAACTGCTATTTTTTGCTCCATCTATCCATTTGCTGTAAAGTTCATTATCCTGATACAAAGTGGGGGATTTTTTTTATAAAGTGCTCAATACAAAAATATTGTAAAGCATTATATATATTTGACATAAATAAAGACAGCATGGTTACTATCGGTTTTACACTTTTCAGATGATTACTTTTTTTATCTATATCTGATATGTATATATGCCACAGACATTCCAATAAAAGGTGGTGGCATTTCATTTTATCTAGACCAGCAATAAAAGTTTTTGATTTTGTCACTCAGTGAATCTATATTATTATGCAATTAGTATGCATTAATAAATGATTTGATTGTTCTGTATTTGGTTCCACACTAGGTCGGTTAGTTACCAGTGGAAAAACATTCTATGAATGAGATAGCTATGAAAAAACTTAAGTAGATAGCGTTATTGCTTTTTGATTTATTTTTTTTTTTTAGTATTTTTATCACCCCAAAAACGCAATAGAACCATTAGGGCACAAAAGGTCTAATGACTGTTAGAGAATACGAGAAGAATATACTATTAAGGAGAGAAGATAATAAAAGAACGACAATGAAGAACATAACGATTAACATTTCATTTAAATCTTTAAAGATCAAAGTTGACAGGGAAATAAGAAACCGGAAGCGATAGAAAAAACTGTCAGCACAGAATTTACGATTATATCTACGCATTTTAACTGTAAAATGATGAGACCTTGCCGCCAATCTAGTCAGTCATTTAAGTGTCATACGTGATACACGTTTGAGCGATCATGTTTCGGAAGAGACATGACTGACTGGGCAGAAGATTATCACGCAGTAATTTGCCGTTGCTTTCTGTGGTAGACTGGTTGCCAGTCAAGGGTATAGAACCCAATCTGTCCTATTATTTAACCCATAACTGGAAGGCAGAGACGGATTAATACCTTTCTCAAAAGGTATTTGTGCGCAAGTGAATGCAAGGAATTGAACCGAAATTCGAACTCGGTACCCCGATTTGTCGTTCCGAGCCGATATCCATTGCACCACAACAATCTAGTACTGAGCTTAAATTCTTAAAGTCTAGTACCATAAAGGAAAACTCATCAGAACAGTTACTATGAAAGTATTTATAGAAAAAGCACAAGGAAACTACGTTACAGCGGCGGGAGATTGGTTGAATCCGATATACCAGTTCAGGATCAATAACATTTCAGATTCTTCTTTTGATCTTACCCAAAATCTCTAAATATATAGCAGGAGCACACGACTAGACATGACAATAATATTCAACGTATACATTCAATTTACCTGTGAAAATATTCCACACAGCTTTCAGCGACACCATCTTGTAAAGCACCCATGACGTTGACTATCTGTTTCTTTACTTCATCGGTGCAGACAATGTCAAAGTTTGAGATAAAATGATTAGCTACAGCGATGAGGGCGTCTTTCGGCCACCTCTGGAACCAATCCATTGTGCAACCCGAAATCAAACCAGAAAACTTGAGGGAACGCTCTCGGAATTTTTCACCAACCTAGATTAGACAAAATTAAGGAAAAAATCGTAGTAACATTAGAAAAGAGGATGAATCAATAAAGTTTATGCGTACGAACAATAAAGCAAAAAATACATTTATAGATTATTTCCATCAAATGTATACAAATTTGTGTGTCTCCTAGAAACCATGAAATAATTAATTAAAACTTTGAGATCAAAGTCAGTCAGTTAAATGGCATACGTGATACACGCTTGGGCGATCATGTTTCGAAAGAGACATGACTAACTGGCCAGAAGATTATCCCGCAGTAGTTTGCCATTGCTTTCTGCGGTAGACTGGTTGTCCGACCAAGACTACAGAACCCAATCTGTCCTATTATTTAACCCATAACTGGAGGGAAGAGACGGATTAATACCTTTTCCCAAGGGTATTTGTGCGTAAGTGAATGCAATGAATTCGGCTGGAATTCGAACTCGGCTCCCCGATTTCTCGTTCCGAGCCGATATCCACTGCATCACGACGCACATCCTGAGATCAAAGTACTGTTTTCTAATAGAATCAAAACTCTGGTATTTTACTCACGACTTCATTTGCATCCAATGATGTAGACCAGTTCTTCTTTTTGGACAAATATTTTCCAAATTCAGAGAGTTAGATTGGCTCTGCGCAAAGCGTTTCCTTATTTAAAAAGCTTAATATATAGTGCGAAGAATGGTAATTAAGATTCATTTAGAAATCGGCAAAATTTCCTTTGATTTTTTCAACGGCATATCAATTCCGTATGGGTTATTTAATGCCGAAATTATATTTTCTTGTAAAATGTGTTAGTTTGTTATTTGTTTTTTTTTTTCAATAATTTTTAATTTTCTTCTATGAAAATTTTTCTAATGAATTTTTATACTTTCATATTTTAACCCCAGTTTGGGGCTTCACTATTTGTTCATAGCTGTGACCCTGAAAGATGCTATCACCCTGGGTCAAGCTGAACCTGGGTACAACAGCAATTAAGTGGTGGTTCCACATTCATCAAAATCTCTCACTTAAATGCCTTGCTGCTGGATGTAGTTTATAGACATAACCAGGACAACTAACAAATCAGACATTTGGTATTGAACTGTAATTGTATCAAGCAAAAGACCCTTTGCATTGGACAATGGCGGAGACCTAATTATTCCAAAACAGATATTAAAGTTATCAAGCAGAAAAATCACTCTTAGATGTAAGTCTTTTGTTCTTTAATACAATTAATTTGAAATTTTTACATTTATTTCTTCTTTTCTACCAGCGGACCTACTTTTGTTATTTAATTTCGCGTTTAATTCATTTTAAAGAATCTTATCGCTAAATTAATCTGAATTATTATTTGTGGAAAATTCTTTTGCGAAAATGCGTCAATGAAACCTGTTATTTAAACTGATTTCTTCCAAAGAACACATATTCTATTCATACGAATTTATTGTAAAAATCTTGTCGATATTAAATAACTCATTGAGGTTGATATGCAGTAAAACAAACAAACAATCTAAAACTAATACATTAACAGATTTCTTCCAAAGAATAGATATCTTACTCAGACGAGCCTATCCTAAATATTCATTTCAAAATAACAATAAAACATTGAGGTTGATATACCGTAAAATAAACCAATCCAAACCAAACCGAGTCAAGTTGTTTGAAAAGTGTCGTCGTCCAAAGCGACGAATAAATTAGTAAGGAAAATACTTACTGGTGAGAAACACAGCACAACGTGAAGATTGTTACGAACGCGCGACAAATAAAAGTCGTAGAGGTTCTCGTTCGTGGGCGGGACACGAGGCATTTCCTTTTTCATTACTGGAACAAGGTCTCCCAGAATCTCGTCCATTTCGTCTCGAGCAAACAGATTAGCTACCTGTATTTTAAACAGAAACAAAAGAAACAATGAAGACGCTATATACACTAGGTGACTTAATCAATAATGCCCAATTACTGAGAGGAATAGATTTGAAAGATATATATTTTTAAAATGTCTGTACATCTCATATATTGAATTTATTCAATTTATGAGATGAATAGAGATTTTAAAAGATATTTTTCAAGTTTATTTTTTTTTGTACTTCATAGGCGAAATTATCTATGCTGTCAAAAACAAAAGCATAATTCAGTTTTAATTATTATTTTTATTGCTTATGGTTTTTCAGCTTTCAACTCTCGGCTTTGCAATTGACATAAAAAAAACACTGCCATCACATGTGCAAGGATAGTTTTGTCCGACAAAACGCTACCGACTTCATACATTAATAAAATCAGTGCACAGTATCATAAGTTATTAATCTCTAGACGACATACACACAGGCACTATATATATATATAAAGTATACCATGTCGTCTCGGGTTTTTTTCTTTGGGCTACGTGTTGACTCGGTTTGCATCCTTTTGACTGATGTTCATGTGCTGAGCTATTTCTTTATTTATAACCATTTTTCCTTTCACGTAGATCCTCGGAGGGTTTTTCGACACGTGTATAGTTATAAGTTTGTCTGTCTATATATATATATATATATATATATATATATATATATATATATACTCCACACTCTACCCCAGGGTCTTCGCCATTTGGAAAAAACAATGTCGCTGACGTGACGTAGAATATCTATTAGAGATCCTACGTCGAAATGTACATCCGACACCTTTGAATTTTGAAAATTTTCTGTAATTTCTCTCTCTCTCTCTCTCTCTCTATATATATATATATATATATATGAGCCCAGGGGTAGAGTCGCCGACTGACGCTAAATCGGTCGGGTTTCGAGCCTGGGTTGTGTAGCAATCGGAGTCTAACCGTACTGATGAGCTGTGATACAGCGAAACATTTCTATCTGCAGATGACAATAATTACGCTCTCACACCCGGATTGAGCACTCTAGAAGAAAGGTAAACTTTGAAAAACAGTAGCCACTCTAGCGTGTACGCATCGCTCATTCAGTAAAAATGAATTTGAGCACTCTAGCTATTGGGCGCGTAATACGATATGCGCTAAAAAGGACTGCCTTCTTCCATCGAACGCCCCGTGGCCCAGGGGTAGAGTCGCCGAATCGGTCGGGTTTCGAGCCTGGGTTGTGTAGCAATCGGAGTCTAACAGTACTGATGTGCTGTGATACAGCTAAACAAATCTGTCTGTGGATGACAATTATATATATATATATTATAAGTTATAGTTTCGAATAGATGCAAATTATATATATATATATATATATATATATAAATATATATTAGAAGTTATAGTTTATAATATGTACAAATTATAATTAACTACAAATGTATAGATTTTGTTACGACATCGAATAAAAAAACAATATCTCAGCAGGTAGTTAATAATGATGGTACAAAACCTTTTTTTAAAAAAGAAGATTCAAAATCTCACTTTTGAATCTTTTTCAAAAATATCGCTTAGTACCATCATTACTATCTACCTGCTGAGACTGTTTTTTCGATGTCGAAACAAAATGTATACTTTTGTAGTTAATAATAATTTGTACATGTTCTAAACTATAACTTATAATGAATATTCATTGCTCTATTTCTATATTGAACACTGTTTTAAATTAATGCTTTGAACGTTGTTAATACTTTCTTCGTTTTCTATTCACTTGTATATATATATATATATATATATATATATATATATATATATAATTTGAAAATTAGTTATTTCGCAACCTAGGTTTCAACATTTCAGTATCTTCAGGAAATTAATATTAACAGATTTTTTCGTTTTTCAAACGTAAGAACATGGATGGTTTTACGAACGCGCTACTAGAATTTTAAAGAACCGAAAGTTTTCAAAACTGGGAGCTAGCTAGCCAGTTTGGTACAATTTTTGAGGTTTTCATTTTAAACTGGAAAACCTCAAAAATTATACCAAACTGGCTTGCCACGTGTGAAAATTAAAACTGAAAAATGGAAAAGACACTGATATAAATTGGAGTATAATGAAAATAGCTAAACCATACAATTGTGGTGATATCTGCAGATTGTGTCAGGAGAAAAAGTTAGCCACTATGTCGTTCCCAAAACCAAACAAAAATAACTAAATGAAAGATCAGAAATGATATCCAGATGTAATCACAACTATAAATACACACTAGGACCATTCAAACATGAATTAAAGTGTTGTAAGATCCTTAAATAACTTCTAATTTTTAAAATTTTCGGCTGTTTAAAGATTCCAGTCGAGCGTTCGTAAAAATACCTGTTCGTATGTTTGAAAAATGGAAAAATCAGTTGTCATAAATCCCCTGAAGATACCGAAAGATTAAAACCTAGGTTGCAAAATTACATTATTTCGAAATGAAAAATATTCAAAAGTTTTACAATATAAATATATTGAACACTTTTTAATAAAACTGTGTACGGGTCTAATTTAAATATGACCAAAACTACACAATTATATATATATATATATATATATATATATATATATATATATATATATATATATATGGGGGGGTGTTGGTGGGAGGGGGGTGAAGGGTTCGATGTGTAAATTGTCGCCCATGTGAGTTGTTTGTTTTTTGATTTTGTCGGCAGTATAGTAGGGTCAGTTCTCTACGAGAAAAAGAGCACCATGACACAATTCGCTCTGTCAGAAATTTGGAAAGCGATAAAATGCAACCGCAACTTTTACTCCAACAGTTTCTTTTCTCGCACTTCCCGACTGTGGAATTCCCTTCCACATGATTGCTTTCCCGACGGCTACAATCTCCAGGAGTTTAAATGTAAGGTCAATAGACACCTCCTAACACACTAACTCGCTCCTATTCTTTCAAACACTCTTCCCATCTGCCCAACCCTCATCCTCGCTATCCTTACCCATCTATCACCTTCCTTCTGACATTTCCTACACCTAACCACTCCTCCTCTTTACCTTACCCTATGTAGCCCCATTGGTCGGACTATAAAAAGGCATTAAATGATATATGCATTTTCATATCCTGTTGCTATATTGGTAGCAAATTTTATTGAATGTTACTTGGTTGATATATATATATATATATAGTGTATCGAGGCAGCAGATAATTTTCTAAACATATACTGTTAAATATAAAAGACAATGAATGTCTATTATGCTTAATCGCGTGCCGTTCTAAACATTGTATTTTGGCTTTAATTTCAGGTGAAAATAAAGACAAAAATTTTCCAACATTTGCATAATTTGTTATCAAGTTGGTTCTAAGCTTTCGGCTTACATGAGTCATCTTCAGAGAGGTTACAAAGACGTTAACATAAAAACATCCACCATCAGCGACTATTTTATCTTGTGTTGACATAAAACTTTCCGAGGCAACGATAACAGTTACCAAAATAGCAAACGCATTTCGTCAATTTGTAATGCGGTTCTATGACGTTGCCTAGCAAAGTTTTGTGTCAACACAAGATAAAATCGTCGCTGATGGTGGATCTTTTTATCTTAACGTCCTTGTAACATCTCTGAAGATGGCTCATGTGAGCCGAAAGATTAGAACCAACTTAATAAAAAAATATACAAATGTTTGAGAATGTTTGTCTTTATTTTCACCTGAAATTAAAGCCAAAATACGATGTTTAGAACAGCTCATGATTAAACATAATAGATATTCATTGTCTCTTATATTTAACAGTATATGTTTAGAAAATTATCTACTGCCTCGATACACTATATATATATATATATATATATATATATATATAACGGTCATGTCACGTTGGATACACCGGTTCCCGCTCGATCACCGAAGTTGAGCCTGGTCAGTACTTAGGTGGGTGACCACTTGGGAATACCAGGTGCTGTTAGTATTCACGGATGTGCGTTGGGGTGCGGTGGATGTCGGCTTGGAGGGGGAAATCGGTGAGCCGAGTTCCAATTTCAGTCGAGCACGCTGCATTCACTTGCGCACTAGTACCCTTGGGAAAGGTATTAATCCGTTCGTTCCCTCCAATTATGGGTTAAATAATTGAGGTCTGCTGTTCGTGCGATTTGTGGCAGTCATCTGCACCAATTGTTTGTTATCAGCAGTTCCAAGAAGTGTGGATGGTACTACACAATGCCTTCACCACTATAAACAAATCTCTGTGTGGTTGTCTTGCTGGAAAAAGGTTGGGCCCTCATACGTTGAACGCGACGGGAGAATCCATCACCATCATATATATATATATATATCAACCAAGTAACATTCAATAAAATTTGCTACCAATATAGCAACAGGATATTAAAATGCATATATCATTTAATGCCTTTTTATAGTCCGACCAATTTCCGATCAGCTTCCTTATATCGAAATGTTTTTTTGCAAAATTTAATTATCATAATTATGATAATATTACATATTTCTGATAAGGATATATTGTTATAACACTTACAACTCCAGATGAGAGTACGTTATTGAGATATTCAAGAAAACCTTCGTCTTTAATCTCTTGATCCGTGAAGAGGAAAGCAACGCCTCTACCTTGCAATCCGGCTGTTCTGTAAAGGAGCTTCAAGTCTTCTAGAAGGTTAGATACGTTGTAAGATCTGAAATACAAAAAAAAAATGTCGCTTAATCATTAATAAATAAATGAATAAATAAAAATTGAAAATTCATAAAAATAAAAGTAAAAAAATAAACAAAAATGAATGAAGTAAATATTTTGACAACACATTTAATTCAGTCAGTCAAGTGCCATACGTGATACTCGAAAGAGACATGACTGATTGGTCAGAAGATTATCCCGCAGGAGGTTGCCATTGCTTTCTGCGGTAGACTGGTTGCCGACCAAGGCTATAGAACCTAATCTGTTCTGTTATTTAACCCATAACTGGAAGGAATAGACGGATTAATACCTTTCCCAAGGTTATTTGCGCGTAAGTGAATGAATATCGGCTGGAATTCGAACTCGGATCGCTGATTTCTCGTTCCGAGTCGATATCCAATGCACCACAACGCACATCCTATATTAGTCATCCACATACAAACCTGTTTCACAGCTCATCAGTGTGGCTAAACACATCCACTTGCTACTGGCCGGGATCGAAACTCGACCGATTTGGTGTCAGTCGGAGTCGCTACTCCCCAAGCCATTTAATTCACTTGTTGAATAATAATCACAAAGCAACCATTTTAATTCAAAATTAAGAATACAACTATCATGGTAGCAACTAAATTATCTACCCAAGTTAGACATAGAAGAATCCAGAGGAGTATCCTTTACATATAATGGTAGGATAACTCTCTTAGAGAGCTCTAAACATATATGCATATAAATACATATAGAGCAAATATAAGAAAAATTAAGACAGACGCGTTATTTCTTTTAAATCAAAGTGTAAAATTTTACTTTTATCTCTCTCTCTCTCTCTCTCTCTCTCTCTCTCTCTCTTTCTGCCTCTCTCTAGAGCTCTCTCTTCTCTGAAAAAGTCCAAGAAAACTTGAAAGTGATGATTTGAACTTGTTTAAACCTATTATTATCTTTATTGTTTCCTTCCTTTCCTTTCTTCTCTTTTCTCTATCACTCCCTCTTTCTCGTCTGACCCACCCGCTACCCTCTGTGGGTTCGACAAACGGATGGATTGTTTTTATTTTCTTTTTTAGAGGAGCGACAGTTATATTCTTATCATCTTATATTTTTTTATTTTGTTCTTTATTTTTATTCGCCGGATTGGGTCGTTGTGAATCCCATTCATGTAGAATCCTTCGTTGAATAAAGACGGAAGCTGAAGAGGGCTCGCCTGAAATTGGCCCACACTTCCAAATTACCATGAAATAACGTGTCTGTCTTAATTTTTCTTATATATATATATATATATATATATATATATAGTGTATCGAGGTAGCAGGTTATTTTCTAAATAATTTTCTGCGTCTGCTATTCGGTGACTGTTATCGTTGTTTAGCAATGGTTTATGTCAACAAAAGATAAAATAATTTTTCATGGTAGAAAATTGTATTTATGTTAATATCCCTGTAACCTCTCTGAAGATGGCTCATGTGAGCCGAAAGCTTAGAACCAACATAATAAAAAAATACCCAAATATTGGGGAACTTTTGTCTTTATTTTTACCAGAAATTAAAGCGAAAATACGATGTTTAGAACGACTTATGATTAAACATAACAGACATTTACTTATTTATAAATGGAACTTTGTCTGTGTGTGTATGTGTGTGTGGGTCTGTGTTTGTGTGTGTGTGTGTCCGTTACCTATAAACTCCGAAACGCCTGAAACGATTTTCTTGAAAATTTACACAGTTGTACTCTAAGCGTCTGCGAGTGTTCTTAGCTAGGTTTTGTGTCGAGGTACCCCGGATAAATATGGGAAATCGATAATCGTAAACATCGGGTTATAGAAGGAGTGGTTCGATTTTAATCAAATTTGATACATTCATAGACAAAGACATAAGAAACGATATTCAGAGGTTTCAAGGTTGCACTTCTTACAATAGTGCAGAAAATAGATTATATACATATATACAAGGTAAGATGTTTGTGTGTGTTTGTTTATCTGTCTGTATGTCTCTATTTTTTCAGCCCTTTCATTTTAGTTTTTGCTTCGGTTTTGGCTCTAAGTAGGTATAATTGTAGTTCTTAGTCTCAGCCATGATACCATTTACTCACAGGACTTATTTAACCTTCAAAATTCAGTTTACGACGAAAAACTTATTTGGTATCGATACCAGAAAATCAAAATTTGACTTACATCCATTCATTTTTCTTTCAGTCTACGGTTTTGTCTTTAACTGGAAACAACTATTGCTTTTTAGTCTTTCGTGCCAACGTCCAAAGAATCTGAGCTATATATATATATATATATTCAATTTCATACTTACAGGCATTATAGATGGTAGATGTTATAAAAAATAAGAAATACGAAAAAGGACCGACCGGTTTTCACCCCTATTAATCATCAGCGTCAACTGGGATTTTTTAATTGAATTTTTCAAATTTTTAAAATACTAAAATATGAAAATGAAGCATGACACACTAGGTGAGGCGAAAGAAAAAAATCATGTGGAGAGTACGGTAAGGTATTAAATAGTCATGATATAGAGTCCAATAACACGGGATCCTAGTCTTAAAGTATATTGACTCCAATGCCTATAAATGGAATGTAGAGTGTTAACCAGACACTTAATTTCGTATTCCTTAGTTTTTTATAACATCTACCATCTATAATGCCTGTAAATATGAAATGGAATTTATTGGTTGCCATTATAAAATGTTGTACCTATAATAATTTGTTTATATATATATATATATATAACTTTAATCCAAACGGAAAAGTAGGAAGGTAAATCCCAAAACCCTGATCCTAATTAATATTAAAATTTTAATATTTAAAAAAATGATACAGGTGGAGAGCTCAATGTAATTAATATTACAGAGCTAATATAAAATAAAATAAGTTTTCAATGTTCAAAATTGTTGTTGTATGATCATTTCAACATGAAATCCCTAAGAGAGATTTCACATATCGTCAGCAACTAACACTTTTTCAAAATGAAAAAAAATAAAAGAAAGACGGTTTAGAACTAAGAAATTTACGTCACAAAAATTTTTGATTTGTGATTAACGTCTATTTTTAAGATTTTTTTTTTAGATGGAGATGTAAGGGAAAAATTTGAAAATTTAGCTTCGTCTAGCTTTACAGGGGGAAGGGGTTAAAAGATGGAATAGGAAGTGTTGTTAAACTGAGAATTGGGTTAAACAAAACAGAAGGGAATTGAGTGGGGGTAAGAAGTATAAAGAAAAGGAAAGAAAAGAAAAGAAAAGAAAAATACATATATATATATATATATATATATATATATATATATATATATATACTCTCGTATATATATTTATTAATTCACATAACTATATATATATGAGCACAAAAGTCTGTCACTTTGTTACACAAACAACAGTAAATAACAACAAAATCAAACTACAAAAAAACGAAACATACAAACAATATAAATATAGAATATAAACAATTAGAAAATTAATAAAATTAAAAGATAAAAATATAAATATAAATATACAAATGCTCAATATGCTTTATGACAAACAGAAAATAATAAACTAAAACAGAACATACAAATAATATTAGTATAAAAATTAAAAATATATACAAACACTCAATCACGACAAAACACAGAAATTGGTGATTACCAAATGAAAAATAACAAAAATTACAAAAACACAAATATACGCAAAAACATCCAACCATGACCCAGAAAAAAATAAACCGTCACGCAGTAAAACAATACAAGGAGCCCAACCAACTCACGCGTACACAAAAAAAAACAAGCTCTAAATCTAACAACTGTAGAATTTCAAATATAAAGTAAAATAAACAAAAAGAAAAATCAACCAACCAACCACAAACAAGACCACTCCTACAAGAATCACACAATGTTTTATATAAACAAGAAAAAATGGAACCTAACAGTAAACTAGCCCTAACGAGCGGGTATATAATAAGGATGTCCTCAAGAAATTTCGAAGTCGGCATGAAACTGCTCAGTTAAAGTGACAAACATTTTGTGCTTATCAACATTCTGTCTGTCTCCACCCTGATATCAAGTACTTTAATCTGCTTGACAAAGTACATTTCATCAGTAAAACCATTGAAAAAAACAATGACTTTGTCCCTAAACATTATCCCAATGAAACAACATAAGTACCTCCTCCCATTTACGATACCTTTTCGATACCTTTTTTTTTAAGTTTAAAAATAAATAAGTTATCTACAAGCTTTAAAATTAGCTTTAATTGAAAACGAAAAGATTAAATTTTATTTCCAGAAAGAATAATACACTGGTGTGTTTTAAACCGAAATTATATTGATTTTAATCTAATTTTGTTCTGAATTGAAAAAATAAAATTTAAATTTCTCACCATTTTTGATTGATCGACACATTACGTAAACAGTACGTAAACATTTGTTTTAAAAATCTTGCAAAAATAAAATATCCCTAGCTGACAAGTCATTTAAGTCAATTTTTTAAATTCAAACTTACCTTTATCTGATTTCAATCAAGTAATAATTGTTTACTGTAAGAAATTTACTATAAAAATTTTTAAAACTCCGGTGGCCCTCTTTTATCTCCGTTATCGGGGTGACGAAAGTTATGGCAGCTGGAATTTGTCAAGAACGCTAAAAGGTGGGGGCGAGCATACGGACCAAAATTTCAATTATGTTAAGACATAAATTTTCAAAATTTAATTTCTTTTATTTATTTATTTATTTTTTTGGTTTTTTATCTAAATAGTTAAATTAAAAAATTACTTTAATATTTTCAGCAATTATATAATATTTTATAGAATTTTACTTTAGATTTACAGCCAGACATTTGAATATGCTTTCTGAATAAATAAAAATTTAAAAATTTAAATTTCTTTTAAAATAATTTTAATTTAATAAGAAAGAATGAAATTGAAATAACCGAACTAAGTTATGTTATTTATTAATAAGTTATCATTAAGTTTAAGGCATGGTAAAAATATCTAATTTAATTTTTATGGAAACATGTTATGACTCCTATGGAACACTGTACTTAATCAAAATGAACATATTTATAAACATTTTTTTTTTCAATTAATTTAAAATTTTTCTGCAAAAGGGTTTTTATTAAACTTTTCAATTTTGGATAGGCAATATAAATATCAGTTCTTAACTAAAAAGTCTACTCTCAATCAATTCTTTGGAGAGTTCAAAAATATTTTTAAAATTTTATATATTATTAAATTATTTAATAATAAAAAAATGAAAGCAATTTTTTAAAAATTTTATTATTAATCGATTTTTTTCCTTCAGAGTATAATGTCCTCGATAGTATTCCAGCGATTAAAAGTTTTATTGCATTTTTTATTTTACTCTTCGAAGAAGGTTTTCGGATAATTATTGCAAACTTAAAATAAAAAAAATAGATGACTTATATTCCCCAATGAGTCCTGCGTTGAACTAATAAAACAAAAGTTAGCCATCAGTGTAAAATTTATTAAGATTTCATGGATTTACGTGGAGGGGGGTAACAAAGGTAAAAAAATATTTTTATTAAGATTTTAAAAAAATAATGTTTTCAAAAATAATTTATTCATTTGTGAATGAGTACTGAAAGTTTTATTAAAATCCGACAATTATTTGATTTTTGCCAGAATTTTCAAATTAATATGTTTGTAACCGAAAAAAGTGGGTAATGCAATCATTAGGTTTCCATTATAAAACATTAGCAAACGTTTCTTAGCCGCTAACTCAAGCAAAACAAAACTTTCTGACAAAATTTCGAAAATGTTAGAAGAAATTAAAAAAAATTTTAAATAATTAAATATTACTTTGATTTTTCCTCTTAATAATAATATAAACATTTTGAAGGAAAAAGTTTGTTTGGGACCATTTTTATGCTGTTTTGTTATTGATTTGACTGGAGGTACCTATGTGTGGGGGTGTTACTGTTTTTTGTTTAGCGGCATATCAACCTCTATAAGTCATTTAATGCCGAAATGACGCATTAAGCGTTTAAAAATACGAAATATATTCCATATCTACAAAAACAAAAATCAAAAGGACACTTGACAGAAGAAGCGACAATTAAAAAATAAAAAAGCAATAAAATTAACAGAATATGTGAAGACGCGACATCCATTTGAAAAATTATAAAACTGGAAAAGTCTATAACAAAAATTTTTGACAATGACCCAACGACTGGAAAAGACCAGCAATTTTTTTTTAAATCAATGTTCCCTTCGTTCCGAACAATTTTGCTTGTTTCCGTGGGAGAATTCTTAATATCATTTGAGTGCTTTCGGCTTTTATAAACGATTATCAATGAATGTTTTGTCTTTTGATAGACATGTATTGTTTTATCATAGGCAAATTTCAAGTGTTTCGTCCTCACGAGTCAGTACTCAAAAGTTAATGAGTCATTTATATCTGAAATCTCCCTGGAAACTATTAATTTAGTTTGATCTGTCAAACGAAAAATAATTTTTTTTTAATTTAATAAAGATCTTTTAAATATTCAGATATAGCAAAGAAAAGTTGTATTTCTTAATTTCTAATCACGTTTACATACTTGGAAAAGGTATCAATTCGTCTCTTTTCTCCCCAGCTATGGGTTAAATAACGAGACAGAATGAATTCTTTAACCACAGAAAGTAATGGCAACCTACTGCGGGACAATCTTCTGTCCGCAGATTTTGATGGATAAAAATTTAGAATTAGAATCTGGTTAACATTAGAAAAAGTTCCTCCTATCAAACCGTTTGGCAGTGTTTGAAAAAGATTATGAAAGGTTGGTTTGCGATTAGCTAGGTGTAGAACAAATTAAATGATTCCAAAATGTTTTCCACGTTATTATTGTTGTACTAGCAGTATAGCCCGGCGTTGCTCGGCTGTAATGAAAGCTTTAAAACTAATCCATGGTGCTGGAGCCCAGACTCTTTGGACGTTGTCACGAAAGACTAAAAAGCAATAGTTGTTTCCAGCTAAAGCGAAACCGTAGACCGAAAGAAAAATGATTGGATGTAAGTCAAATTTTCATTTCCTGGTATCGATATGAAATAAATTTTTTCGTCGTAAACTGAATTTTGAAGGCTAAATAAGTCCTCTGAGTAAATGGTATCATGGCTGAAACTAAGAATTACAATTATACCTATTTAGAGCCAAACCCGAAGCAAAAACTAAAATAAAAGGCTGAAAAAAGACAGGCATACAGGCAGATAAACAGACACACACACAAACATCTTGCCTTTTATATATGTATATATATTATCTATTTTCTGCACTATTGTAATAACTGCAACTTTGAAACTTCTGAATATCGTTTCTTATGTCTTTGTCTATGAGTGTATGAAATTTGATTAAAATTGGACCACTCCTTCTATAACCCGATTTTTTCAATTATCGATTTTCGATATTTATCGGGAGTACTTCGACAAAAACCTCACTAAGAACACTCACAGACGCTTATAGTACAACTGAGTAAATTTTCAAGAAAATCGGTTCAGCCATTTCGGAGTCTATAGGTAACGGACACACACACAGACACACACACACAGAGACAAAGTTCCATTTATAAATAAGTTTAGATACAACTTTGTGGTTCAGTGGATATCTGCTCAGAACGTAGAAATCGTAGAGCCGAGTTCGAATTCCAGTCGAATTCATTGCATTCACTTACCCACAAATACCCTTGGGAAAGGTATTAATGCGCTGCCTCTCGCTCCACCTGTGGGTTAATAGCAGGACAGATTGGGATCTATAGCCAACCAGTCTACCGCAGAAAGTAATTGCAACCTACTGCAGGAAAATCTTCCCAGTCAGTTAAGTCTCTTTCGAAACATGATCGGTCAAGCGTGTATTACGTATGAAACTTGACTGACTGATTGACAGTTTTTAATGCACTATGATTTCAGGGTTTCTTTTGTCCATTTTTCAGGTGGAGGTTCAGTTACTGTGAATTTGCGAAAGAGTCATTATTGAAACCAGGCCTTTACCTTTGGGTTGGTATCATTTTATTGGTTTTTATATTCACAACGTTTCAGTAGGTTTACTCTCCGTTCTTGTTCTATTGTTTTCGTGTAACCTTAATTTATTACACAGTTTTTCGTATGTGCTTTTATCAAATGTCAGGTATAGTTTTTGTTGACAGAAAGCAAATCGGATTTAAAAACGCAGCAAATATCTAGAATTAAAATTTATATTTTACAATGTTAAAAAGAAAATTAGTGTGCATGCGCGCGACACATTTAATGGAGTTGACAGATATTATGATTCTAAGCAGGGGTAAAGAGAATAAACTTTTGATCTTACACAGAAAATAAAATTATTTTATTTTCGTACTGACTTGTCAGTAAATTATTCCAATATTTTTGACAGGTAATATCTAGCTCTCTTCTATATTTAGAGAAAAGGTAAAAAAAAAAATCTTACGATGATAGGAAAGGTATTGAAAGCGAGATGCCAGACAGAACCGATAATAATGACAATTCTTCTTCAAATTCTCTCAAGAATCTCTAGATCAGTCAGTTAAGTGCCATACGTGATACATGCTTCGGTGATTATGTCCCGAAAGAGACGACTGACTGAGCAGAAGATTATACCTATTTATTGCTTTCTGCGGTAGACTGATTGCCAGCCAAGGCTATAGAACCCAATCTGTCCTGTTATTTAACCTATAACTGGGGGAAATGACGGATTAATACCTTTCTCAAGGGTATTTGCGCGTAAATGAATGCAAGGAATTCAACTGGGATTCGAACTCGGCTCCCCGATTTCTCATTCCGAGTCGATATCCACTGCACCACTAATGCACAATCACCAGACCTGTTATTGCAACAATATTTTACGACTTCTATTTCTTATTAATCACTGAATGTTCTTTGTTTGTTGTAGGCCTTATCCATATTTCTGAAAAAGAACGGTCCATTACCCCACCTCATTAAATCCAGTCCTTGTATGATTGAATGTGACCAGTTTTAACAATCGTCTCTTTTCGATTCATGACCTCCCAATTGTTATCTACCGCACCACCGGCGCATCCAAGTTTAAAGCACTTGGTATTCTCAAGCGGTCGCCCATCTAGGTACCTGCCAGGCACGAGGATCAGACGAGAGCCGTTATTTCAAGGCAATAACTTATGACAGTAAGCATACTTGAATTTCCCTATGCATAATTTCAGACATTTAGATGAAAACAAGCGTGATACCTGGTCAATGTAATCTGGAATGTTTCGTAACCGGCGATAAATGATGCCAGTCTGGTGAGTGATTGCTTGCCGGATCCACCAACACCGACGAGGAGAGCGTTTCCGCGCGGCGTTCTGATGATCCTCGAAATCTTCACAAGGTGAATCATGGCGTCCTGGAAGAAAACTAAATCCATGCCGGTGCCACGAATGCTTTCGTTGTACATTTGCAAATAGAACAGCAGACGTTCTTGCAGCTGTTGAAAGGACTCAATCTGCAAAATGAAATTAGAGAGAAAAAAAAGGAGTCACAATAAAAAATATAATAATTACTAAACAAATCTCACAGAATCAAGAATGTTATTGATTTAATCTCTCTTCTACCACCTACCTTTAGCTGTTTGATAGTCCTTTTTTTATCAATTCACCCCAAACAAGATAGGACCACCAGAGTCACGAGGCTTTACCGTGAAAGTAAAACTGGATACATGGGGTATTGAGGAAGGGTTAAAAGATGAACGAGAGTCAAGAAGATAGAAGCTGGCAATTAATGTTGCATTTCAATGTTTGGAGATTGTAGCTATCAAGGAAGAGAAAAGGCTGGGTTCAGAGGGTACTGAAAAAAGGATAAAAGATGAACGGGATTCAAAATGATAGAATATGACAATTGACGTTGCATTTGAATGTTTGGGGATTGTAGCTATCAAGGAAGAGAAGAAACAGGGTTCAGAGGGTATTGAAGAAAGGATAAAAGATGAACGGGATTCAAAATGATAAAAGATGAAAATTGACGTTGCATTTGAATGTTTGGGGATTGTAGCTATCAAGGAAGAGAAGAAACAGGGTTCAGAGGGTATTGAAGAAAGGATAAAAGATGAACGGGATTCAAAATGATAAAAGATGACAATTGACGTTGCATTTGAATGTTTGGGGATTGTAGCTATCAAGGAAGAGAAGAAACAGGGTTCAGAGGGTATTGAAGAAAGGATAAAAGATGAACGGGATTCAAAATGATAAAAGATGACAATTGACGTTGCATTTGAATGTTTGGGGATTGTAGCTATCAAGAAGAGAAGAAACAGGGTTCAGAGGGTATTGAAGAAAGGATAAAAGATGAACGGGATTCAAAATGATAAAAGATGACAATTGACGTTGCATTTGAATGTTTGGGGATTGTAGCTATCAAGGAAGAGAAGAAACAGGGTTCAGAGGGTATTGAAGAAAGGATAAAAGATGAACGGGATTCAAAATGATAAAAGATGACAATTGACGTTGCATTTGAATGTTTGGGGATTGTAGCTATCAAGGAAGAGAAGAAACAGGGTTCAGAGGGTATTGAAGGAAGGATAAAAGATGAACGGGATTCAAAATGATAAAAGATGACAATTGACGTTGCATTTGAATGTTTGGGGATTGTAGCTATCAAGGAAGAGAAGAAACAGGGTTCAGAGGGTATTGAAGAAAGGATAAAAGATGAACGGGATTCAAAATGATAGAAGATGACAATTGACGTTGCATTTGAATGTTTGGGGATTGTAGCTATCAAGGAAGAGAAGAAACAGGGTTCAGAGGGTATTGAAGAAAGGATAAGAGATGAACGGGATTCAAAATGATAGAAGATGACAATTGACGTTGCATTTGAATGTTTGGGGATTGTAGCTATCAAGGAAGAGAAGAAACAGGGTTCAGAGGGTATTGAAGAAAGGATAAAAGATGAACGGGATTCAAAATGTTAAAAGATGACAATTGACGTCGCATTTGAATGTTTGGGGATTGTAGCTATCAATGAAGAGAAGAAACAGGGTTCAGAAGGTATTGAAGAAAGGATAAAAGATGAACGGGATTCAAAATGATAGAAGATGACAATTGACGTTGCATTTGAATGTTTGGGGATTGTAGCTATCAAGGAAGAGAAGAAACAGGGTTCAGAAGGTATTGAAGAAAGGATAAAAGATGAACGGGATTCAAAATGATAAAAGATGACAATTGACGTTGCATTTGAATGTTTGGGGATTGTAGCTATCAAGGAAGAGAAGAAACAGGGTTCAGAGGGTATTGAAGAAAGGATAAAAGATGAACGGGATTCAAAATGATAAAAGATGACAATTGACGTTGCATTTGAATGTTTGGGGATTGTAGCTATCAAGGAAGAGAAGAAACAGGGTTCAGAGGGTATTGAAGGAAGGATAAAAGATGAACGGGATTCAAAATGATAAAAGATGACAATTGACGTTGCATTTGAATGTTTGGGGATTGTAGCTATCAAGGAAGAGAAGAAACAGGGTTCAGAGGGTATTGAAGAAAGGATAAAAGATGAACGGGATTCAAAATGATAGAAGATGACAATTGACGTTGCATTTGAATGTTTGGGGATTGTAGCTATCAAGGAAGAGAAGAAACAGGGTTCAGAGGGTATTGAAGAAAGGATAAAAGATGAACGGGATTCAAAATGATAGAAGATGACAATTGACGTTGCATTTGAATGTTTGGGGATTGTAGCTATCAAGGAAGAGAAGAAACAGGGTTCAGAGGGTATTGAAGAAAGGATAAAAGATGAACGGGATTCAAAATGTTAAAAGATGACAATTGACGTCGCATTTGAATGTTTGGGGATTGTAGCTATCAATGAAGAGAAGAAACAGGGTTCAGAAGGTATTGAAGAAAGGATAAAAGATGAACGGGATTCAAAATGACAGAAGATGACAATTGACGTTGCATTTGAATGTTTGGGGATTGTAGCTATCAAGGAAGAGAAGAAACAGGGTTCAGAAGGTATTGAAGAAAGGATAAAAGATGAACGGGATTCAAAATGACAGAAGATGACAATTGACGTTGCATTTGAATGTTTGGAAGTTACAATTACCAGGGAAGCAAATAATCGGAACGAATTTCCACAGGCAAGAACTGCGACAAAAGAAACTGATGGAGTAGAAGTGACGGTTACATTTAACTATTTCAGCAGTAAAAGGGTTAGACAGAGATGTCAACCTAGTCAGTCAGTTTAGTGCCATACGTGAAACACGCTTCGGCAATCATGTTTCGAACGAGACATGACTGACTGGGCAGAAGATCCCGCAGTAGATTGCCATTGCATTCTGTGGTAGACTGGTTGCCATCTAATGTTATAGAACCAAATCTGTCCTGTTATTAAATCCATAACTGGAAGGAAGAGACGGATTAATACATTTCCCAATTATATTTGCGCGTAAGTGAATGGAATGAATTCAGCTGGAATTCGAACTTGGCACCCCAATTTGTCGTTCCGAGTCGATATCCACTGCACCACAAAGCACATTTCTTAACCTAGTAGCGTCAACCTAGTAGCGAGCTTAAATTAATGTGATCGTGGCACCAAGGATAAAGGCTCATCAGAGCAGATACCATGAAAATAATTGTAGGAAAGACTAGGAGGTGGTACGTCACGTCGGTGAGAAAGTGACTGAGGTCGAGGTGCCAAGTCAGGATCGATTACGTCCTACTTTTAGACTTATTTATTCAGTAATTTTCCATTAGTATTTTAATTCTATATTTATTGAGAGGAACTTGCAACGGAGAACGAAATCAACTTCCGGTTTAGTCTGTACCGTTCACTTTTTTACAAATGTCCCCGAGAAAGGCATGAATCTATCTCTACTCCACCCACATTCCAGATAAAAGTTAAAATATCCGGGTTTGTCTGACACTGGGTGGCAGACAATCTAGAATGAGGACTACCCTGAATTCAAAACAGCGGATACAACAACGGAAAACCGCTCCACTATATTTTCGAAGATATAGTAACTTTATATATCTATGAAATACGATATACAACAAATAAGCACACACAAACCCACACACACACATATATATATATATATATATATATATATATATATATATACAGCGCCGGCTATAATTATTAGGCCACCTCAGTTTTTTAAAGAAAATTATGTATTTCATACTATTTTTAGTATTTATTGCCAAATGGATAATTCTAAATGAAAATAGAATGGTCCTTTTGTTAATACTGCACAATAACATGTGCATCAAATGAACTGTTCTGGTGTCCAGTTTTTGTGCTTTCTTTCCCATGCTAGTCTCTCCTTCTTATTGGCTGGCCGAAGCAAAGGCTTCCTGGCTACCTTGTAAAATTTTACAAAGTAATAATAACAAAACAACCATTCTATTTTCATTTAGAATTATCCACTTGGCAATAAATACTAAAAATAGTATGAAATACATTATTTCTTTTAAAAGACTGGGGTGGCCTAATAACTATGGCCGATAGTATATATATATATATATATATATATATATATTACTTCCACCATTATTTTTAGTGTATAGCTGTATATGAGTAGACGAAGGGCTTCACAATCATGTATAGTTTTATTTGCTTTTAAAGCTCACTCCCGCGTGAAGCTCCTCGTGCCCGAGCCGTCAAAGTACAGCTTTTTCTTGCTAAAGCGGTGTAGACGCACGTTCAAATCATGCCAGAGTTCTATACTTGTAGTAATTTTTGTTGAGTATTGGTTGGTTAATAGAACTTCAAACTTTATTTTTAATGTATAGCCAAGTAGATATGCATGATTCTATTTGCACAGTGTCGCGTTTCAAATTTTCTCTTTAAAAGCAAAAAGAAACTTTCTTCCAAGTGAAGTTCTTCGTAGCCGAGTAGTCAAAGCACAACAGATGCGTAGGTGATTAATTCTTCAAAAAGAGTGGCACTTAGGTCCAAATCCTGTCGGAGAGCAGATTTTGTTAGTCAGTCAGTTAAGTGCCATACGTGATACACGCTTGGTCGATCATGTCTCGAAAGAGACATCACTGACTGGGCACTTGGTTGCCATTGCTTCCCGCGGTAGACTGGTTGCCAGCCAAAGCTACAGAACCCAATCTGTCCTGTTATTTATACATGTACTTTATACATGTACTTTAGTACTGACTTGTCAGTAATTTATTCCAATATTTTTGACAGGTAATATTCTAGCTCTCTTCTATATTTAGAAAAAAGTACAAAGAACCCACGTTGCGATGGTAGGAAAGGTACTGAAACTGCGATGACAGATCAGAACCGATAATAATGACAATTCTTATTCAGATTCTCTCAAGAATCTCTAGATCAGTCAGTTAAGTGCCATACGTAATACGTGCTTGGGCGATCATAACTGACTGGTCAGAAGATTATCCCACAGTACGTTGTGATTGCCTTCTGCGGTAGACTGGTTGCCAGTCAAGGCTATAGAACCCAATCTGTCCTGTTATTTAACCCGTAACTGGAGGGAAGTGACGGATTATTACCTTTCCCAATGGTATTTGCGCGTAAGTGAATGCAACAAATTCAACTGGAATTCGAACTCAGATCCTTGATTTCTCGTTCCGAGACGATATCCACTGCACTACAACGCGCAGATTTCTGACATTATCTTTAATAATAGATTAGTGCAGATTATATACATTATCACTAATTTCGGGAAATTTGACCGTAGCAATTACGGTGGCTAGGCTCGTATACCCCTTTCTCTTACTCTCTCTGTCTCTATATATATATATATATATATATATATATATATATATATGTGTGTGTGTGTGTGTGTGTGTGTGGTGTGTGTGTGTTCTGCAAAGTTTGCTTATATGTGCAGATCCTAAGCTTAGTCATGTTCACTTCCATGTACGAGGGTCATTCAATAAATAAGTTGAATTTTTCGGTATAAGGAATTCTAATACAGATAGAAGCTTACTTTTTTTCTTTACTTCTTTTTCAAAGTGATTTATTTATTTATTTATTTTTTTTTTTTTCAGATTGAAAAAAAAACACTTTGAGAGTTTTGGAAACTAACAAAGATGGCCGACCAAGAAGCATGCTCCAGGACTGAATTGAGGTCAGTTATCGAGTTTTTGTTTGCTGAAGGGTTCAAACCACTTGAAATTCATAGAAGAATGTCAACTGTGTATGGTGCTAAATGTTTCAGTCAAAAAATGTCTACAAGTGCGCTAAATTGTTTAAAGAAGTTTGAAAGTGACGATGAAGTCAAAAGTGCTGTGAGCGATTGGCTGCGACATCAGTCCAAAGATTTTTACGCTTAGGGAATACGGAAGCTTGTGCACAGATGGGAAAAGTGTGTGACACTGCTGGGAGACTACGTTGAAAAATAAAAATAAAAACAGTAAGCTTCTGTCTGTATTAGAAAAAATCACCTTATTTATTGAATGACCCTCGTATATGCCGATGCACCTACCGACCAACTCGATTTTCGAGGCCCGTGTCTGCACTTGGTGGCTTTGAGTTTACCTTTTATGTCAACCCTCAGGGTTTGCATATCTTTTGATATTCTGAGTTGACACCGAGTACAAAGCTTACTTTGGTATCACTTTGAGTAAATCCAATCTATGTAGGGTGACCAGAAATCAAGTTCATTTAGACAAAAGTTACTGATTGGCATTAATTTCGATTCTAAGCTCTGGTATTTCCTAATGTGAGTCACATACTAGAAGCGCAAATAAGTTCGATCCTCACTACGTTCAACGTTTATGTTAATATCTGGGACAGTTTATTAATTATAATTCTTTTATTTTAATTTTAAATTAATCTCTTTTATACTGCACCCATATATCAGGATTAAACAAATAATACGGATCTACCGTATAGAGATGCTTAACAAACTGAATGTTAGTGTGGCACTCCTTTCAGTCTATTGACTAATGGACTATTACTGACGTTACGTCCGGTTACCAGGTTCTGTCTTCCGGGGAGTCAGGTCCAGAGACTCAGAGAGTAAAGGTCGTAACTTGATTTGTCCTGCAGCTGAGTGGAGATACGACTCAGCTTGAACAACTATCTGTATATTTGTTAATACATTATTTTATTTCGCTGCTTCCGAGTCTTCTCGTTATTTATTTCAACACTAACTCCACAATACTGAGTACCAAAGCACACCTGATAAGTAGGTGGTTTTTCAACCAAAGGAGTGGAATATACACTACCAGCCATAATTATTAGGCCATCCCAGTTTTTTTAAAGAAATGATGTATTTCATACTATTTTGAATATTTATTGCCAAATGAAAATAGAATAGTTCTTTTGTTATTATTTACTTTGCAAATTTTTACAAGGCAAGGAAGCAAAGATGAATTCGTCCGAATCACCGTAAATTTTCTTCATTCTTTCACTGATGAAACTGCAATATAGGTAATTATTAAATACTTATAAATTCATTTGATGTACATGTTATTGTGCAGTATTAACAAAAGAACCATTCTATTTTCATTTACAACTATTCACTAGGCAATAAATACTAAAAAATAGTATAAAATACATCATTTTTTAAAACACTGGAAAGACCTAATAATTATGGCCGGAAGTGTAGGTTCGAATTCTGTCGAAAAGCTGTTTATATATATTATTTTTAAATACGATAGACGACACTAATTTCGGGAAATTTGACCGCAGCAATACAGTAGGTAGGTTCGTATTTTTCTCATTTCACTTTCCTTCTCTCTCTCTCTCTCTATATATATATATATATATATATATATATATATAACACTAGATTATAATTATACTCGTCAGGGAAAGCGGGAGGCAGCTTTCTCTGACGATCCGTTAAGGAGAAACCTAGGTAGGTTCGTCTGGCTCATTAGGTGATATATATTGGCGACACCGACTGACACCAAATCGGTCGATTTTCGATCTCGGCCAGAAGCGGGTGGATGTGTCTAGCCACACTGATGAGCTGTGATACAGCGAAACAGGCTTCTCCGTGGATGACTAATATATATATTGCGAGGTTGGCTCATATGTGCAGATCCTAAGTACAGTCGTGTTCACCTTTATGCTTATGCTGGTGCACCCACTGACAAACTCGATTTTCAAGGCCTGTGTCTGCACTTCTTTGCTTTGAGTTTATATTTTATGTCAATCTTCATGGTGTGTAATTTTTTTCTGAGGTGACACCGCGTACAAAGTTTACTTTAGTATCACTTTCTGTAAATCCAGTATATGTTGGGTGGCCACATATTTAGTATTCTTAGATAAAACTTACTGATGGACATTAAATACGATGCAAAACCCTCGTATTTCCAGAAGTGAATCACAAACCAGAAGTGTAATAAGATTGATCCTAAGTGCCCCATTTATGTCAATCTGTCGGACTGGTTTTTTATTAGAATTCTTTTCCTTTTAATATTAAATTAATCTCTTTCATTCTGCACCCACAAAGCCATGATAAAACAAATAATATAGGTCTACCTCAGAGAAATGCTTAACAAACTGATCATGCGAAGTGTTACTTGTGCCACAAATTTGCTCCTCATTTTGTGCAACATCTTTGTACTCATTTTAGCCCAAGCAAAGCAATAAAGCCACTAAGACGCAAGGGTTTACTGAGTGTTAAAGAATATGGGTGAATATTTCCATTAGGGACTGGGGACAATAAAATAAAAAAATTCAGGCATTAGAAGATAAAGTTTGACATTGCATTTAGATTTTTAAAGATCAAAGTTGACTAGGAAGCAAGAAGCCGGAAGAGAGTTTAACAAGCGAGAGAAAGAAAACTCTTAAGATAGGACTCATAATAATATGAGAAGAAGACAATATAATTAAGGAGAGACAACAATAAAAGAGGAGTAATCAAGAAGAGAGTAAATAACGATTCACATTGCATTTAAGTACTTGAAGATCAAAGTTGACCGAGAAGCAAAATGCCGGAAGAGTTCCACAAATTGTCAGCATAGTACATACGGTTACATCTAACCATTTCAACTGGAAATAGTGAAACCTTGCCACCAATTAAGTACTGCCCTTAAACACATGGTCCTACATCCGCCAGCAAGGCCTCTGATTAAGAGGTTTTGAGGATCGTGGAACCACCTCGTAATTGCTGTTGTTCCAAGGTCCACCCTGACCCGGAGTGGTAGTACTTGTTAGAGTCCCAACTATGAGCAAATAGTTTAAACCCAAACTGGGGTCACAAAACACTATGAAAGTATACCTTTATAGAAATATATACATAAAAATAAACTTTTATAGAAAAATACACATTTTTGAAGGAAAAAATTATTACCAGCCATACATTTTTAAATACAAAACTGGAAGACATCTTCAGTTTTGTAAAATATTTTTTTTCCTTTTTTTATCAAAATCTTACTAAATCTTCTCACTACAATCAAACATTAAAGAAAATACCTTAAAACCCTAACTATTTGGCATTAAATAACTGTTGTAGATTCCGGGTGAGGAACCGCACAAAATAATGAACAACAAAACAGATATTTGAGATTGAAAAATTAGTTATATTAAGCGTAAAGATACAAACTTGAACGCAGGTTACTAATCCAGGAATATGATTATTAAGATATATATATATATATATGTGTGTGTCTTTTAAGTGAAGCCGTGCTGGAATTAGTATGTCCACGCTGGAACTGACGGGTGCTGAGTAATACTATACTAACTGAAACTCAGAGCTACTATGACTACCGACGAGGTATTCTCCGTGAAACTTCGGTATTTTACGGTGACCTACGAATCTCAACCTATGGCCGGAGTATATGTATACCCAAGTCGAGTCTATTATCATAGAAAAAGGGGAGATCCCACAACAATAACCTACAGAGGTGATACGCCATTAAACACAACTCTAACTTTTTAAACTAATAAAATCTAAGTGTATCCTTGTAGTAGACTTCTTTAAGCTGATTATATATTGAAAGGCTTATTTAAGCGCGATGAAATACTTTTAATGGGAAAATTTATGACAATAACGCAGAAAAGCACACTTACTGGTTCATATATCTTGGGTGTGTCGAAATCAGCATCGTCTGGTTCTTCGCCCGTTGCTTCTGGCGGATCTCTGTAGACAAAATAATTACAATGTTATAAATCTTTCGTGAACAGGATCTTACTTTGAGCTGAATTTA
This sequence comes from Ascarosepion bandense, assembly GCA_037127315.1. Lineage (NCBI taxonomy): Eukaryota > Metazoa > Mollusca > Cephalopoda > Sepiida > Sepiidae > Ascarosepion > Ascarosepion bandense. Next base: position 1,358,650 of record JBBBDQ010000414.1, read on the forward strand.
TCATTTACTTGATGAGATAAGGTCACATTTCAAACTCACAAAAACACAAACTACCTAATTTTTAGCTTTGTACTTTCTTTTCTTGATAAATGTGTTCGAAACATAACGCATAATTTCAACAAGTTCCTTTCTAATTTTAACACGACAAATACAGGATTCAGAAAATAATATCTGATTTTAGAATCAACTTATATTCCTCACAATATAAACAGTGTTTAAATCAGTCAAAATATAAACATATATACACGATTGTCATCGAGTCACAAAGTTGTTTATGCCTTCGCAATAAAACTATAATAAACTGGACGCAAGAAAGATTTGAATGCAGTTTATGTCCGACTTATGATCAACTTTCATTTTCGTATTAATATAATTAAAAAGTGCTTAAATCACTCAGAATATAAACATATACACTACTGTCGTCGAATTACAAAATTGTTTCTGCCTTTACAAAAGAAATTTAAAAGGTTTAGACGTAAGAAATATTTGAATACAGTTTCTGCATTTTCTTTAAAGTAGGATGAAAAAATTGTCAACATTCTTGAAAAATGAGTAGTAATCTTCACATTTCTGTCGAGTCGCAAGCTTATTTACAATAAAAATCTAAAGGTTTGGACGCAATAAATATTTTAATGCAGTCAGTTTCTGCATGTTCTTTGCAAAATAATATCGTTTGGTTTAAATATTGTCAAAATGCTTGAAACATTAGCAATCAATGGTGGATGTGGCAAAGTCACGTATCCCAAGTCATTGAACTTCTGCAATAACACCTTGGCTGGTAACATGTGGTCGAGTATTGCCATGAAACAGAATAAATTTCGCCGATTTCACCAGTGCTGGTCAAATTATGCTTAACTGACTGTACATTTCATCCAGTTGCTGACAGTAATCTCCAGTAGTGAGGCATATATATATATATATATATATATATATATGCTCAAATTCCAGAAAGCGGTAATGAATAATGCAAAGGGCGGACCACCAGATTGTCACCATAATATTTTTTTGTGTGTAATTTCACTTTTGGCAAGTGGTTGTGTCCTTCATAATTCAATCATTCAGTTACATGTCATACGTGATACGCGCTTAGGGGATCATGTTTCCAAATAGACTGACTGGGCAGAAGATTTTCCTGCAGTAGGTTACCAGTCCTTACTGTGGTAAACTGGTTGCCAACCAAAGCTTTAGAACCCAATATGCCCTGCTATTTAACCCATAAGCGGCGGAGTAAATGGCGGATTATTATCTTTACTAAAGGTATTTGCGCGTAACTGAATGCAATGAATTCAATTGGAATTCGAACTCAGCACTCCGATTTTTCGTTCCGAGCTGATATCCACTGCACCACGACGCACATTCTTTGTCATTATCAAAACATTCAGTAATTTCTTCTTCTTCTTCTTCTTCTTCTTCTTCTTCTTCTTCTTCTTCTTCTTCTTCTATGTGCCCTGTCCTTTTCAGGGCGTAGGTGATCAAGGCCTTCCAAGTCTCCCTATGCCTGGTGGCTCTCAGCACGCTTTCTCCTGTAACATCTCACAGCCCTCGTTCTGTCATCCACCTACTCAAACCCTTCAAATATGTTATCCGCTGCTTTCCTCTATCTCTTTTTCTGATTAGTATAAAGTTCTTCAAGCCCTCCTTCCTCGTTGCATGTCCCAGGAACTTCAGTTGTCTCTTCCTGATGCTCAATATTAACTTACTTTTTTTTCTATTCTTTCCAACGCCTCATCATTGCTCACATACTCGGTCTATGATGTCCGCAGCATCCGTCTGTAGAACCACATTTTCGCCCCTTCAAGTTTTTCAATCATCTTTAATGTCACTGTCCAACATTCACTGCCATATTGAAAAACTAACATCACATAGCAATCTCGTACTCTCTTCTTTGTTTCTAATGAATGTTTCCTGTGTCTTAATACTTTACTCAGTTTCTAGAACGCGTCCTTCACCATGCCAATTCGCCTTCGGATCTCTGTGTCGCACTTTACGTCTTCTGTTAGAACATTTCCCAGAAATTTAAATTTTTGGACCTGCTTGATTTTAGTATCCCCACCTCTATTTGGCATTTTGGGTTGCTCTTTTTGCTGACGACCATTCATTTGGTTTTGCGGTTTATTTGTAGTCCTCTTTTGTCATTCTTTTCAGCTATCTTCTGTAGGAAATCTTGTAGTTTCCTTTCCGTGTCTGCACTCAGTACTGTATCATCTGCGTATCTTATGTTGTTCAAATTGTGGCCTCTGATGACAAATCCTTGTATAACATCTAGGGTCCACAAAATAGTCTCGTGCTATTGTTATAAGGGATCCATTTTTCATTACAAGTTTATATTTGATCAAGAAATGGATCATGGGAATTTGGTAGAATCGGCATCGAATATACGTCAAAACTTTAAACACTTTGGCTTTAAGCGAGTTTCCCCTGGAAATTATTAACCAAGCTTCTTCCCTTTGCCAATTTTCTTGAGATGGCCCAATATTGTTGAAATGCTGAAACCCATTATCTGAGAGATTTCTCTGACACTTTAACGTGAGTATTGTTCGACTAGTGTTTTCATGTGTTGATTAGTAGTTGAAGTTAGACGTCTTCTACCATCTTGATCCATACTCATATCTACACTGCGGAATCTCAGAAACCAGTTCCGCATATATGCGATCACAGGTGGATCTTTCACTCTATGTTTAGTCAATGTTGGTAGAAGTCTGAGAGGCATTATAACCAAGTTTGATCTCATGACAAAATAATAACAGTATCTCTTCTTTTTCATATTCAAGGTATATTCCTTTTCTAAAATTAAATTCCTAAAGGGATTGATTTAAAATTAACAACAAGAGCACTTCAATCATTAGGAATGAGTAATATATTTTTTGCGGAAACTATTGTAATAATATATCAGAACCCAATTAAATGGTTTATTCTAGAATCCGACATTATTTTCCGAATCACCAAATAATTTTGCTTGGTCTGTTGACAAAACAGTATTAATCAGAAAATGCTATCTCTCTGTTTTTTTCTCTCTCTCTCTCTCTCTCTCTCTCTCTCTCTCTTTCTCTATCTTTTCACACACACACTCACACACAAAAAAACACACACACAAATAAGCATAGGAACACACACACACACACACACACACACACACACACACACACACACACACACACACATATATATATATATATATATATATATATATGCAAGTTAAATTAAAAATGACAGACAAGGTGTGGTGATTAAGATTTTTATCTTATTTTTCATGTGAGTTTTTCTTTTTAAAGAATAAATTATATAAATCTTTTCTAAATGTTATATTTCTCCAAGCGCTTTCGGCTATACGTTTAGCCATTATCAAAGATCAATTTTATTTTACTTCTAACTGAATATGTAGCCTGTTTTATGTATGTATGTATGTATGTATGTATGTATGTATGTATGATCAATCCATATTTGTAAATAATTACATTGAATATACTACAACATGTTTAACAAGAAAACTCACGTTACATCTCTCTGGCCATAGCTCTATTAGGTCTCATTTAAATACGCATGGAGACCAACCAAACCCTATCCGTAACATACTCGTCTATATCATCTGTGAAAAGGGGTTTGTATAGAGGATAGTACTTCATCGCCTAAGAAGACACGGAAACGCTTTATCGAGAGTGAAAATTGAAGAATGGGTAACTTCTGCTAATATATGGCTGCAGTGCTCCATGAACTGGTTCTTGTAAAATAATACGATAGCGGGAGAGGTGAGTTACTTGCTAGAGAGACTCAGACAGGGCTCCGTCGAAGAGTAGAGACTCGTCTGGGGTGAACAGACAAGAGCCTGACCCAGATTTAAGCTAGGTTTAAGGGATATTTTAGCTGAGCTTAAGGACTCAGAATCCCCACATTAACTGACCTTGTGTCGCATTCCACTTTTGAGAGGTGGTAAATACCGAGTTACTTGCTGGAGCGATACAGAGAAGCAACCATTTTCCCAGCGTCTTTAGCGGAAGATCTTAGTACGAGTTATACTTTACTAGCAGTATAGCCCGGCGTTGCTCGGGTGTATTGAAAGCTTTAAAACTAATTCATGGTACTGGAGCTCAGACTCAGCCTAAAGAATATTTGTGTGAAGTTGTGATAAAAATTGTGGATTTGTATACAGGACATACAGACAGATAACCAGACACACACACACAAACATTTTGCCTTTTATATATATATATATATTATCGATTTTCTGCACTATTGTAAGAACTGCAACCTTGAAACTTCGGAATATCCTTTCTTATGTCTTTGTCTATGAGTGTATCCAATTTGATTAAAATCGGACCACTCCTTCTATAACCCGATTTTTTTGATTATCGATTTTCGATATTTATCGGGGTTACCTCGACACAAAACCTAGCTAAGAACACTCGCAGACGCTTAGAGTAAAACTCTGTAAATTTTCAAGAAAATAGGTTCAGCCGTTTCAGAGTCTATAGGTAACGGACACACACACAGACACACAGACATAAACACACAGACACACAGAGACAAAGTTCTATTTATAAATAAGTTTAGATATAAAGATATTGTATATTTCAGTGCACCCTCGTCGGTGGTCTGTTTAAAGTAGGTTTAACTGCAATACCGTAGAAAAATTGTTCAAACCCTTCGGTACATCCCCTTTTACTGCTCAGACACTACGCAATAAAACCAACCCCCTCCCACAGGAGAGGTACTGCCTAGGGCGCGGTTAGTTACCTGGAACATTTTTAAAACATTCCCGTTCCAGGGAAGTATTTTAGATATAAAAATACTTGAATAAAATGATGTTTATATGATCTATGTGTCCCTTAAATCGACAGAAATCCCAGAAGTTTTATTTTGACTTTTCATCTTTTAAATTGATTTTGTGTTATCGCTACATTTTTATTCAAATTCACCCAAATCAAGGAAAGCCAATAAGACAAAAAGGGTTACTGGGCGTGAAAGACTTAGAAAAACAGAAACAGTACTAATGAACCAGAACAATAAAAGATTATTATTCAGACGAACTGTAGATAGCAATTAACATTACGTTTAAATATTTGCAAATTAAGGTTTGCTATAAACCATGGAAAGCACACACACACACACACACACACACACACACACACACACACACACACACACACACACATATATATATACATATATATATATATATATATAAGAAAAATTAAGGTAGACACGTTATTTCATGGTAAATCGGGAATATAGGCCTATTTTAAGCGAACCATCATAAGCTTCCGTCTTTATTTTACAAAGGATTTTACACGAATAGTCGGAAGCTGATGATGGTTCGCCAGAAATAGGCCTATGCATCCGATTTACCATGAAATAACGTGTCTGCCTTAATTTTTCTTATATTTGAGCTGTATGTATTTATATACATATATATTTAGAGCTCTCTTAGAGAGTTATCCTACCACTGTATGTAAAGGATACTCCTTTGGATTCTTCTATACCCACACTGCATGCTGATATATATATATATATATATAATAATGGATTCTCCCGTCGCGTTCAACGTATGAGGGTCCAACCTTTTTCCAGCAAGACAACCACACAGAGATTTGTTTATAGTGGTGAAGGCATTGTGTAGTACCATCCACACTTCTTGGAACTGCTGATAACAAACAATTGGTGCAGATGACTGCCACAGATCGCACGAACAGCAGACCTCAATTATTTAACCCATAATTGGAGGGAACGAACGGATTAATACCTTTCCCAAGGGTACCAGTGCGCAAGTAAATGCAGCGTGCTCGACTGAAATTGGAACTCGGCTCACCGATTTCCCCCTCCAAGCCGACATCCACCGCACCCCAACGCACATCCGTGAATGCTAACAGCACCTGGTATTCCCAAGTGGTCACCCACCTAAGTACTGACCAGGCTCAACTTCGGTGATCAAGCGGGAACCGGTGTATCCAACGTGACATGACCGTTATATATATATATATATATATACATATATATATATATATATATATACAGAGAGAGAGAGAGCAAGAGAGAGAGCAAGTGGTAATATGTATAAAATGCTGCAATAATATTCTTCTTTAATATCATATAAGGGAGGGAGAGATAGAGTGAGATGAAATAGAAAAAAAGAGTGATAAGGAGGAGAGTAGAAAGCAATTGAAGTTGCATTTAAACTTTTAAAGATTAAAGTTGGCTGGAAAGTATGGAGCCGAAAGAGAGTTCCACAAGCGAGACGTGCCAGAAAAGAAACTGTTAGCATAGAACTTAGAGATTCATTTTTTTGTTTTTCTTCAAAATCTTTTTTCATCCTTCGTATCTGATTGTCACACACACACACACACACACACACACACACACACACACACACACACACACACACACACACACACACACACACACACACTTCGTTTTTCTTCCTTATTTTTCATTTTTTTTTCTTCCAAAGTCACTGTCTTGATTCTTCGTAACTTTCTTTCGTGTTTTTTGCAATCTCATTTCTTCATTTTTCATTCTTTAGTTATTCATTGTTTTCTTTCCAAACCTTTTTACCTTCCTCATTCATGTCGTGATTTGCTTCTCACGCGCACAAACACGCAGACGCAGAGACATACCTTGAGGTTTTACATTCTTTTTTCTTCATTATTTTTTTTTATTCTTCGTCTTTTTCTCTCAAAATCTCTTCTTTTTTCTTCATTCAACTTGATTCTCTTTCTAACTCTCTCTCTTACTCTCTTGCTCCTCGCTCTCCGCATCAATGCACAGATATTTCATCAGTTTTATACTCTCTTTCCATTTTGAGGTGGGGGGTCATCCGTTTTTTAGAAACGCTTTCCTCCTTCATTTATACTTTCATATCTCTCTCTTCATCTCTCTTTTTCTCTTGCACGCACACACACACACACACACACACACACACAAACACTGTCATTCCTTCAGTTTTAAACTCTCTTTACTTCATTTCATCCTTTTCATTCAAATTGGAGTAGATAGACTATTGGAGTAGATAGACTAAACTATCGCCCGGTTCACACTCCACCCACGTCTATTGAACAGGTGAAGAGTCTCACACCTTGTTCCCTGTTTAGGATGTGTTTTCTGGCTTTCTCTTTTCTAATCTTCTCACTCCTTTTCTTTCTTTTTTTTCAATTGGAGTAGATAGACTAAACTGTCGCCCGGTTCACACTCCACCCTTATCTATTGAACAGGTGAAGAGGCTCATCCCTTTTTCCCTGTTTAGGACGTGATTTCCGGCTTTCTCTTTTCCAATCTTTTCACTCTTACGTAGCCCCCTGCACATCAGTGGCGTTATCGCCTTGCTCGGGGTGATATGATTAAAAAAAATCTTTTTCGTCTTCCTTCATTATTTAATCTCATCTATATTCATCTCTCTCTCACACACACACGCTCGCACACACACACACACACACACACACACACAATGTCATTCCTTCTCTTTTCATGCTTTTCTTTTAAAGTCTTTTTCTTCTTTCTTCGTTCTGAATCTCGATCAATTTTTCTTAATTTCATTGTTAATACACTTCTTTTATTTCATTTACTCCACACCCCTTCATCGAAATCCTTTTTTGTTTCTATTGCTTTTTTTACCTTTTAAATTTATCTATATTCTTGCTTTTTTTTTTTCAATCCTTACTTACCATTCTTTCATCAACATTACAACTACTTACCGTCTTAAAATATAAGAATCATGTTAAAACACAGAAATATAATATTTTTTCTCTTCAAATCCACTGATGTAAACCAATTTTATTTCCAGATACCTGAGGAAGTCCAAAAAATACAACTCAGGCAGCGGGGATGATAGGCTGACGTCGTCAAGTTCCTCGCTGACAACACGATGCATTGTTTTATAAAACCATTGAATATCTGTAGATTCCACAAATCTGTATAGGTTATCATAAAAAAACAATTCACACAGAGTGCTGGCAAATAATAGCAAACAAGGTGATTAATGTGCAACAATAGTGATATGTATATGTATATATATATATATATATGTGTGTGTGTGTGTGTGTGTGTGTGTGTGTGTGTGTGTGTGTGTGTGTGTGTGCGTGTGTGTGTTGGGAAATGTGTATGTATATAAATATGAATATATATATATATATATATATGCAATGTGTTATATATATTATATTATTTATATATTATATATGTGTGGTACTTATTTAAAAGCGCTTAATATCAGTATAGACAATTTTGAAAAAATTAATCAGTTTGTCTGACGATCACAAGAGCGTGAAACGCAGGATTACAAACTCATACCTATATATATATATATATATATATATATATGGGGAGCTATTTTTCTATACATATTTCACTGAATAGGACAGACAAGGAATTATTTAAAGTTTTGTAACGTTCTTACAGTTTTCTTTCTAGAGGAGCTACAGGAACGGATTAACGGTGTAATGATTATTAGCCCAAGTGCTTTCGGTCAGTTCATTAGCCATTGTCAAGTAGTAATGTGATGGTGGTTTTTTTTTTTACAAAGACGTCCAAACACGAACTCTCGGGTGCATTTTCCCACCTAACCTAGAATTACTAGTATTTCAATACAATATACCTTAAATCACGAACCTTGAAGAACGAGTTAACAACTAAGTCCTTGCAAATGGTTGACGAATTTTACCGAAAACATTCGAGACAATAACCATTACGGAAAGCTTTTGCACTTTCTTAGCCCCTACATGAAGAAAACTAAGAATATTAGAAAACATCATTAAAATAAACTCATGAGATTTTCAAAGTCTGTCATATTCAATGATATATGTATATCCATCCTTGGACGTCCATTTTGTAACCCTTTGCTATATTACAATACTTTTCTCAATCTCTTATTTTTTATTGATGGGGGGGTATTATCTTAATTAATATTTGATTTTCTGAAAATATCAAAAATTGATACACTTTCCACTAAGATTTACTATTATAATTAAATAGAAACTTGATGATATTCTAAGCATTTAGGTCGAGGCGAAAAAAAGTTTTGGCCCACAAAAAAGGGGATAACACAATTTTAACACTGACTTAAAGGCGGTAAATATGTTGTTTATATTCGTTACCTATACAGTTTTGTTTTCCTTAACTGATTTCACATTTCTTTTAGTATATTAAACTTAATTTTGTCATGCAAAAGAGCGAATTAACCACCCAGTCGTAACAGAATGAGCCAGACAAACTTAGTCACCATTGCACCACGCTACGCTGAATTCCTCAATTCATATATATATATATATATATATATATATATATATATATATATATATATATACTTGAGTTGCAATATATATATATATATTGATGACTCCGAAAGATAACACAAGTGTAAAGCGTGATTTGTACATGCAAGCATTGTTCTATTAAAATAAAGTCAAATGCAGGAGGAAAAAATATTCAACAAAAGCAACAAGTTTTGTGGAAAAAAACATGTAGTTATGTTTACAGATATACAATATTAAAAGAATCTGGAATTTATAATTAACCAAATATGCCGAGATAGATAGATAGATAGATAGATAGATAGATAGATAGATAGATAGATAGATAGATATCATCAGTAGGTATTTTAGTGAGTGAAATGTAATTAGAAAAACAGTATGGTTAGGAAAACCTCGCAGCTCACTATATATATATATATATATATATATATATATATATATATATATAAATTTTATTTATTACTCTGCAAAAGTAGTATTGTTTGCTTTAAAAAACTGTTGCTTTTGTTTCATTTATAAGCGATTGAAATTCAAACAAAGAAATTTTTTGACGAAATTCAACAAGGCACCTAAGTTTTAATATTATTTTTTTAAAAAGAAGTGTCGTCTGCAATCAAATGCTATGAAATTATTTTTCTTCTCTCTAGTTAATTAGCGAGAAATTGTAGCTATTTAGTTACTTTATTAACTGAAAATGCAAATTTGACCAATAATTTGCACACTGAGTCTTTTTTAAAAATATAAGACTGAATATAACGATATCTTGCTTGACCGCCATTGATTTTCTAAGATAATAACAGATAACTCAATCTCCATTTTTATCATGATCCTTATTATTATTATTCAGTGAGAGAGCAGCATGCCAATGTTGTAACGTTGGGGTACAATTATGCGAGGCGCAAAATATACCCAAAATGAAATTAGTCTGGTAATAGTGTACTAAGATATACATCACAACCAAATCTGTCCGTTATGCTGATTTAGATAAGTCAGTCAGACAGTTAAGTGCTATACGTGATATACGCTTTGGGCAATCATGTCTCACAAAGAGACATGACTGACTGAGCAGAAGATTATCCCGGATAGGTTTCCATTGCTTTCTGCGGCAGACTGGTTACCAGCCATGGCTATAGAACCCAATATGTCCTATTATTTAGCCCATAACTGGAGGGAAGAGACGGACTAATACCTTTCCCAAGTGTAAGTGAATGCAAGACATTCAACTGGAATTCGAACTCGGTACTCTGATTTGTCATTCCGAGTCGATATCCACTGCATGACAACGCACATAAACCTTACATGTAGAGCCACTATTTGGAAATATTTTCAGATCGGATAACCGAGTCCATTCGACGATGTCCAATTGAGGGCGTTCCCAAGTATCTAGATGTGATTCTAATATCGTCTTGGCTGGTTCAGCCTTCAAGTATAAAAAGAAAGAAATTAATACCCGGTCATGATGTTTTTCCACTTCTCTTGTTCATAATCAGAAATGCGCTTAGTGCCTTCCCCGAGGGATCATACCCAACTGAAAAGCCACCAAAGTATTGAACGGGACCATTATCGATGCTCATTTTAATTTTCCAATACAAAATGTGGTCCTGTTAATGTTGTGAATTCTGGGTGAGGAACCACTCACAAATTAATGAACAACAAAAACAGATATTGAGATAACAAAGTAGGTTATATTAAACGTAATATACAAACTTGAACGCAAGTAAGTAAATCCAGGAATACTATTAGTAAGAAATAAATATATACAAGTCTTTAAGTGAAGTCGTTGGAAATAGTATATCCGTGTATCTTATTCTAGCTGAGTGGAACTCAGAACAGTTCTGACTTCTGACGCGGTAATCTCTGGGTAAATTCGGTATCTCTCGGTAACTTACGCATCAGTTCCGATCTTCGATAACTCTACCGGATCTCTCTATAACTCTCTGGCAGTTATCTCTATGGCAAGAGTGTATGTATACTCAGTCGAGTCTATTATCATATACAAAGAGGAGATCCCACAACAGTTAATACTTCCTATCATGAGAATAAGAAAACTGAGAGGTATGTAGCCACAATTTTGACAAGTAATTTCCTTTTATATGAATTGTTATAGTTGCAACTTTTTTTTTTACCATGATCTATTGTTCACAGTGTAATAAAGGTCAAACTTTTGGTAAGATTCGGATTTAAGCAATAAAGGTCAAATTTCTGATAAAACGCGAACTTATGTAATAAAGATTACATTTCTGGAGAGATTCGAGCTTACCAAATGAAGGTCAAATTTCTAGTAAGATTGGAACTTACACAATAAAGGCTAACATTTCTGATAAAACTTGAATTTAAGCAATAAAGATTACATTTCTGGAGAGATTGGAGCTTACCCAATAAAGGTTAAATTTTTAGTCATATTCGAACTCACGAAATAAAGATTGAATTTAAGGTAAGATTCAGACTTACCCAATAAATGTTAAATTTCTGGTATGATTCGAACTTACGCAATAAAGGTAACATTTCTTCTAAAACTTTAACTTAAGCAATAAAGGTTACATTTCTGGTAAGATTCGGGCTTACGCAATAAAGGTTAAATTTCTAGAGAGATTCGAGCTTACCCAATAAAGGTTAAATTTCTCGTAATATTCGAACTTACAAAATATTGCTTAAATTTCGGGTAAGATGTGAACTTACCCAATAAAGATAACATTTCTGGTAGAAGTCGAGCTTACTTCCTTTTCCCCTTTGAGAGTGTTAATTAACTGCACTAACTAATTTTACCGACTGAACAAAGTCGAACGTTAAGGACTGTAAACTAAATCCTAACTTAAATTAAAAACCAAACCAGATTTAAGATGAAAGTAATTTAATTATGAAAATGAATAATAATATCTATGAATTATTATTATTATTCGATGTACTCTGTCCCTTCAGGACGTGGGCAATCATGACTCTCCGTTGTTTCGGTTTCCTTTATTATCTGTGAGTTGTTATGATTTTCTGTGAACGATATTGGCGTGGTTTCTCGTGGCGTTCAGCGTGGCCTTGAATTCAACTTACACTTCCCATGAGAGTGGATGCCATTCAGAATTAAAAGTTCAGTTTACGTCATTTATCCACAGATGTGTAAAGAAGAGATAAGTTCATATTTTTCGCAAGTTTTTTTCTATGAATTTAAATGCAATGTCAAACTTACGGTAAGATTCGGATTTAAGCAATAAAGGTCAAATTTCTGATAAAACGCGAACTTATGTAATAAAGATTAAATTTCTGGAGAGATTCGAGCTTACCAAATAAAGATCAAATTTCTAGTAAGATTGAAACTTACACAATAAATGCTAAAATTTTCATACGCAATATATAATAATAAGTCAAAACAATAACCAAAACTTCCACTGCCCCCTAAAAAGTTAACGGTTACTGTATGGTGGTCTTTCAAAGGGGTTATTCCTTATTCCACTTGACTCCAGTTCTTTCTACATCACCCTGTATATCTTTTCCTTTCTCTCTACCTTCGCAACTGTCTTCATACCTGTGTTCCCATCCTTCTCTTGCCCTTTCTCTGACACCCACTGTAACTGGTCCGTCTTTCTCTTCACTCTCCTCCTGTCTAAACTTTTACTCTTATGTAGACCCCCCCCCCGCACATCAGTGACTGTGACGCCTTGCTTGGGGTGAAACGATTAAAAAAATAGTATAAAAAGGAAGGCAACTGTTGAAATTAGAACTCGTCTCGCCAATTCTCCTTTCTTTGACAGTTACGTTTGCACAATATTTAGCACAAACATTTTATCTACTTTTAAATATTAGCTTGTCACACATGAAATGATGCATTTTTATCGTTGGTTGTTGATCAGGTCGTTTAACGAAGTAATTCTTTAGTATATAACAAAATGTATGTGTAAGTATTTGAAGGCTATTACAATGCGTTTAGTATAATAAAGGAAGAAAAAGCAGGTGTTGGGTATTACGTGGTTTATATAAGTGTGCGCAATCGTAGAATTGGGTTTTTTCGCATCTTTGTTAAAGTGATAGCGGGAGCCGTTTTACGATTTGATTATATATTTGCCTGTTTTAATTTATGGTTTAATATGTGCGCGTTGGCCTGTGGCAAGGTTTGGCATTTTCGCATCTCTGTCAGAATGGTAGTGGGCACCGTTTTATGACCTGATGCTATCTCTATCTGCTTTAATTAGAGGCGTGTTTAGTTTATTCCTGATTCTTTTTCTTTCAGATATTTTTTCATTCAATACATTGGTACGCATAAGCCCAATGAAATAATTACAATGAAACAATGTCGAGTATTTTACCGTATGAGTCCAAACTGGGAAAAAAGAAACTTTTTTGCATCGAACCATGCAATGGGAAATAGATACTCTTTGACAACAGTAATAAAGGAGGCCAGTGGTTAGATGCAAATGAATCACCAAAACAATAACCAAAACTTCCACTGCTCCCTAAAAAGTTAACGGTTACTGTATGGTGGTCTTTCAAAGGGGCTATTCCTTATTCAGTCTTGCTTGAAAGAAAAAAATAACAGCCACCTTGTATTATGGAGAAATTGAGTATATGCACGAAACATTGAAACAGAAATATCCTAGATTTGTAAATAGGGATAACCCAGTTTTGCTGCATGACAGCGCACAACGAACGCTTCTCAATCAATTGTCCAAAAGCTGCGTAGCTTGAATTATGAAATTTTGCCTTATCCTCCATATTCACCTGTTATCTCTCTCACTCATCATCAATTATTTAAGCATTTTGAGCTTTTCATACGCAATATAACATTCTCCAACTTGAAAGAGGTAAACGAGGCATTTGAATTTTTTAAAAGATGGGATCAATAATTTAAAGGTAGTTTGTCCACCTGAAGCAGATACTACACTTGGATCCCAGCTCAATAGCAAAGGTGTGAAAAAAACTGTAACATTCATCAGTATGTTGCCTATTTCAACTAAATAAATTAGTTATTTAACATTTCAGAAGCATTTTGTAATCCTATAAAGAGCTCCACTTCGTGTGTGACATATTTAACTTCTTGCAGAACGTTTCAGATGAAGGAATACAGAACGCTTAGATATCTGCTGATTTATAATCAGGTATGGTCAGGGAGATTGTTCGGGAAGTGATAGTGAATTCTTGAGAGGGAATATTTCAGATATAAAAAAAAACAAATAAGTCAAAATCATTTGACAATAAGATCATTCGATTAGCAATTACAAAAGCCCTATGAAACTAACAGCTCTCGTGGTGAAAAATCTGGAACTCAAATATCCTTATAAGAAAAAACGATGTGTATAATAACATTTAAATCCTCGTTTTCATAAGATCTTGCTGAGCAATCAGTGACTTGTAATAGGTTTTGTCGATTTTGTTGGTTGAATTTCCGATATATTTCTTGGTAGGTTGTTTAATGTATGACGCTTCCAGCGAGGATCGAACACACTGCTCAGTTTAATATTCCCGCTAAGTAACCCTATGTATTTTAATAATTAGAATCAAGAATAAATATTTACGCAAAATCAATTAGGTTATATCAAAAATATTTTTGTTTTTTACGATGGTTTTCTAACTCCATATCGAAGAACTATGTTATTATTAATAATAACCGGAGTAAAATAAACTCCTAAATTTTCAAGAGGTATTAGAGCAAAGTGAATGCTCTCAATCTTTTTCTGCTATTTAACGCAAATCAGGGATATATAGAGTCATGCCTTTTCAAAGCATCAGTTTTCTTTTTACTGTCTAGCACATATATTAAGCAAGATAGTGTCAAGACATTGTAAGGGACGTTAGATCAAAGTAAACGAATCCAGTTTGTTCTGGTATTTAATCCATAGCTGGAGGAATGGTGATGCATATATTTTTAAAAGGCTTAAGTGCAAAAAGAACGGGTTTTTTTTTACTACTATTTAACACTCCTTTTCATAGAGCGTTACAGTAAAGTGTACTATCCCAGTCAGCCCTGCTATTTAACATCTAGGAGGAAAATATTCATTTTCTTTCAAAGAGGAAATGAGCAAAATGAATGAATCCAGTCTTTCCTATTATTTAACCCATAGTTGGTGGAAACTTCTTTTTGAAAAAGCAATAGAGCAAAGTGGATGAATCCAGCCTCTCCTGATATTTAATCCCTATCTGAATCCATACCATTTTCAAGAGCAAATATATAAATCTACCTTCCGCCCGTACATTGAATACTGCTGCCATATCTGGTTGGTTGCTCCTGCTATCCAATGGAGAATCTGTAATGTGATCAATCCCGGCTTCTGCTCATATGAACTTAGCCCACTGGTGCCCTCTATATATAAATTTACTCGAGCCACAAGATTAGCAACTAGGTCCCACCCTTTTACTGTGAAACCAATAAAATGTAAACTCAACTTCTAATCTAACAGCTTCTTTTCTCGCACTTCCCGCCTGTGGAATTCCTTTCCGTTTACTTGCTTCCCCGACATCTACAATCTCCAAGAATTTAAATTTAAAGTCAATAGTCATTTCCTATCTCACTAACCTGCATCCTCTCTCACATGCTCCTTTCTCCATTTACTCCACTCTCATCAGTATTCTCATCCTTCTCTTACTCACTTCCCGAAACTCCCTACAACCTGGAACTCTTTCTCATAATTTTCCTTCTATGTACCCCTTCACAACAATGGTAACAAAATACCTTGCTTGTGGCGATATAATTATATAAAAAAATGAGCAAATTGAACATGCCTAGTCTGTTCTGCTGTTTAACCCATAGCTGGAAGAAGACAGATTCATGCCTCTTTCAAGGTCTTCAGAGCGAAGTGCATGAAAAGGAATCAAGCGGTACTTTTCACTTAAATGTCAAATATCCACTCTTCACTTAAATGTCAAATGTCAACTGAGGATTGCGGCGGGGGTCAGTTACAAGTTAAATTTTGGTCGTCCTTCACTAACAACTTTGATTTTAATTACACCTGAACTAGTTTTTAATTCTTTCTCCGAAAAGGAGTCATTACTTGCCGAAAGACTTCTTCGAAAGGTAATACGATATTCATACAAAAAAGAAAGGACAAACTGAACGATAAAAACAATTATGCAAAACAAATACGTGGTATTCGCGTGGAAAATTGCAATAGGGAAAAACATGGCCAAGCAAAACAGTGCAACGATGGTGATAATGTGATAGGATTAGCTGCGGACGTGGTGTTGATGGGCGGAGTGATACAGAGTACCTGAGAAAGTCAACAAAATATTGGTTGCTTGCTTCTATCATTTGGGAATATTCCTGGCCGAACTCTTCGAAGACAATACGGCTCATTGTCATCTGGAACCAAGTGTAATCTTCCAACGTTGCAAATCTATACATTACCAAAGTAAAAACAATTTATTTACAGTTTAAGTCGACATTTAGCATAAATCTCCTTTATTGCATATCTCTCTCTCTCTCTCTCTCTCTCTCTAGATAGATAGATAGATAGATAGATAGATAGATAGATAGATACTAATCATTTATAAGGAATCATTCAACATTCACTTATGCAGAAGTATACTTAAGTTACAGTTTTTTCCACACCTTTGCTATTGAGCTGGGATCAAAGTGTAGTATCTGCTTCAGGTGGACAAACTACATTTAATCGCCCAATTGTGTTTCCGTCTTCGGACAATATAGAAAGAATATATTAAGGAAGTCTGGTCCCGGGATTACAGTGGTGACGTTAGTTACGAGTCCCGGGCAAATTCTGGTCTTAGCGCAAGTGCACGTGCTTGGGCACCCCACTTTAAACAGGCTTCGTGCCATATTTCCGCTTGGTGTCAGGAGACAAATAAACACCTATTGTAGTATCTATTCTACTCATCTCTAATGGTAATGTTTATATTAGCCGTCTCCTTATAAGGAAACATTCAGCATTCATTGACCGGACAGTCAATGCTACGCACAGGTAAATTTTGCTTTTTATTTTCTTCCTAAACCAATTTTTCAAGAAAATACATTTCTTAAATACAGTAACTATTATCGCTCTTTCCAATATTAATGAAAGTTTCATTTGTAGCTTTTTGTTTGAGTTAGTTAGGAACATCAACATCTTGATTATGATATTCAGCTTAGAGGCACTTTCCCTTTTAGTAGTTGCTGCTATTGAATATAATCAAGTGATATGGTTTTTGTTATTTGGAGCAGTTCTTTGTCAATTCTGTCGACGAGCTTAACGTATAGATTTATATACATAAATATATAGTTACTAATATTCATAATCTGTTTATTTATATTTGTATTTTGTTTGTTTAAGACCTTAGGGGTCATTTTAATGCCGAAATTTTATCTTCTTGTAAACTTTAGTATTTTTTTAATAATATATTGCTGGCAATTTTTTTTTTTTTTTTAAATATAAAAATATATTCCTGGTAATTTTTTCTAATGTATTTTCATATTTTCATATTTTGACTACAGTTTTGGAGCTCACTATTTGTCTATAGATAGGACCCCTAACAGATGCTACCACCCTGAGTCAGGTTGGATTTGGAATCAACAACAAATGGGAGGTGGTTCCACGCTCCTCAGAACCTCACGTTCAGAGGTCTTGATGCCGGATGCTGTTTATCGTTATACCCAGGACGAATGTATGTGAAGTGTAAATATATATATTGAATATATATACATAACGTCATATAGGTACAAAAAGTTTGTCGGTTTAACTGAACAGATCCATACCGACTTCAAAGTTTCGTAAGGACACTGTTATGATGTCCACGCGTCAGGGCTATTTACTATATAACCCTGACGAGTTTTGTATATTGTAAACCTTAAAGCAAAAAAAATATTAAATAAACGAAAGCGAGTTATCTAAAACAGTATGTACGTGCGTGAAAGAAAGAGTGAGAGAAAAAGAATACAAGAGAGTGCATGCAGAGGAGATTCAACAATTCGAATTTCTTTTCAGGATGGGAAACCACTCTTCTTTTTTCTGTATTCTAATTAACAATATCAAATTAAATATGACAGTCACATACCTGTCTGCAATGACTCGGCTGCATTCATGTCTCCAAAGGCACATGAGTGTGTCTGTAGTGTTGACAACGGTTGACTGGACATTGATCATTCCTTGCCAGATTCGAGACAGGTCCCTCAGATTAAATACGTAATGGAATTTAGCTGGAGTGGGTAACATCTTTACCTGACGGCCGGATAATTTAACAGAGTTACAAGAAGAAAAATGAAAAGTACATATTTCAGATCACACATCTCATTCATCGCAACCATTTTAGCACTAACATACTAACTTGAGTGTCTCTCGTGTTAGGACAATTTTGACATAAAAATCCGTGAAAACCAAAGTTTAAAAATATATTTTTTTTATCGTATCACCCCGAGCAAGGCGGTAATGCCACTGATGTGCTGGGTGCTACATAAGAGTAAAAAGATTAATTAGAAGAGAGTGAAAAGGAAGACCAACCAGTTAGAAAGGAACAAGAGGAGAATGGGAATACAGGTGCGATATATATATATATATATATATATATATATATATATATATATAACCTTGAGGTAAAGGTTGATGAAATTATTGAGTTCGTCAAAAATATTTCTGTAGTATCTACAAAGAAAATATTTAAGTAATTCTTGATACCACAAAACACTAGCAAAATTTCAAAAGAAATAATGGATTTCATTTTTAATCCCGAAGAGAAACCGAGACGGCAAAGTAAGTCGGATCAAAGGCTGGTATCACCTGAAAAGGGGAACACAGTTTCAAATCTTACCGGAGGGCAAATTTTCTTTTACAAATTTTCTGCAGGCCTATAGACAAATTAAATACTGTTTAAAATAATAGAGGGTGTCTATGTTTATATATATATATATATATATATATATATATATAAATTATAATTTAGAGCATGTACAAATTACAATCTACTACAAAGTGTAAATTTTGTTCCGACATTGAAAGGACAATGTCTCATCAGGTAGTAAGGGCCATTTTACTACCGTTTACTACCTGATGAGACGTTGTTCTTTCAATGTCGAAACAAAATGTACACTTTGTAGTAGATTGTAATTTGTACATATTCTAAAGTATAATTTATAATAAACATTCATAGCTCTATTTCTATATTGAGCACTGTTTTAAATCAATGTTTTGAACGTTGTTAATATTTTCTTCGTTCCTTATTCACTTGGATATATACATGTGTGTGTGTGTGTGTGTGTGTGTGTGTGTGTGTGTGTCTGACAGAAAGACAGAGAGAATGGAGAAAATCTTGTTCTGACTTAATTTCGTTTAACCGCTTTACAAATTATTTGTTAATGCTTTTAAACCATATATTTCAACTTAAAATATTTTGCATATTTTTTTAAATAAAAACCAAAGCACAGTTTATTTTTATTTTATTTACTTATTTAATATTTACTTTTTAATATTAATTTAGTTTATTTTACATACCAGGGAGTTCGAATTCAAGTTGGGTTCGTTGCATTCTCTTATGCACAAACACCCTACGGAAAGGTATAAATCTATCTACTCTCCCCAGCTATGTGTTAAATAGTAGTATTAGAAAGTCATTGTTGTTCTCAAAAGTTCTTAATGCAACTCGTAAAAAGGTTGACTGAGAATATATAATATACCCCAGGGATCAAATTAAAGTGTTCCATTGGAAATTCTTAGCACCTATATATATATATATATATATATATATATATATATATATATATATATATTAGCAATATAGATAAGGACAACAGTAAATGTAAATGTAAATAATGTAAATACTACGTCATGTCAGACCTACAGATAACTATCTTGATGGTAATTTATTATTTATTTCTGAGATGAGTATTTGTTAATATCTTGGTATTATTTTCAACACTCTGGCCATCATCAGGTGTCCATTTATGATATGGATTATCTGTTGATTATTGTTATATATCCTGTGGTACCAGTTATTGTTCCTTCCTGCGTCACTGCTAGATCCAAAGATTGAACTTATGACCACTAGATTATAGTACTACATGGATAACCAACTGATATAGCCACTACATCGCCATCCCGAAGGATGTGCTTTTCGCTATGATGTCTAGACTCTGAATTTAAGCTCATTACTAGACAGTTGAATTCCTTGTATTCACTTACACGCAGATACCCTTGGGAAAGGTATTAAACCGTCTTTTCCCTCCAGTTAGGAGTTAAATAACAAGACAGCTTGGGTTCTGTAGCCTTCGTTGACAACCAGTCTACCGCAGGAAGTAATAACGACCTACTGTGAGATAATCATCTACCCAGTCAGTCATGTCTCTTTCAAGACATGATTGTCCAAGCGTGTATCACGTATGACACTTAACTGACTAACTAGACTGGCAACTAGATACTTGTTACAATAGAGTCAGTTAGATATAACCGCAAGTTCTATGTGAATATTTTCTTTCTCTTCTCTTCTTGCTTCCGGCTCTATACTTTTCAGCTAACTTCACTTTTCAAAATTTTAAAAATAATGTTAATCGCTAACTACTGTCCTCCTGATTACTCTTCTTTTGTTTACTCTCCTTCATAATGCTTCTGTTTTTTATTCTTCCTCACCCAGTAGACCCTTTTGTTTTACTGGCTTTACTGCCTTGATTGGGGCGAAAAAATCTCGATAAAATAATAAAGATAAATAAAAAGTCTTAATCAAATTTTTGGAATTTGCCAGTCAATTTATAAACGACACATATTTATAATATATATAATTACATATAATCTAAACTTATTTATAAATGGAACTTTCTCTGTGTGTGTGTGTGTGTGTGTGTGTGTGTGTGTGTGTGTGTGTGTGTGTGTGTGTGTAGCCGTTACCTATGAAATGGCTGAACCGATTTTCTTGAAAATTTACACAGTTGTACTATAAGCGTCTGCGAGTGTTCTTAGCTTGGTTTTGTGTCGAGGTACCCCCGATAAATATCGAAAATCGATAATCGAAAAAATCGGGTTATAGAAGGAGTGGTCCGATTTTAATGAAATTTGATGCACTCAGAGAAAAAGACATAAGAAACGACATTCAAAAGTTTCAAGGTTGCAGTTCTTACAATAGTGCAGAAAATAGATAATATATATATATATATATATATATTTAAATCGATACCAGGAAATAAAAATTTGACTTACATCCATTCATTTTTCTTTCAGTCTACGGTTTCGCTTTAACTGGAAACATTTTAGTCTTTCGTGCCAACGTCCAAAGAGTCTGAGCTCCAGAACCATGGATTAGTTTTAAAGCTTCATAACACCCGAGCAACGCCGGGCTATACTATATATATATATATATATATATATATATATATAGTATAGCCCGGCGTTAATCCGAGGGCAGGTCTGTTTCGCTATATCACAGTTCAGTACGGTTAAACATCCGATTGCTTCTAGGATTGAAACCCGACCGAATTGACATCAGTCGGCGATTCTACTACTGAGCTATGGGCGCTCGGTAGAGAAAGATAGACTTTAGCGTGTTATATACAATGTAAACGCACGCCAGTAGCCGAAAGTGTTCAAATTCATTTCTTAATGTTCGATATATATATATATATATATATATATATATATATATATATATATATAAACATAATTTTAATCAAGTATCTTTATATCTTATATACTTCATTGTCTCTGTTTCTAACTCTTTCACGCCCAGTAACACATAGTGTCTGAGTGGCTTTATTCCCTTGCAAAGGATAATCTCAATAAAAACAAATCAGAGTAGCATTTACTGGCACCGAAAGACCGGGTGGCAAGCAGGGTTCAAATTTTGGTCAATTGTCGTTGCGTTCAAATATCATTGAGAAAGATTCGAAACCTACTTTCTGTCATCATCTATACTGCTCGTTTCTGGATAACAAAATCAAGTATATTGTTTTCAAAATCCCTTATCCAACAAATAAACTTAATTTTGGTTTAAACTTGAATAACCCTATGTTCTTTAAATCACATTCATTTTAGGCTTGATCGATCAAGAAAAAATGTGTCTTCTCAATCAGCCAGTTAAATGCCATATGTGATACACGCTTGGGCGATCATGTCCCTAAAGACACATGACTGACTGGACAGAGAATTTTCCTGCAGTAGATGCCATTTCTTTCTGCGGTAGACTGATTGCCAACCAAGGCTACAGAGCCCAATCTTTCCTGCTATTTAATCTATTGCTGGGGGGAGAAGCGACAGATTAATATCTTCCCAAAAGGTATTTGAGCGTATGAAAATGCAACGAATTCAACGAGATTTCGAACTCGTCTCGCTGATTTCTCGTTCCAAGCCGATATCCACTGCGTCACAGCATACATCCGCACGGGATTTATTTAACTTTTTTTTTTTCAGCAAAGCGATCAAGTGAAGTAGAAGTTCTATCAGGATTGATTATTAATGGGCGCAATGGTAACAACAAAATATACGCAGTTGACACCAGTTTTGGAGGTAAAACACAAAGAAAGCAGTAGGAACCTCTTGAGAAAGAAGTAAAGAAAAGTGTAATGAAAAAGATAGAATGAAAAGTTGTTAGGAAGAGAAAATGTTCAAGATATGAGCATCAGACTGGAAAACCAAGCAAATAAAGAAGTTTGAATATCAGAGAAGAGAAGTAACAGTCCGAAATTGCATTGAATTAGCAAAATATACGTTCTAAAAGCTAAATAAAGTATTAAGAAACTGGAAAACTTCGTTAAAAATAAAGGAAAGAACATTTAATTGTTATGTAATATCAATATTATAATATTGATATAACATAACATATCCATCTAATATATATTAGATGGATGTGCGTTGTGGTGCAGTGGATATCGGCTCGGAACGAGAAATCGGGGAGCCGAGTTCGAATTTCAGTTGAATTCATTGCATTTACTTACGCGCAAATACTCTTGGGAAAGGTATTAATCCGTCTCTTTCTTCTAGTTATGGGTTAAATAACGGGACAGATTGGGTTCTATTGCCTTGGCTGACAACCAGTCTACCGCAGAAAGCAATGGCAAACTACTGCGGGATAATCTTCTGCCCGGTCAGTCATGTCTCTTTCGAGACATGATCGCCTAAGCGTGTTTCAGGGATGGCACCTACCTGAATATCAATAGCGGTGAACACTGGACAATTTCCTCACAGATGAAGAGGAGATTTTTAGTCATGCAAAATGATGGTGAGAACACCATGGAAAAACTATGTTAAGAACGAGAAAGTATTAAAGTGAATCGAAAAGAAAATGCAGAATCAGAAAGAGAGTTGAAATCCCTAATTCAGATAATTGGGAAAGAAAGCTTGGAGAAATGGACATTCACAAGGAATACTAAAGGTAAGAATTACAGAGAGAATCAGCAAGTGGTTTATCTAACGAAGTTGTGTAAATGGTTGAAAGGACAGGCAGATTGTATTAAAAAGTTGTGGAGAATTAAGATCGCCTACAATCTGATCTTTTCATATATACAATGTCCCAATTTACATAAAAAAGCAATTTCTATGTTAACTCTGTGCTAATGTAAATTATTTCTTAAATATGTTATAATGGAATCTGTTAAATCAAGAACTGAGAGTATTTTATTTTTCAAATACACTGTAGACATAACATGTTGTTTGAAAAAAAACTTTATCACTAAGGATTTCTTTGAAGACTAGTATTTAACGACAAGACTTTTCCGCATTTCGCACAAATAATCTCCCGAGCATATAAACATAACTATTATTCTAGAGTAAAATATTTAACGGATCCATTTAAAATAAAATTAAATAATCGATGAGCTAAAGTCAGAGAATATATTAAGAACCACTAACCTTTGTAAGTTGCCATAGTCTTCGAGTTAATGGAATCAGTTTTGCTATCAAGTCGATTGTTTCGGCTGAGAAGTTCCTTTGCTTGCAAAAATGTCCGAGGCCAATGACGGAGAAAATTTTGTCAATGGATGAATTTGATGGCAAAGTACAATTGAAGATAGCAAAGTGTCGTTTCAGGCGTTGTGGGATGTCATTTCGCCCTCCGCCCGGGTGGATCATTGCAGCCATAAACTGAAAAAAAAAATACGAAAGTTTTGCGTTTACCAGATGAAATAGTGCCAGGAACTATAGTTGATTAAATTAAAAATTATAATTTGGAGAAAAGTCATTGCCATTGCAAAAGCTGTTAGTCCGATTCAACTCATGTTGCTTTGTTATTGCTAACGCGGATGTGCGTTGTGGTGCAGTGGATATCGGCTCAGAACAAGAAATCGGGGAGCTGAGTTCGAATTCCAGTTGAATTCGTTGCATTCACTTACGCGCAAATACTCTCGGGAAAGGTATTAATCCGTCTATTCCTTCTAGTTATGGTTCAAATAACAGAACAGGTTGGGTTCTATAGTCTTCGTAGGCAACCACTCTACCGCAGAAAGTAATAGCAACCTACTGCGGGATAATCTTCTATCAAGTCAGTCGTGTCTCTTTCAAGACATGATCGACCAAGCGTGTATCACGTATGGCACTTAACTTACTGATAGCGAGAAGGCAGATTTTGATGAATTTTTTTCTTTATTTTAGAAAACTGAAGATGTCTTCTAGTTTTGTATTCAAAAATATATTGCTGGTAATATATTTTTTTCGTTCAAAAATGTGTTATGGCAATATTTTTTCCTTCAAAAATGTGTTATGGTAATAATTTTTAAATGTATTTTTTTTTAAATAAAAGTTCATTTTTATGTATATATTTTTCTATAAAAGTTTATTTTCATACGTTCATAGTGTTTTAACCCCAGTTTGGGGGTTAACTATTTTCCCTTAGCTGAGACTCTAACAGGTGTTACCAATCCGGATCAGGGTGGATCTGGGAACAACAGCAATTAAGAGGTGGTTACTAACAACCTCCCAGTCAGAGGCCTTGCTGCCGGATGTAGTTTACCGTCATTCCTAGGACAAACTCATAGCAGTATTAGGAGTCAAAATGAAGACGGGGCGCTTTGAAAGCGGGGACGTTATATAGATATTTTGGTTTGTTGTTTAATATAGAGTGAAACGCTAATAAAACTTTCTGATAATAAAGGTGTTAATACCTTCATTTAATGCCGATCGTAATGAATAAAATTTAATTCCAATTTGCTTAAACCTGTTATGCTCACCTGCATATCGACAATATTGATTATGTCTCCGGGTTTTTCAAGACTGTAGAAACCCTTCATTTCCATCAATTGCCGGACAATCTCATTGGCTACTTGATCTCCCCACTCGTTGATGACTGGCATATTGATGTCGTCAATGAAAACTGTCATCTTCTTTCCGGTTGGTGGCCCGAAAGTGTTACCTACTCGTTTGTCTACGTAGGATTCGATGGAGCTCTATGCACGGAAGATAAAATAAAATTTGAAGAGAATGAAAAAAATTTTTCTTGTTTTTAAGCATTTATACAGAAACGAGCTGAATTAAGCACCTACAATCAAAACAAAAATGCTTTCAGATACGGCATGAAACTTTCTTTCTCTCGTTTTGGGACAAATTTGTGACCGGTATTTAGAATGGATCCGCTGGCAAGTATATGTATATACTAGCAGTATAGGCTGGCGTTGCTCGTGTGTAATGAAAGCTTTTATATATATATTATCGATTTTCTGCACTATTGTAAGAACTGCAACCTTGAAACTTTTGAATATCATTTCTTATGTCTTTGTCTATGAGTGTATCAAATTTCATTAAAATCGGACCACTCCTTCTATAACCCGATTTTTTCGAGTATCGTTTTCGATATTTATCGGGAGTACCTCGACACAAAACCTAGCTAAGAACACTCGCAGACGCTTATAGTACAACTGTGTAAATTTTCAAGAAAATAGGTTCAGCCGTTTCGGAGTCTATAGGTAACGGACACACACACAGACACACACACACACATACACACACACACACATACACACAAAGACAAAGTTCCATTCATAGATAAGTTTAGATTATATATATATATATATAGGGTAAGTATGGATGGAATAATATTCCGTATCCAAAGAAACACTATTCTTAAAACGTGCTCAATACAAAGTAGAGCTAATAATATTTATTTAGAAATTATAACATAAGTATATTATAATATCATTACAAAAGAAGCTATTTTGTTTCGAGACAACTTGTGTTTTATCAAGTGATACTTATCTTCACTTGATAAGACACAAGTAGTGTCAAAACAAAATAGCTACTTTTGTAATGATATTATAACATACTTATGTTATAATTTCTAAATAAATTTATATTCCCTCCTGTTACGCTCAGAGAGGGATAACCTGTTAGGAAACAGCTATTAATCTTCTCTTCATCTCTAATATATTTATTATCCTCTGTATTATAATTATTCAGCAACTATCAATACAAAAATAATTTATTTCAAATATGATACAAAAATCAGATTACCGGAAGGAGACCCAAAGCATATTCATGCACAGGCAGTTTACATAATACACACACACACACACACACACACACATATATATATATATATATATATATATATATATATACTATAGTCATCTGCAGACAGATCTGTTTCGCTGCATTACAGCTCATCAGTACGGCTTAGACTTCGGTCGCTTACCTAACCCAGGATTAGAAATCCGACCGAATGGGTGTCAGTCGGCGATTGTACTCCTAGGCCACGAGCGTCTAGTAGAAGAATGCAGGCTTTTTAGCGCGTATAAACACGCCCAATAGCTAGAGTGCTCCAATTCGTTATCGAATGAGCGGTGCGTAAATATATATATATATATATATATATATATATATAAACTGTGTATTTGGGAAACAATCTCTCTTTCATAAAAGTTTCATTAAAGGTCACAGATAACGTATTGTCATTAAGTATTATTTTTTATTATTTTTTTATGTTTTTGTATATTTTTTTTCTTTTTGGAACTCGAATTATATATGAATTGTCCAAAGGTTTTGTACCTTCCAGCGCTTTTGGCTATACTTTTAGCCCTTATCAAGAATTAATTTTGTTTTATTTTACACATGTTTATTTACAAGTAAAACAGAACCAATTTATATATATATATATATATATATATATATATATATATATATATATATATATATATATTTGAAAGTATTTTTGTAATTACAGAATCTAATTATAGAAATAAAAGTGTGTAGCTTGATGTTACAGATTGTAAAATGATAAAGCGAAGCGACCGGTTTCGCTCCCTCTCTTCAGGCCTCTACGGGAGATTTTAATCAGAATTAAAATAAAATAAAGTGTGTCATGAAAATGAGGGGGATAAAAAATAAAAATAACTAAAAATTGTGAACGCAAGGAGCTAGAGACTAATAATATCGAGCCCCAACAACTCACGCTGTTTGCGCAGCGCAGGCTTTCGGGACCCGATATATAAAGCCTCCAGAACCTTGAGACAGAATGATAAATGAGATCGGGACACAGCAGTAAACCAATTTAAACTTAAAATTAGCTGTACACTTTTTATTCTTTATAAAGTGCTCACAAATGGCGTAGCCGTATGTTTTTGGAACAATTCTATTTCGAGGCAAGGCGTGGTTTCTTATTTTAGTTGGGACATGTTATTTTATTCTCATGTCAAGAAGCTGCGTTGTTCTTCCTATGTTGTCAACTCCGTAACTACATTTATATTGATAAATTATAGAATTAATTTGTTGGGGAGGAAGAACATCCTTGCGTGCAGAACATAACATGGACCGGGTTTGAAATACAATACGTACCTCGACCGAGAAAAAACAACAATGAACATCAGATGAAATTTGTCTAGCCATGCTTTCACACTTTGATCCAATCCAGGGAAGTCTCAAATAAACAGGGCATTTTTAGAAGTAATGAGTTTATCCTTTTTGAATTCAAAAAACTTGTTACAGATGATTGAATGAACAGTGTCGGGCGGATACCCTAAACTTTCCTTCACAAAACTAATTTCATCATCCAGGAAAGACTCAGAACAAATCATTAATGATCTGTGAACTAGGGTTCTAATAATGTTTATCTTACGTTTTTAGGACAGAAGAAATCCCAACACGTATATAACCCCGCAAATGTTGGATTCTATAGACAGGGGTGAGAAGAGTTGTAGGTGTTCGATGTACTAGGACATCTAAAAAAGCTAGTTGAGAATTTGATTCTTTCTCAACAGTAAACCCCAATGCTGGATGGATATTATTAAGAAAAGAGAGAAACTGGTCTGACTCAACTTCATTACCAAATAAACAAAAAGTGTCGTCCACATATCGACAATACAGTTGAGGGCGAAGTGAACTGCTGCGTATTCTCTCTTCGTGAAAACCCACAAAAATATTGACAAGTGCTGGACCCAGAGGAGAGCCCATCGCAACCCCGTCAATCTGTCGATACATAGTATTATGAAAGCTGAATTCCACAGATGACGTAACAAATTTCATCAACTCCACAAAAACTGATTCAGGTATGCGAGGTGGAGACAGAGCTACGATAAAGTAAATCACAGCAAATATCTATTGTTTCCAAAAGGTACACAAGTATATAACGAAGAAACATCGAAGGAACACATGAACTTACCTGAAGAAGACAATTTTCGGATGCGGTCAACAAAGGAAAAAGAAAGCCTGCACTGTGAAAACAGCGTCAGTTGTTGGGGCTCGATATTATTAGCCTCTAGCTCCTTGCATTCACAATCTTTCTTTTTTTTTTTTTATCCCCCACTTTTTCATGACACACTATATTTTTTTATTAAAATCTCCCGTAGAGGCCTGAAGAGCGGGAGCGAGACCGGTTCCTTTGCTTTTTAATATCATTTCACAATCTGTAACATCAAGCTACACACTTATATATATATATATATATATATATATATATATATATGCACTACCTGCCACAGTTATTAGGAAACTCCTGTCTTTTAAAAAATTATGTATTTCATACTATTTTTTAGTATTTATTGCCACGTGAATAATTTTAAATGAAAATAGAATGGTTCTTTTGTTATTACTGCACAATAACATGTGCATCAAATGAATTTATGAATATTTAATAATTACCAATATTGCCGTTTCATCAATGAAAGAATGAAGAAAATTTAAGATGATTCGGGCGAGTTCATCTTTGCTTCCTTGCCTCATAAAATTTTGCAAAGTAACAATAACAAAAGAACCATTTTATTTTCGTTTAGAATTATTCACTTAGCAATAAATACTAAAAATAATCTGAAATACATCATTTCTTATAAAAAATTGGTGTTTCCTAATAATTATGGCCGGTAGCATATATATAGTGGACACTTTTATATATATATATATATATATATATATATATATATATGTGTGTGTGTGTGTGTGTGTGTGTGTGTGTGTGTGTGTGTGTGTGATGTTCTTGTATATACACGTATGTCTTCATGAGTACATGGATATAGAAAGGCGAGAGTGTGCATAGATAAGAAATTTAAATGTATACGTAGAAAATGTTATGTATACATATATGTATATACAGGCAGAGGTGTATATATGTATGCAAAAATATATGTGCGTGTGGGTGTACGTGTGTGTGTGTGTAAGTATGTAAATATATGCGTATTTTGTGAGTATATGTGAGGTTTGTTAGTATACTTGCGTAAATATGTGTTAGGAATAATTATACGTGTATAAGTCTGGTTTCCATAAATATGTATGTGAGTGTGCGAGCACTATATTTATATGTGAATATGGATTTGTATATATGTATGTGTAGGCATAAACACCTTTGTATGTACATATGTGTAAGTATGTACATATGTGCATATGTATGTGTGCATGCATAGGTATGTCTGTAGATATATATGTATATGCTTATTCATGTTCTTGTGGCTGGGCGTGTAATGGTTTTATAGTCAGTCTTTGCGCCCAATTAACTATTTCTCCCCTGACCGTGGTGATTCTTACCCGAGATAAGGCTAAATATTTCTATTCTGGGTTATGTTATTTGATTTCCATTTCGTTTAAAAACAAAATGTTTATTCCAAGAAAATGTAGTCTGATGGCATTAAATAATTAGTTCATAGAAATGGATTATAATTTATAACCACTTTAGATGATGTGTTAAGTTTTGCTTTATATATATATATATAGTTCACCCAAAAATGTGTCTTTCATAGTTTTTAGACTTTTAATTTGTGAAGACGCTGAAGAATGTTGCGAATCACAGAAAACTGAAAAACTGACTACATTTTCCTTAAGAAGTAATTAAAAGTGCATGTGCCGTAATCTCAAAGGAAACTTTTGCCACCGTTGCCCAGGATGTAGTTTGCCGTACTAAGAAATGTCTGGAAGCTAAAGGCCACCATTTTGAGTATTTATTGTGAGTGTCGAGTGTAAAGGTAACTTGTATTAACCTTGCGATATCTAAAAAATTTTGTATAAAAATACAATTTTTTCCTTTCCAGATAGATAGATAGATAGATAGATAGATTTTACTTGTACTATATTTATGTGTAAATGTGCTCAATATCAGGGATATAAGTGTGCCTATATGTGCATACATGTATATTTTTAATTTATTTGTTTTAAACATTATTTTTAATGTATACTTGTATTTGAGTTGATAATCTGTTTTTTATATATATATATATATATATATATATATATATATATATATATATAAGTAAACAGTATATTTATATATATCTACCAGCCTGAATAATAATCGAGAAATCTTGTAAGGAAAATATGCGTCCTCTTGCAGGATTCAAACCTGCGCCCTCTAGGCCCAGGGGAAACCATCAGTTGATCTGACGTGTGCTAACCTCTCGACTACTAAGGAATTTGCAGTTAGACGAAGCCAAATAAAACCATATAAACACATAAGCTGCTGATTTTTCGAAATATTCATATCCGCCCTGATTTTTTATCCTAATGTAAATAAACGTAAATGGCTGCACAAGGTCGAAAGTATATGGCACCTTGTGGAAATCGAACTCATTCTCAAGTTGAGATTTATCCAGCAAGACAAGCTTGCTAGCCATGACAACACCTCACATGCCCAAATTCATATTTAAATCAGAAGCTAGAAGGTTTATATAAATTAATCATAGATTTGCAAGTTGTTTTAAATGCTGTGACCATTTTTTTTTTTTTTTTTGCTTTGTTTTTAAGAAAGGAAGAGTAATTAAAATCACGTAGAATAAAATTGTGGATTAAACATCAGTTCGTAAATTTGGGGACATAGTCATTATCAGTTCAATTCCTTCTTCTGGCAGTGCAAACTTGGCCACAGATCCAGGGAATCAGTAAAAAAGTGCTAAAAACATCTGCGCGCGATGCTTCTCGATATGTTATCCTCCGTAGATTAAATAAATAGTTCGAAATTTCATGAAAGTTGCCCGGATAGACAAATGGACAACATCTTGAAGAAGGCCGGAGAGCATTGATGAAATGCCGAAAAGCATATACGTGCTTATAGTATGAATTTAGTTTTCTTGAAGTAGCTGTACGATTAATGCCGAGAGAGAAGTCCTTCCACATAGATGTGAAGGGATGAAAGAAATGTGGCCTTGAACCTAATGGGAATCTACAGTTAGACAAAAATATTTGTGTACTACTACTCTCGACATGCGACAACCACTGCTACCAACAGCATGTTGACTCTACTACATAAAAGATTCTGTGAACAAGAACGCGAGAACTGACAGCGACATGTGTCTTTTTTTTTTATAATCATATCGCTCCAAGAAAGGCATTTCACTGCCACTGTTTTGCAGGAGATTACATAGAAAGAAAATTATGATAAAGAGTAACAGGTTATAGGGGGTGTCAGGAAGTGGGTAAGAGAAGGATGAGAATACTGATGGGAGTGAAGTGAATGAAGAACGGGGCATGAGAGAGGATGCAGGTTAATGAGATAGGAAATGACTATTGACTTTACATTTAAATTCTTGAAGATTGTAGCTGCCGGGAAAGCAAGTAAATGGAAGGGAATTCCACAGCCGGAAAGTGCGAGAAAAGAAGCTGATGGAGTAGAATTTGCGTTTAAATTTTATTAGTTTCACAGTAAAAGGGTGGGACCTAGTTGCTAATCATGTGGCTCGTGTAAATTCACATCAGTGAGCTAAGTTCATCGGAGCGAAAGCCGTGAAAGTATTTGTAGAAATCAACGGAATAATATGAGAATTGTCAACTATACCTGGAACATCATTGGCGTGGTAGCAGAAGAGAAATTTAAGGCTTTTGACACGTGAACTTCCAAGTTGTACTTTTTCATATAGGTGTTTATCATGACTGTTTTTGCCGTTCCCTGCTCGCCTATCAGTAAGACCGCCAACTGTTGCTTTGCGATCGTATCAATCAGAAAGTTTGTCCGTACATTATCAACCATTGGCACCAAAATGGAAGCATATTCAGGTGTGAAATCTGGTGGGTAGAAGTATTCTTCCACGCGGCTATCCCAGTGGACCCAGGATCCTGAAAAATTGAGATCGTAAACAAATCATATATAATTATTCACATTATTGACATGCGGATTATTGGCTATATTTTTTTTTATAAGCGTTTCACCCCGAGCAAGGCATGTCACTGCCACTACTGCGCAGGGGGCTACATAGAGTGGAGAAAGGATGATTAAATATAGGAAATGTCAGAGGGTGGGTGATAGGCGGGTAGGGATACCGAGAATGGTTAAATATAGGAAATGTCAGAGGATGGGTGATAGGCGGGTAAGGATACCGAGAATGAGGGTTGGGTAGATGAGAGTGTTCTGAGAATAATTGGGAGTTAGAGTGATAGGAGGTGTCGATTGACCCTACATTCAAATTCATTGATTAGTGGGGGTATATGTTTGTTCATGAATTTGGTGATATAGTAATTGTGTGTTCATTTTCTTTGCCAGGCCGTGCGCACTTGGATTCAGTTAAATCAATAACTGAGCAGTATACATGATGTCCCTAGATATGAACAACGGAACGATAACATAGACTAATTAAAAAGGTTCAGTTTGAAATTCTCTATAAGTTACCAAGATTGACATAAACCTGATGAAGGTTGGAGGATACAACAGCCGTAACATTGTGATAATAACAAGAAAGATTAGGACATTAGACCGTACATGAATAATGCAAATAATGATAACTCCTTATTCCAGACATTAAAACAGAAAATATATATAAGTATAGATATAAACACTGTATTGTGGCTGTCACTTCAAACCTAAAGTGATCTCCCAACCTGTTTTTTTACACATTATTTCTAATATTGTAAACTACTTCTACATTAATATACCAAATTTTAACAATTGATACCCACTGAGAAGTGGATGGGATGATTGCAGGAGTGTCCGTCTATGAAACTTTAAGTCGGGATGCTGAAGTTAACACCAATTAGCTAAGTGACAAACATCATATTTGTATATAAACATCATATTTGTATTAATTATATATATATTATTTTATATAATATATATATAATTATATATATATACATATATATATTATTTTCATCCGCAGACAGAACGGTTATTGTCATCCGCAGTCAGTACCAAGGCAACGGTTCGGGCTTCGCCATTCCGCAGTCAGTACGGTTAGACTCCGATTGCTACATAACCCAGGCTCGAAACCCGACCGATTTGGCGTCAGTCGGCGACTCTACCCCTGAGAAACGGGGCGTTCGGTGGAAGAAGGCAGTTTTTTTTAGCGCATATCATATTACGGACCCAATATGAAAAAATACTAAAAAGTTGTAAGTTTAAAAATGTATTTTTTGACAGTATTTATTTATTTCTATTATTATATATATATATTTGATATTTCAGACCATCCTCGGCCTTTCATCAGAAACAAATGATTTTAAAATTTAAATTAAAACATTTTCGCGAGGAGCGTTCGTCCGAAAGATTGTTTACATCACGTGACGCAGAAAGCAACAGATTTTTTTAATATTTGTAAACGTAAACCTATCTTTAATAATACTTATAAACGTTGTTTTAAAGAAACTTTTTTAAGTGTATCTAAAAAACGTTTCTAATTTAAATTTTAAAATCATTTGTTACTGATGAAAGGCCGAGGATGGTCTGAAATATCAAATATAATAATAGAAATAAATACTGTCAAAAAAATACATTTTTAAACTTACAACTTTTTAGTAGTTTTTCATATACATATCATTAAGACAGTATACGTGGATCATCACTATGTTATATATATATACGTGTGTGTGTGTGTGTGTGTGTGTGTGTGTGTGTGTGTGTGTGTGTGTGTGTTTCTATGGTTTATTAACCATTTTCCGGTTATTTAGAGCCAGAAAAAAAGTTTTAGATTTATTTTTTAATTTTTTAGGTTCTACAGTTTAGCGTTACAAGTCTTACTAATTAACCCATAGCTGGGAGGAAGAAGCTTACAGCATCTAGTATTTCCAACCGATTAATAATTTAGGAACTAACCAGAATCGATGTTGTTTAACATCGGTCATCGTACCGGAACCGGTGTTTTAACGTGATCTGTCCGTAAGTTTATATATATATATATATATATATATATATATAAACTAAATATGTTTTTACATAAAATTAATTTAATTTACATTGCGACACGGAAATTTCTATGTTTCCAGATTTAAATCAGGTTATGTTTAACTAACTTTGGTGAAAATGATTTACATTTGAATACTGAACACAATACGTTTGCTTATTAAAGAGTTAAAATGGAGGGAGAAAGTTTAGATCATATGGGTGCGTTTAATTTAACTAATCAGAATGAAGACCGACTTTGAAAACTTAGAATGTAGGTTAAATGTTAGGGGATGTGGTGTGTTCATACACATTAGATGAAAAACTGTTCTTTTTGTCGGCTAGACTGCTTTCTTCTGGCAAGATGTATCTATATATATATATATATATATATATATATATATATGTGTGTGTGTGTGTGTGTGTGTGTGTGCGCGCGCGCGCGCGTGCGCGCGTATGTATGTATGTAAATAAAAGATAAAGTTTATTTGTAAAAGGATAAAATGAATAAAAACAAAAATAAAACTTATCTTAACCGTCACGTTTCGTCCCCTGGGAGAATTTACCAAAGCAAATGTAAAGATTTGACTTTGTAACAAGTATTCAGTCAGTTAAATGCCATACGTGATAAACACTTTGGGCGATCATGTCTCGAAAGAGACATGACTAACTGGAGAGGAGATTATCCCGCAGTAGGTTGCCATTGCTTTCTGCGGTAGACTGGTTCCTAACCAAGTCTATAGAACCCAATCTGTTCTATTATTTAACCCATAACTGGAGGGAAGAGACAGATTAATACCTTTCCCAAGGGTAAGTGAATGCAAGGAATTCAACTGGAATTCGAACTCGGACCCCGATTTCTCGTTCCAAGTCGATATTCACTGCTCCACAACGCACATTTGTGACAAGTATTATATATAGAAGAGACAAAAATGTTATTGCTTTTACAAAGTTTTTGAGTAAAGGATTGTTCATGAACATTCATCAAGTTCATTAGAAAAATCAGGCAAGTTTATGGACATGAGAGGATACAATTCATTACATAATAAATGAAAGACAATAGATGTTTTTTAATTGTGTATATATGTAAACTTGTTAATTGTGTATAATTGTGTATATATGTAAATCTAAATTATTTTGGATTGGGATTGATTCCTGGATTTAAGCGATTTCTTTTAATATTTAAGTATTTTTGGTCATGTATCTTGGCTGGGAATAGTAGTAATTCTTTCATGAAATGTGATATTGGGATCTTAGGATGTGGATTGTGGTGCAGTGGATATCGACTCGGAATGAGAAATCGGTGAGACAAGTTCGAATTCCAGTTCAATTCCTTGCATTCACTTACGCACAAATACCCTTGAGAAAGGTATTAATCCGTCTTTTTCCTCCAGTTATGGGTTAAATAATAGGACAGATTGGTTTCTATAGCCTTGGCTGGCAACCAGTCTACCGCAGAAAAGAATGGCAAACTACTGCGGGATAATCTTCTGCCCAGTCGTTCATGTCTTTTTCGAGATATTATCGCCCAAAGCGTGTATCACGTATGTCATTTAAATAACTGAATACTTGTCACAAAATCAAATCTTTACATTTGCTTCGGTAAATTCTCCCTGGGGACGAAACGCGTCGGTTAAGATAAGTTTTATATTTTCTTTTGATAAAATATTTGCTAGCTGTACTTCCAAGAATTTTTATTCGAATTACTTTCATTTTTAATAAGTGTGGCATTCGCTAGGTCAAAGATGTGGTTGAATTTATTTCTATGTATTACTAATGCATCCGACAAATTGTAGCGTATAAGGTCTCTTTTAAGTTCACACACACGCTCACACACGCTCACACACACACACACACTCATAAATATAAACTCAGAAATGTTCTACTGTTGCATATTTCGACAATGGAAAAATAATTTTACGATGATAAAATTTATTAGCGAGACAAACCGCGATAGACGTTAAGTTTCTGAAATTTTGATTTTTGTATTTTAATAGTATATTTATAGAAATTTAAATTTTAATTGTATTATTATGGAAATAGAATATCTTACATTCTATCTTCATATGAAATAGTCTTAATTGTATTATTATGGAATATAGACTTTTCTTTAATTGCATATATATAGAAATATATTTCTATCATTATAGATAATAGATAATTCTTTAATTGTATCTTTATTAGAAATATATTTTAATTATATTATTATAGCAAAATAAATATTCTTTTAATTGTATCTTTATAGAAATAGATTTTAAGCGTATCATACTAGTAAACAGGATGTGCGTTGTGGTACAGTGGATATCGGCTCGGAACGAGAAACCGGGGAGCCGAGTTCGAATTCCAGTTGAATCCATTGTATTCACTTACGCGCAAATACCCTTGGGAAATTAATTAATCCGTCTCTTCCTTCCAGTCATGGGTTAAATAGCAGGACAGATTGGGTTCTATAGCCTTGGTCCACCCAGTCTACCGCAGAAAGCTAATGGCAACCTACTGCGGGATAATCTTCTGCCCAGTCAGTCATGTCTCTTTCGAGACATGATCGCCCAAGCGTGTTTCATGTATGGCACTTAACTGACTGACTAGTAAACAGATATTCTTTTAATCGTAAAATTTCACTTTAATTGTTTCATTATAGGAAAATAGAATTATTTCAACTATTATTGTTATTATTGTGACTGTGTAATTGAGCAGGCATTGTCTAGGGTAGAGTAAAAAGATTCTATTTCTTCTTCAGTGCTTTGCGTTGTTGGTGCATAGACAACTACAATTGCTATGTTGAACGGTCTCCCTTTCAGACCAGGAGAACTCTTTCAGAGAACTGGCCATATATTAGAACGCATTTATTCATTTCTTTGTCCAATATTCCAGAAGTTGAGTAAAGTATTAAGAAACAGGACAGTTTCGCTAGAAACAAAGAGGAGAGTACTGGATTGCTATGTGATGTCAGTTCTTCAATATGGCAGTGAATTTTGGACAATATCTTCGAAGATGAAGGAAAAACCTGAAGCAGCTGAAATGTGGTTCTACAGGAGGATGCTGCGGATATCATGGACCGAGCATGTGAGCAATGACGAGGTGTTGGAAAGGATGGAAACGAAAAGGAAATTAATATTGAGCATCAGGAAGAGACAGCTAAAGTTCCTGGGACATGCAATGAGGAAGAGAGGCTTGGAGAACCTGATACTAACAGGCCAGATAGAGGGAAAAAGAGACTGGAGAAACAGTGGATAACATATTTGAAGGACCTGATCAGGTGCATGACGGAACGAGGGTTGCATGGTGCAACAGGAGAAAGCGTGCTAAGAGCCACCAGGGTAAGGGAGATGTGGAAAACCATGATCGCCTACGTTCTGGAAGGACATGGCACATAAAAGAAGAAGAATTGAGCAGACCGTCAACAAAATGATGCTAGAATACGAAAATTTAAAGTGCAATATGCCCATCCTGAGACCAGATTTGATAAAGGAATATCGGGTACATTCCTCACAGTCAAATGTGCGCTATATCAAAACAGGCTTTGTTAAAAAGAGCACATAACCTTAGAACAAATAGAAATACTTTCAAGTCGGAAAACTTGGTCTGCTCAGATGTTCACTGATTATAGGTGTTCCGAAGACAGTCAGTTAAATGCCATACGTGATACACGCTTGGGCGGTCACGTCTCGAAAGAGTCACGATTGACCACGCAGATTTTTTGTTGCTATTATTATTAATATTACTTGCTTTTTATATGATATATTCAGTTAGTTAAGATACACGCTTAGGCGATCATGTCTAGAAAGAGACATGATTGACTGGGTAGAAGATTTTCCCGCAGTAGGTTGCCATTACTTTCTGCAGTAGCCTGGTTCCCAACCAAGGCTATAGAACCCAATCTCTCTTGCTATTCAACCCATAGAAACGAATTAATTCCTTTCTCAAGGCCTTTTGAGAGTGAAAATGCAAAGAATTTAACTGGAATTCGAACTCGGCTCTCCGATTTCATGTTTCGAGTCGATATCCACTGCACCAAATGCACATCTGCTCCCCAACAATCTAGACGTAACTCCCAAGTTGACTTATCCTTGAAGGTAAAACAAGACAAACCTTCTCCCGACAATGGACAGATATGCATAATTATTATTATTATTAACTACATTATTTTAATTTTACTCACAGTCCAGTAATAAAAATCAAGTTTGAAATAATTATAGGTTTTTTATTTAAGAGTTCCCACAATTCGCAACACCGAATATCCACTTGACGAAGAAAAATACATGGAAAATATGTTTAATTATATATTTAATTATACTAATTTAATTATTCTAATTTTATATGCAAGCTACTCTCAATTAACCATCATCGACAATCTCACCTACCTCCCATTAGCATGGACCAGGCTTGCCTCCCAGAGAGTAAAACACTACGCCTCCTTGGTCTCACACTTTCAGCGGACCTCAAATGGAATGACGATATCGAATCCATTGCTAAATCCGCTACTATGAAAGTCGGTTCTCTGTGTAGGGCCCGGAAGTTTTTTCCGTCTAAATCTATCCTGCACATTTATAAATCTACCATCCGCCCGTGCATTGAATACTGCTACCATATCTGGTCGGGTGCCCCTGCTGTTCTCCTCGGGCTTCTCGATAAGGTTCAGAGGAGGGTCTGTAATGTGATAGATACCGACTTGGCAGACCGCCTGCAGTCTCTCTCCCACCGGCGCGACGTGGCTTCCCTGTGTCTCTTCTATAAATACTTTCACGGCTTCTGCTCCGATGAACTTAGATCACTGGTGCCCCCTAAATACGAATTTGCACGAGATACTAGATTAGCAACTAGATCCCATCCTTTTACAGTGAAACCGATAAAATACAACCGCAACTTCTACTCCAACAGTTTCTTTCCTCGCACTTCCCGACTGTGGAATTCTCTTCCAAACGATTACTTCCCCGACGGCTACAATCTCCAGGAGTTTAAATGT
Source organism: Ascarosepion bandense (assembly GCA_037127315.1). NCBI lineage: Eukaryota > Metazoa > Mollusca > Cephalopoda > Sepiida > Sepiidae > Ascarosepion > Ascarosepion bandense. The sequence continues at coordinate 1,398,223 of JBBBDQ010000414.1, forward strand.
AAGGTCAATAGACATCTCCTAACACACTAACCTGCTCCCATTCTATCAAGCACTCTTCCCATATGCCTAACCCTCATCCTCGCTATCCTTACTCATCTGTCACCTTCCTCCTGACATTCCCTATGTCTAACCACTCCTTCTCTTTACCTTCCCCTATGTAGCCCCATGCGCAATAGTGGCAGTGGAATGCCTTGCTTGGGGTGAGATGATTAAAAAAAAAAAATTCCAAAAGAAAAACATACGGAATCCACAAAAGCAAAAGATAGGTATAAACGACAGCACGAAACTTCGTCTGATGAGGAAACTCCATAGATTTGATGTAATTTAGCTAATTTTAATATAAAGATTATCACAAACACTTCACAGGCAGTTCATATATAATCAATGTAAAATAGAAAGCTATTTTTACATCAGAAGCAGTAGTAAACAAAAAATAAATCGGCAAAACACCAGGTGATTTACAAAAAGATGCGAATAGAAAAGGGAGGCAAAATCTAAAATCTCAACGCATTTGTGTGCCGCCAAAAACTTTGTGGTCACAATTTTGATGCGAAAAATACCATTTGAATAAAAGATGAATAACATCTAATCCCATGAAGACGCATTGGAAGGGAGGTGCTTTATGAGTGTCCAGCCATCAATGTGACAGTTTGTCCCCTAGTTAGTGAATAATATTTCAGAGTTTAGGCGTTGGCATTAGGAGTACAGAGCTGAAGTAGATTTTAGAAGAAACCGGAAACACAATACTTAACAGGAGACAAGGGAATTAGTATTGAAACAATGTGGGATATGTAAATCTGAATAATAATAATAATAATAATAATACGTAGATTCAGTTCAATGTTTCGTATACCATTGCTTCAGAAGAATGCGTTGCCTGGCATTGACAATATTCTGCGAAAGAGGCTGTCGCTTTGAGGTCGTACGACTTGATGGAAAACACACATATAAATTCCTGGGCATGGCGGTAAACTGCATCCGGCAGCAAGGCCTCTGATTGGAAGGTCGTGAGAAGCATGGAACGACTTCTTAATTGCTGCTGTTCTCAGGTCCATCCTGACCCAGAGTGGTAGCATCTGTTAGGGTCCCAGGTATGGTCAAACAGTTAACCCCAAACTGGGGTCAAAACACTATGAAGGTATACAAATATACTTTTATAGAAATATATACAAGACTTTTCTAGAAAAATATACATTTTTGAAGGAAAAATATTACCAACAATACATTTTTGAAGAAAAATTATTACCATAACACATTTTTGAAGGAAAAAAATTATTCTTAGTAAAACATTTTTGAATACAAAACTAAAAGACATTTTCTAAAATAAAAAAGAATAAAAACAAAAGATTTTCATTAAAATCTGACTAAATCAACTTTCTGAATACAACCAAACATAAAAAAGACCCTAAAACCCCATCTTTTGGGTATTCAGTAACCCACAGAGATGTTGACATGCCGTTAAACAAATCTCAAACACATAATCCAAGATCTAGAAATAAAACAGAAAATAATAATTATAACAATGGTGTTGAATACTAAGTTGGATTCACAAAACAGAATATCAGTCATAAACACTGGCTGTATCTGTGGTGTAATAGTTTCAACATCCTTTAACTGGACTATAGCTAATATTAAGCGAATGGACGCCGGAGCGAGAAAGCTTCTTACTTGCGTCTTAAGATTTGATGTCGATCGTCTGTATGTGCCCAGAACGGAAAGAAGAAAAGGATCAAAACAACTAGAACTGTCTTTTAAACTAAAACAGTCGATCTTCAAAGATACCTGGAAATTATAGAAGACTAGACAATGATCTGTGTCAAATAACATAAAAGAAATAAAAACTTTATTCAGTGATAAAGGAAGCCAACAAGTTCAAAATGGAGCTTCAATTTGGTGAAAATATACATGTAAAACACAATGCACCTATTACAGTGACAAAAACCTAAAAAAAAAAGCAAAAGCAAATGGAATTGATAATATAGTATAAGAATCATACAAAACCTGGGAAACAACAGCAGAAAACAAAATCCTTGAAGAGAAAATACATCATAAAATTGCCTTCACAAAACTTTAAATTTGGCATGACTGAAATAACACTGCTTAGCTAAGTAAAATGCTCTCTACATCATATATATATATTGGTACCTCCATTATATCGCAAAAAAAATAAATAAACAGCATAGTATGAATTAAAAAGGTCCAAAACTTAATAAACGCACTTTTTCGACCAAAATGTTTATATTTTTGAGGAAAGAACAAAGTAATTTTTATTCATTTTATAAAATTTTTAATCCCTTTTAACATGTTCGAAATTTTGGCAGAAAATTTTGTTTTGATTTGAGTTAGCGTTGCAGAAAATCTTACAACTGTTTTACAATCGATCACGTAATTTTTACGTAGCTCGCTTTTTCGGTGACAAACACATTAATTTGGAAATTCTCGCAAAAATCAAATAATTGTCGGATTTTAATGAAACTTTCAGCACTCATTCACAAATGAATTAAAATATTTTTGAAATTACTTTTTTAAAATATTAATGAAAATTTTTTTTAACTCTGTTACCCCCTCCACGTAAATTCATGAAATTTTAATAAATTTTAATTGTCTGCATATTATTTTTTTATTAGTTAAACGCAGTACTCATAGGGGAATATAAAACATCTATTTTTTTTTATTTAAAATTATTCGGCACTATCCGAAAATCTTCTCCGAAGAGTAAAATAAAAAATGCAATAAAACTCTGATATAATTTAATTTGATAATCTTTTAATTGCTGGAATAAATAATAATAATTAAGAACATTATAGTTTGAAAAAAGATTTCGATTACTAATAAAATTTTAAAAGAATTGTTTTCATTTTTTTTTATTATTATAATAATTCATAAAATTTTTAAAATATTTTTAAAATCTTGTCCTTTTTAGTTAAGAATTGATGATTATATTGCCTATAAAAAATAAAAAATTAATTTAATTTTTCAACAATTATATTTTGAAATAAGTAATTTTTTTGTATGTGCGTGTGTGTGTGTGTGTGTGTAAATAAACATGTTCATTTAAAAAAAAAACTTTAAATGGAGAGGAGATTTATTTGCCCATGCATCTTTTAAGCCGTCAAAAACGGTTATTCTGTTTTGTTTCTTTATTTTGTTTACCTGTGAATTTAGAATTGTGTTCTTTAATTTTCAGAAATATATTTTCTACAGAAAAAAGCCGAGGATATCATGGATCGAACATGTGAGCAACGATGAGGTTTTGGAGAGGATGGAAACGAAAAGGAAACTTATACTTAGCAACAGGAAGAGACAGCTGAAGTTTCTGGGACACGTAATGAGGAAGGAGGACTTCGAGAATATGATACTCTCAGGATGAATAGCGGAAAAGAGAAGCAGGGAAAAACAACACGTGACATACTTGATAGGCTTAAGCAAATGGGCATTAGAGTAGAGTTTGGGACAAATACCAAGATAGAACATATTAAGAGGTACAAGAGGTGATGTGGAGGACCATGATCAACTACATTCTGAATGGACACGGCACATAAAAGATTAAATAAGAAACGTATTTATTTTAATCTCAATTTACCACGGAGGAACCTGGAAAAATAGATTTTTTTGTTTCTTTTTAAACTTTCACACTTTCAGATTGGAAGCTTTTGTTCATTTAACTTTAATCCTCTAGGGCCATTCGTATCATATTTGATACAGTATGAAAACAAGCCTTGAAAGAAATATTTTCCTGAAAAATTTTTTAAGAGAAATATTTTATAAATTTCAAATGAAAGCAGTACCGACTGCTCAGTCAATGAATACCAAATGTTTCCTTATAGGGAAATACCAAATGTTTCCTTATAGGGAAATACTGTATCAAATATGATACGAATGGCCCTAGAGGGTTAATAAATTTATTGTCACATTTATACAAGTGATAATTTTTATATGACAATTTTATAATTGTCATTTTGAGAGATCACAGAAATAAAAAGACTAACCGTCAGCAGCAACAAGGTAATCGAACATATTACTTTCGGAGTTCGCTGGAATATCAGGCAGGTCAAGGTTGATTTCGGGCGAAGATCGAAGCCATTCTTCCATCTTGACACGATCATCGATTTCTAGAAAAGCCCCAATGCTCCACATCAGGGCAAAAATGTATAAATGTTCGTAGTGTTCTGGTTTTATCTGCGAATCCCTTTCGTCTTTGGCAGGTATTAATCCAAAAAGAAGTTTTGTAGCCTGATAAATAATATAATAGGGAGTTGGTCATTATTCTCTCCACAAAAATTAATTTTTCTAAATATTTTTTCAGTCAATGTGTTTTGTAATTTAAACGGATAAAGTTTTTTGAGTTACTAACATTAATTCTCTGTAAAATAAAAGATAATAAATGCCCAAAAGAAATGTTTAATGAAGAAAGACTCGATCGGTCGATATTGATGATCTGAAGCAGACAGAAACCTGATTGGTGATTGTCTTAGGTACATATTTCTCACCAGTGCTAGAATTTTGGGTTCAAACCCCGGTTTTCGAATACTGATTTTCTATGTAAGCTGGCTGCTCTCTACTTAAAAGTCTAGTGTAACAAATCTCCCCCATTCACGTGCCATCGTCTGGTCAGGTGCAGTAATAAGTTTATTGATACATTGACAAATAGCAGCCTGCCCTGTGTAATTTCCACCCGCTCACCACTGAACATCGAGATTGTCATCCCTTCTCCATATTTCCTTTCTTTCCCACCTTCTGGTTAGCAGTGGTGGAGATGTCTGTGAATCAAAGAGTGTTTGACGAGGTTATCATCATGAATTCGGTGAACAACACTAAGCGAAGGAGAAGCCCACATATTTGGTAAAAATTGTCCCTATTGCGGCTCAAAGGGGTTTAAGACAGATGAGATCTAGAAAACCTGTGTAGTAGTAGTAGTAGTAGTAGTAGAGAATTCGATTGTGTACATGACATGTTACTCATGGCTTTGGATCTTAATTTATTGTCGGGGTTACGTGTTTTATGTTGGGGAATGAGAGTGGGCTATGATAAATATCCTGTTCAGTTAGACAGTTTGCTTATCTGTTGTCTGATATGAAAAAATTGGATATGTCCTCTTGGAGTTATGCAATGTATTTCTTGTCATGAACAGGCGTTGTTAGTGAGCATCCTGGATCAAGAGGATTTTTTAAATTTGAAGAAGGCGAGAACCAAGGCGAAAGGGGGTCACATCTAAATAAATGGACACATCCTTCATCGGTGACCATCTGAACGGACTGCGTTTTATTTTATTTAAAAATATAGTAGAGGAAGAAGAAGAATTTGATGTGGCACATGACATCGTTGTCATGGCTTTGGTTCTTAATTTATTGTCGGAGTTACGTGTTTTATCTTTGGGAATGAAGGTAAATATCCCTTTCATTACGACAGATTTGCTTATCTGTTGACTGACATTAAACAAGTGAGCCAAGGCGAAAGGGAGTCACATCTAAATAATTGGACACATCCTCAATTGGTGACCGTCCGAACGGATTCGTTTTTCTATTCGAAACTATTTATAACCCTACCTCACCTTCAAGGTTGTGCTGCTTTTATAAAAACAAGTCACTATACTGTGCTCATTTTTTTTCTTCTTCGGATTTAGTTTTGTACCGTACGAAGATCAAGTTAAATATCGTGACACACACTTCGTCAATATAAACTGTCTGATTTCTCTTAAAAGACCATCGGAATATCTACTTTCAGCTGGACTCGAAACCTGTAATTGAAATCGAAGATAGTATGAGATGTTTATTTTATTTCTGTTATTAAACAAATTGAAAATACACGAATGGAGGACATCATTGAAGAACGATTACGATTTAGGCTGGAGCTCATTATGACTATGTTTCGGTTGATTCAGTCAGTCAGTTAAGTGGCATGAATGATACAAGCTTATAGTCAGTCATGTCTTTTTCGAGACATGACTGACTGGGAAAAAGATTTTTCTAAAATAGGTTGCCATTACTTTCTGTGGTAGACTGGTTGCCAACCAAGGCTATTGAACTCAATTTGTCCTGCTATTTAACCCATAGATGGAGGGAGAAGAGACGAATTAATACTTTCTCAAGGGTATTTATACGTAAGTTAATCCAACGAATTTCATCAGAATTCGTTGCATTCACTTAGGCACACATACTCTTAGGTTGTTTAGATAATCTAAAAACTTAAAATCATCGACCATCTTGTGACGTAGTATTACATAAGCCAGTTTACTATCCTTGAGCTAAAAATGGCGACACATGATACAATAAGGTTCATTATAGTAAAATAGTCACGTGCAAGCAAGAGCTAGTTTCGTAGAAATGCACACATTCGATTTCCATGATAAGCCAAAAAGTGGTCGACCCTTACGCATTGACATAATTTGGGCTGGTGGGGTCTTAATGGCGCCATTCACTGGGAATAGTTGGAATGCAATCAGGCCATCAGTTATACTGTCAATAACTGCAACGTGTGAATGACGTAATTGCACAAAAATCTTATGGGATTGATTGATGTCATATTCTTTCATGATAACAACAAACCACACGTTGTAAATCTTATACTGAAAAAGTGCGTTGTGGTGCAGTGGATATCGGCTCTGAACGAGAAATCGGGGAGTCGAGTTCGAATTCCAGTTAAATTCCTTGCATTCTCTTATACGCAAGTGCCTTTGGGAAAAGTATTCATCCGTATCTTCCGTCCAGTTATGGATTAAATAACAGGATTAAATCATGATTAAGGTTTCTACTAGTCATAAAGTGGGGGATCGGTTTTCTATTGTTATGAAGTAATAAATTGATCCCCTACTTATTACAACGTAATAATATAATACATCTCTTCTCCCTATAGGTATGAGTCAAATAACGGGACAGATTGGGTCCTATAGCCTTAGTTGGCCACCAGTCTACCGCAGAAAGTAATGGCAACCTCCTTTCATTAGAAAATACTGCCTCGACCACCGTACTCGCCCAACCTGTCGACAATAGGCAATCATTTATTTCGGGTACTGCAGGATTTCTTGAATAGCAAAACGTTACAACTGATCATGGACTGAAAGCTGCAATTGGTGGCTTCTTCGATGACAAGCCAGTTGAATTTTACAACAAGGGTATCGATAATCTAGCCTATCGTTGAAAGCTGATAATCAAAAGTAACAGTGATTTTACCGATGCTTGATATGTGCCTATTAATGTATTGTATTCTATTGTCTATCTTTGTTAATAAACGTTATGATAGATAGATAGATAGATAGATAGATAGATAGATAGATAGATAGATAGATAGATATGCAAGTAAAAAAAACTGAAGACAAGTGTTTACTTACCTGTGTTATGACAAAGGCTTCGAGAATATCCATTTTGAACACCAGGTTTTGCACGGCAAAATTGTACAATTGAGGGAAACTTCGTTCGAACAAACTCAAAATGATGCCGGCCTCTTGGACGGGGCGATAATTCAACCAACCCTGAAATAGAAAATAAATATATTTTTGAATTTCATCATAATTAATTTGACATGATATCGGTGAAATATTACTTGTCCATACTCACACATTAACCGATGTGAAATAATATAATAAATATACACTTTGACTGTTAATGTGAAAGCTACTATTTAAAATGATTTTTTACTAATTTTTAACCCAATAAAAAGCAAACAACCATTCTAGAGAGAGGGATAATGAATGAGTTTGAATGCATGTAAAAGAAACAGTAAGAAGTTCAGTTTATATGGGTATGTAGAAATTATAACGGTTAACCTTATAAGTTAAGATTATGGCTTACGGCCTATCACGTTGAATACACCGGTTCTCGTTCGATCACCGAAGTTAAGCAACGTTGAGCCTGGTCAGTACTTAGATGGGTGACCGCTTGGGAATACCAGGTGCTGTAAGCATATAGTGACGGATGTGCGTTGTGGTGCAGCGGATATCGGCTCGGAAAGAGAAATCGGTGAGCCGAGTTCGAATTCCAGTTGAATACCCTGCACTCACTTAAGCACTAGTACCCTTGGGAAAGGTATTAATCGTCCATTCCCTCCAGTTATGGGTTAAATAACAAGGGCAGAACTTGGGGACCCTGCTCTTAAAAACAAATCCCAATAATCGTGAAAAGAAAAACGTTGTAAAAATAAAATAACTTTACCCAAAATCACTGGTTATGACCTTAAAATGATCCCATAATGATTGATAGGTCGTTAAGCCTCTGACCTTAAAATGATCCCATAATGATTGATAGGTCGTTAAGCCTCAAACAAAACAATAAGATTATAGTCATTATGAAAGCATTCTCTCGGGAGTCTGTTCCTTAAAGGAGGAGATCTTGGGAAGAATCTATCTGAGTGGGACTTTATTTTTACTAATCGAATATGAGGGTGATTTGGTTTAGGGCATGTGGCACGGTGAGTTTTAGCTGATAAATGGTGGCACTAAGGAACGTAGCTAGTCAGAACTTTTCCCAAGGATATGCCGATAAAATAGCGAGATGATAATTATTTTTTTGTAGAATGTTTATTTACGATAAAAACGTGGTTATGAATATTATATAGAAATTAGATATTTTCGTATTGTCCTGATCAAGTAATAGATGAGACACATAACCATATAGAAGACAAAAGATGTGGTACAAGTGACCATATCAGGAGGAATTAGCATGCATTATGCTTTCTGAGGCTAGGTTCAGAATACGAAGCTAATCAACAGAGAAACAACAAGTTAGACTTGATTAAATTTCTGTCGCTTCAATTGTTTAACAGAGAAGGAATTATTTACACTATTTACATTCGGACTATTGTCAAGCTTTTTGTTGATATTATAACAACGTTTCGATCGTTGTGCTTTTCATCAAGTGTATATCGATCTGCGTAAACTACAGGAAATTTTCGAACGGACACTCTTTATTTAATCTACGAGGATAGACTGTTATCTCTCCACTGCTTATGTCTAGAGTTATAGCTCATTTTTAGTACTAAAAAACTAGACTAAACATGAGAGCACGAGACGCTATGAGATGTTTCAGTCAGTTAAGTCTCTTTCGAGACATGACTGACTGATGATACGACGAAATACGGGCGCACTACCAAAAGCCTCGACAATCAGAGATTGCCAGCTGACCAGCCTTCTGATAAAATACTAACTTTCCAGTGGGGTAAAAACTGGCTGGTTACATTCAATGCCTCTAAAACCAAACTGGTTACAGTCCCTCACCGCCGATTAGACTCCGAGCTAATACCAGTCACGATGAACGTTTCTTTCCTCAAGAAGGCTCCGTGCCTTAAGAGGGTGTTGTGCCACAGACTCACACCCGACCTCAAGTGTAATTTCTATATACGATCCATCACTAAAATGCAAGTAAAATAATCGTATAAAACATAGATGAGTTCGGGGGATGTTGAACAAATATAAATGTGCCTGAGTAGGATTCAACAACAGAGAGTAACTAGTCTATCTAGCAGACAGGAATACTCGAATACAAGCGACCAGCCATTATTCCGATTAATATTTCATCTTTGTTATTTTTGTCATTGCATTAGACTCGTGTATTCTCCAGCTTTCTGGTCTTGAGTATGACAATAAACTGCATCCGGCAGCAAGACCTCTGATTGGGAGTAAAAAGTATCTGACTTTTCATGCTATCCTCTATTTTTGTAAGAGCCAATAAAGTATTGTTGACATATTTCGGCAGGAGCTACACAGATCTCACTTTCCAGTCTTAATAAAGTTCCAAATCAGCCTGAAGAGAAAGATTTGTTGGAGAAAAATTATTTCCCACAGTCTCACTTCGGGAGAAAGTAGCGAGCCTCTCACTACTGCTCTTTCTAGGGATACAGAATATCTTCTTATAAGGAAACGCATACAATTGCCAATACCATTACAAATAAAGAGAACAGATACTATATCTTGATCCTAGCACGATGACCATGGAGTTTAAAAAAGTGTAATTCGAGTAAGCTTTAACTGGTCAGTCACTGAATAATGAATATTTCTTTATAACGAAATAGCTAAGATTGCCATTGCTATTAAAGATGAGGAAAACAGAGACTACACTTTGATCATAGCCCGATGGTCAAGAAGTGTAGTACTGGCTTTTCTATTAATGAAAGCCGAATGTTTCTTTATAAGGAAACTGCTAATACTGACATTTCTATGAGAGATGAGTACAGATACTACACTTTGATTCCATCTCGATGGTAAAATGACGGAAAAAAGCGTAACTGGAGTAACCCGAATGTTTACTTATAAAAAAAACTGCTAAAATTGACATTTTTATTAGAGATAAATAAAGATACTACACCTTGATTCCAGACCGATGACAAAATGGAGAAAATAAAGGTAACTAGAGTAACACTTATGTTTCCTTATAAGAAAACGGCCAATCTTATCGTTATTCTTATCAATTTACAAGGAAAAATCACGTCAGGATATTACCTTTAGTATGGGAAACCAGTCAAGCCCAGAACTGCTCATGTAGACCATACCATTCCTGGATACAGTGGCTGGAGAAGCGTTGTCAATATTATGTGGCTCAAAGATGATTTTAGTGTTTGGGGCCATAGGGATTCGGTCACCGTTAGCTAGAGTTAAAGTTTTATTATCATCCAGCACGGAATTTAAGTTCTCGATCCAGATTGCGTCCACAGGTCCATCCAAAACTATCCAGATGTGTTCACCTGAGTAAATATAAAACACACACAAAGTGCAAAAGAATATTAGTCTTATAATGTGATATGAATATAACGGTCGAAATTCGAACTCTAATCGCTGATTTTGTTTACTTTTTAAACAACCATTTCGCTATCTTGCAACGCTTCTCGAGTTAAGTTCAACTATATTTGCTCAGTCGTATGTCACCATGTTCATGACGTCACATGCAACTATATTTATGACAAGTTGTTTGACGATGAAAACAACAAATATATGATTATTTATAATACTATCCTAAACATAGTTAATCTGATTCGCTACCCGTCCATTCATTGCAATTTACTCTATCACCACAAGAATTTGTTCATCCTGACCTCTCTTCTGATCTAATATTAATTTTCCAGTGGGGTCAAAAATGGTTGGTTTCATTCAATGCCTCTAAAACCAAACTGTTTTCGTTCCATCACTGTCGATTAGACCAAGTCACGATAGACGGATGTTTTCTCGAGAAAGCCCCGTGCCTTGAGAGGATATTGGATAACAGACACAAACCTAATCTTAAGTGGAGTTTCTATATACGATCCATCACTCATCAAGCCCTGAACTGTCTTTCAATATGTACCCAGCTTCTGGAATGCATCCTTGAATGCCAATACGCCTGTATTGCGCATTTTATCATTATTTTCTCGGGTGTATTTTAGTTCGATCGCTGTGAAAATGTGTCATGTGTTCAAATGAGGGGAGGGTGTACCTAATAACGAAAATAAAATAGAACCAAACATTTAAAATAAACAAAACAACAAATATATGATTGCTTACTGAGAAACCTATAAAAGAATTAATATCTAAAATATCATTTCTTATTTACTTATCTGCTCCTTAATCGATAGAAATGTTTGTTTGAATCTGTTCTGTTTGACCTTTATGATTTATTTCATGGATTATTTAGATGAGTATTCTCTTCGTTGGTTCACACTCCACCCACGTCTATTGAACAGGTGTAGAGGCTCATCCCTTGTTCCCTGTTTAGGATGTGATTTCCGGCTTTCCCTTTTCCAATCTTCTCACTTTGGTTTCTTATTTTTCAATTGGAGTAGATAGACTAAACTATCGCCCGATTCACACTCCACCCACGTCTATTGAACAGGTGTAGAAGCTCAACCCATATTCCCTGTTTAGGATGTGGTTTCCGGCTTTCTCTTTTCCAATCTATTCACTTTCTTTTTTGTTTATTTTTTTAATTGGAGTAGATAAACTGAAATATCGCCCGGTTCACACTCCACCCACGTCTATTGAACAGATGTAGAGGCTCATCCCTTGTTCTCTGTTGAGGACGTGGTTTCCGGCTTTCTCTTTTCCAACCTATTCACTCTTACGTAGCCCCCTGCACACCAGTGGCCTTACCGCCTTGCTTGGTGTGATGTGATTAAAAAAAAATCTTAAACTTGAGCACGGAAACAGCGAGCAGAGTTCAAATTCCGGTTTAGTCTGTATTGTTCACCTTCGAAAAAACACCCTTGGAAAAGACAAAAATCTATCTATTACGTTTTATTGTGCTAACTAGTAGAGTAGACTAAGCACTAAGCTCTGTGTAGCAGCCGATGTAAATGAACTGCACTGAATTAATATCACTTAACTTTTTCAAAAAGGCAGAGATGCATTTTTTAATACTGCATTTTGGGTCGCTTTTTGGTCCTCATTTCAGCCAATGTCTTTTTCGGTCTTCCTAGTTTTGTCTGATAGTTTTACATGAAACATTGTCATTATTAGCCAAAATTTATTCAAACTAGTTTCTTCTATGTCTAATAAGGGCCTTGTGTTTTTGTTGATGTTGTTAGTTTTGTTCTTTTTTGTTATTTTTTGTTTTTGGTTGGGGTGATAAGGATCTTGGAACATTTTTTAAAATAATAACGATATTTTATAGTGATTCATTGAATAAATGACACTTCGATTTAGCTCACCAAACATCTCTCAATGACTCATTCTTTTTCGCTGGTCATTCGAACGCTACAGATCTTTCTGGTGCTTTTACTATGTATCTAGGAATTATTGAAAAGAAATTACCTGTAATTTTTGTTGATAATGACCTGGTATCTTCCCCAGGGCCGTAATATAGCTTCTCTGTACCTTTTCTATGAATATATTCAATGGTAATTGTTGTAAACATCTCTTCGGTACTTCAACTTCATGAAGTTGAGCTCCTTAGTAGATTGCCGTTTGTGTGCATCAGATAACGACTCAGAACGAGAAATCGGAGAGCGGAGTTCGAATTTTAGTTGAATTCGTTGCATCCACTTACACGCAAATATCTTTGGGAAAGATATTAATCCATCACTTCTTCATCCAGATATAGGTTAAATAGCAGGGCAGATTGGATTCTACAACTTTGGTTGGCAACCAGTCTACCGCAGAAAGTAAGGGCAACCTACTGCGGGAAAATCTTCTGCCCGGTCAGTCATCTCTCGAAAGAGACATGATCGCCCAAGTGTGTATCACGTATGGAACTTGACTGACTGGCTAGATTGGCAGCCGGGCTTTATCATTTTCTAGCTGAATTTGCTAATTGCAACCGTAAGTTCTATTCTAGTAGTTGCCTCTCTCACACTTCTCGCCTTTGTTACTTTCTTCCAGCTTCTTGCTTCCTTATCAACTATGATTTTCAACATTTTAAATACAATGTCAGTCGCTGTCTTCTCTCTCTTAGAATCCTGTCCTTTTACCGTCCTTTCGTTTTAGTGGATTTGTTTGGCAGGAAAAGATATATTTTTTTAAATTATTTAAACATAATGCTTTTTTAGCGGGTTTACACAAATTTTTTCCTCGAGAAAATTTCAAATAAAAATACAGCTTTTAACTTTTTCTTCTCCTATATGCCCTCTCCCTTCAGGGCGTAGACGGTCGTGGCCCTCCATATCTCTTTATTCCTTGTAGCTCTTAACACCCCCTCTTCTGTTATAACACTCAACCTCTGTTCCGCAATCCATCTGATTAAGTTCATCAAATATTTCACGCGTTGCTTCTCCTTGTCTCTCCTTCCTCCTATCCGTCCCGTGAACATTTGATTCTCCAAGTCCTCTTTCTTCATAACATGTCAAAAAAAAACTACAGCTGTCTTTTCCTGATGTTAAGTATTAGTTTCCTTTTCATGTCCATCCTCTTTAAAACCTCGTCTTTGCTCACATGTTCTGTCCATGGTATCCTCAGCATCCTTCTGTAGATCCACATTTCAGTTGCTTCAAGACTTTGATGAGATTACCCAGCATTCGCTGCCATATTGAAGGTCAGACATAACAATCCAGTACTTCCTTCTTTGTTTCCTGCGAAATTTTCCTGTCTTGATACTCTACTCAGCTTCAGGAATGCGTCCTTTGCCAAGCAAATACACCTTCGGATCTCCGTATCGCAGTTTCTGTCCTCTGTTAGAACACTTATAACCAAAATTTCTAGATGTATGTGCAATTTAATTCTTCATTGATTCCGAAGTGTAGCATTCTGTGCAAACATTTCTGTTCATATCAATTAAATTTTGATATTATTCAGATATAAAGGGAAATTGTTGGTGGGGATCATTCTTATAGATTATCATTTATCAGACATTTCTCATATCAGTTGAGAAGGGGTATCCATCTAAATACAGTATCCAATCCAACCATAAGTTTGTTTTTCACAATATTGTTCACTAGTACAAGGCATAAGAGCATCTCAAAGTAGAAGTAAGAGACACAGTTTATGTAAATATGAAAAGTAAAGAAAATGAAGAATCCTACCTTTTTTTGCCCTGAGAGTTCGTCTCCAGAGGGTCGAGAAAATACCGTCTGTCCAATCGTTGGTGGCCACGTCAAGTTTACCGAACATTTGGGACGAAGTGATAGCTTTTGGATTCATTCGCATCTCCTTGTGTATTTCTCCGCAGTCTGTCATGGCCTTCATTAGCGTGTGAATGCAGCATGTTTTACCCGCCCCACTAGGACCCAGGGTCATCATGCCGTGACGTACACACTGTGTTTCGTAAAGCTACAAAAATAATTGTTTGGAACAAAGAGTAACTCTTTATCAAATCATCCAGAAAAAAACAAATCTACACTAGCCTTCTCAGATTATTTTTCTCCTTTTAGTTTAGTTAGAACGAAATCCAAAAGTACAAGTCTTGGGAATTAAGGAAACCCATTTTCCCAGGTTGCCCAAAAATAGGTTTATGCCCGAAAAAAAGTCCCTCGCGACGCAAAAATCCGAACCACCCTCCCTTAAGAGGTTTCACATTTTTGAGAGAACTGTCATCCAATAAATCTAAAAATTGGACCTGGAAAATTTTTAACGGTAAGAAATCCAAAAGTCATGTTTAGAGAAACTGCGGAAATCATCTTTGAAGGTGTGTAAAAATGAGTTCGTTAACTTCCCTGGAACTGTATTTTTGAATTTCTTCTTAACTTTGATGTATTTAACTAGAGTCAAAAGGCCAAAAAATTCTAATGGTGGTGGTGTCAAAGCCTGGATGATATGATATGCAATTTCTCATAGACAAATTACGTAAAAACTTCAAATATTGTTAAGTAAAATACCGGGTCAACAATCTTTTGTTAGAAACAAAGAAAATAGTGCTGCACCTCTATATCTTTCTATATAGCATTTCTGTTTTTTGAAAAACAAAACAGAAATCTAATTCGACAGAAGAATACTGAGAGTACTATATACGGGGTACGTTTGTTTGTTTGTTTGTTTGTTTAACTCCTTATTAACCATCTGGATGTGCATTCTGGGATAGTAGGTATCGGCTCGGAACTAGAAATTGGAAAACCGAGTTCGAATTCCAGTTGACATTCCTTGCATTCACTTACAATTAAATACCCTTGTGAAAGACATTAATCCGTCTCTTCTCCCTCCAGCTATGGGTTAAATAACAGGACAGATTGGGTTCTATAGCGAATGTTGGCAACAGATTAGGTTCATTAACTTTGCTTGGAATTTTTTGGCGGAAGGTGGTCTTCATATATATGAATATTGTCTAAAACTTCAGTCAGTTAAGTGTCATACGTGATACATGTTTAGGCGATCATGCCTCAAAAAGACATGGGCAGAAAATTTTCCTGCTGTAGGTTGCCATTACTTTCAACGTTAGACTGGTTGCCAACCAAAGCTACAGAACCCAATCTATCCTGCTATTTAACCCATAGCTGGAGGTATAAAAGACGGATTAATACCTTTTCCGATGGTATTTATGCGTAAGTGAATGCAAAGAATTCCCCTAGAATTCGAACTCGCCTCTCCGATTTCATGTTTCGAGGCGATATTCACTGCAACACAGCGAACAAACTAAAACTTGCAATACCATAAAAGAGAAAGAAAGATTGCATATATGATAATCTATTTCAATTCTTCTTTTCATTATTTTATCCGTTTTTTGCTGCCGGAAAAAAAGGGGCAGTTAGCTTGGAAATAGCAGGAACACGAGTGAGTGTTGATAATATTTTATATCTTGCTAAAATCACAAATCAACAAAGATTAGGACAATAATTCGCATGTAAATAATGAAAAGAATTGATGTTCCACTCACTTGGATCAGTTTCAGTGTCCACGTTGGATGGTCAACGAGTTTAGCCTTTTCAATTTGTCTAGAGATGGCAGTTTCAAGCAGGGCATAAGCCTGCTTGTCAAGAACAATTCCAGGGAAGAGATCGTTGATTAAGGAAAGAAATAGGGGCTCGTCCTGGTCGACCAGTTTAGAAAGGTTCATGTCCCGAAGAACCCGCATCACAATTGTCTGTTCTGTATCGTCTGGGCAAGCCCGCTTGACCGCACCCAAAGTTCGCAGAACAGACAGAATGTTCCGTAAGCCAAAATCATAATGGACCTGCGAAAGAGAAAAATGTAATAAAGACAAAAACTGATTGAACAGAAGAATACTCATCTTTCTACATAAATTCAACTAGTTACAGTACTGTGCAAAAGTATTAAGACAAGAAATATTTTATCTTTTATGAGGCATCAAAATAATTGCGACAATTTACCAATCGCACCTAGTATATATACAGTACTGTGCAAAAGTATTAAGACAAGAAATATTTTATCTTTTATGAGGCATCAAAATAATTGCGACAATTTACCAATCGCACCTAGTATATATACAGTACTGTGCAAAAGTATTAGGACAAGAACTATTTTATCTTTTATGAGGCATCAAAATAATTGCGACAATTTACCAATCGCACCTAGTATATATACAGTACTGTGCAAAAGTATTAGGACAAGAACTATTTTATCTTTTATGAGGCATCAAAATAATTGCGACAATTTACCAATCGCACCTAGTATATATACTGTACTGTGCAAAAGTATTAGGACAAGAACTATTTTATCTTTTATGAGGCATTAAAATAAAGTTTAAAATCACCCCTGTCATAACACTTTTGTACATACCGGTAATGCAAAAGTATTAGGACAGGGGTGATTTTCCTAAAAACCTCACTGAAATTCAAATACAGGGTGAAAAGCAAACCAAACCTTTGTAAGAATTATTTAACTAAAATGTAAAAAGGAAGGCTTCGGAATTTGAATTGGCCCCCACAAAGCCCTGATCTCAATCCATTGAACATCTATGGGATATTTTAAATAAAAAAATTGATAGATCTGTTACTTCGCAATACACACTTTGCGAACAAATACAAGCTGCTTGGCAGGAGATACCATTAGATATATTGAAGAAGATTGTGATGTCAATGCCTGACAGAATGAAGGCTGTGATAAAAGCAAAAGGCTGTTATACTAAACATTAAACTTATTTTGTGAAAAGTATTTATTTCTTGTTAAAGCATTTGTTGAGTAAATCAAATAAAACTATTTTAATTAAATTGTTTATTTTCTGTTATTATGCCTCATAAAAGATAACATTTTTCTTGTCCTAATACTTTTGCACAGTACTGTACTTCGCTAAAACTGGTACAAGGCTAATATGCTAGACAATCTCCTTAAAGAGGAAGAAAATAATTGAATCAAAAGAAATGTGGTTCTACAAAAAACATGTGCGCAGCCACAAGGTTTTTGGAGAAAATGGAAACACCGGATCTGTTCAACTTGTACAGCGAAAATATTTTGAGGACCCGAGATGCTACGCCAGGATTTGTTATTGGAGACCACAATTTGAACAACATAAGGTATGCAGATGATACAGTGGACCTCCTACAGAGAGTGGCAAAAAAGAACTACAAATAAACTGTAAAAAAACTGAATGCATGGTCATCAGCAAAAAGAGCAACCCAAAATGCCAAAAACAGGTGGGGGATCCCAGAATCAAGCAAGTACAAAAATTTAAATACCTAGGAAGTGTTCTAACAGGAGATGAAAGTGCGACACAGAGATCCGAAAGCGAATTGGCATGGCGAAGGACGCGTTCCAGAAGCTGAGTAAAATACTAAGACACAGGAAAATTTCACTAGAAACAAGGAAGAGAGTGTTAAATTGCTATGTGATGTTAGTTCTTCAATACAGCAGTGAATGCTGGACAATATCATCGTAGATGAGGAAAAAATTTGAAGCAGCGGAAATATGGTTCTACAGAAGAATGCTGCGGATATCATGGACCGAGCATATAAA
Source organism: Ascarosepion bandense (assembly GCA_037127315.1). Taxonomy (NCBI): domain Eukaryota; kingdom Metazoa; phylum Mollusca; class Cephalopoda; order Sepiida; family Sepiidae; genus Ascarosepion; species Ascarosepion bandense. The sequence goes on from JBBBDQ010000414.1 coordinate 1,416,455, forward strand.
CAATGAGGAGGCGTTGGAAAAAATGGCAACAAAAAGAAATTAATAGTGATTATCAGGAGAAACAACTGAAGTTCCTGGGACATGCAATGAGGAAGGAGAGCTTGGAGAATCTGATACTGACAGGCCAGATAGAAGAAAAAAAGACAGAGGAAGTCAGCGGATCACATATTTGAAGGGACTGATCAGGTGGATGACGGAACGGGCGTTGCAAGGTGTAACAGAAGAAAACATACTAAGATCCACCAGGTATAGGGAGACGTGGAAAGCTATGATCGCCTACATGCTGAAAGAACAGGGCACATAGACGAAGAAGATACTTTACATCATTTATGACGATTTCTATCTTCAAACGCAGTAATAATACTATATAATATTCGCTATTGACGGTTATTCCTTTCTCAAGATAATCGATGAACAAATTACTTTGCGCATCCCAAAATATGAAGGCCAAAACCTAGCCTGCTAATGTTGGCGTCTGTGGTCGCTTTGGACGGCTTTCACTCAGGTGACTGCCGATTTGACTCCGGAGTGAAATGGTGGATCCATGTTTATTCCATTGTCACATATTTACACAAAAAATCACTGTTGCGTAGAAACTGTTGCATACAATGCTCTGAATCATCGATACGTTTTTTGATAGACTGTGAGAAAACGCGACACCCACTTTGAACACCGCTTCCTCATTGACAAATATTCATTAAAATAGTGAATACACTGCCTTCTGATATGTTCAATTCCTCTGCTATCTCACGCAACTTCAATTTACTATTGGCCAAAATGAGTTTGTGGATTTCTTTCTTGGTGTTTTCCGAGACATATCTCGATTTTAGGCAACCTGAGTGTACAGCATCATTTGTATCTGTACGACCGCCTTTAAAGTCAACATACCACCTATTAACAAGTATTTCCGACAGAGTAGAGTCCGAATAATATTTATCAAGTCATTACTTTGCTTGAACAGTATTTTCCCATCAGAAAATAATGCTTTAGCAACACACAAAATTGAGATTTTCCATTGGTTTTAAACATTTGCAACAGTAGCTTCACTTAAATAACTGTAATTTATAAACTAATAATGCGATTAGGCCCAAATTTTGTCAAGTTCTATTTGAAGGTCTCTACTTTATTAAAACATATATGTTTTTTTTTATTAGTAGCGTCATCTATATGTCAGGCTCGTGAATTATTGAGTGATGTGTTAGAAATGAAGACTCGAATCCTGTTTCAATATATTTAGGTATTTATTCAAGGCTTAACTTGCTAGAATTTTGCAGGTGATACGTCGAACAATTTCTACCATTTTGAACAATTTCTACCATTTTGAACAATTTCTACCATTTTGAACAATTTCTACCATTTTGAACAATTTCTACCATTTTGAACAATTTCTACCATTTTGAACAATTTCTACCATTTTGAATTAACAGATCATCTCTTCCCTTCGATATTTCCTCCAACCAGTTCAGTGCACATTTTAGCATCGCGACACGTAACTGACAACATGACCGGGTGTCATCGGAACTATTTGAGCAACGGTCTGTTCCCAGTCAAGGACAGACCAGAACTCGCTTCCTCAATCCTAGCAATGGTTAATAAAATTAACTTGTGGACAGAAACTCTCAATGCCGAATCTTTTGTCCCTCAGCCCCAAAATTTTATTTTGTTTATGCATTTATTTGTTTGTTTCATCTGGTAAAATAGATTTTATATTGGATACTGGCTTCAAAGACTTTACCTGCCGACGATAAAAAGCGAAACATTTGAGATTGGCATAAAAATCACACCTTCTCTTCTATGTTGATGTCCCTAGCATAGTATCACAATCCTAGCAATGGTTAATAAAATTAACTTGTGGACAGAAACTCTCAATGCCCCAATCTTTTGTCCCTCAGCCCCAAAATTTTATTTTGTTTATGCATTTATTTGTTTGTTTCATCTGGTAAAATAGATTTTATATTGGATACTGGCTTCAAAGACTTTACCTGCCGACGATAAAAAGCGAAACATTTGAGATTGGCATAAAAATCACACCTTCTCTTCTATGTTGGTGTCCCTAGCATAGTATCACAAATTGTTTTTGTAAATGAGTAAAGTTCTTTGTTAGGGATTCTGTAGCGCCAGTCTCTGCGATCTGATAAAGGATTCCCTTTAAGACCTAAAAGAATTCTTAATAAATTAAACATACTTCATATAGGTTGAGCTTATACATGCCTATTGCATTAGTTAAACAAACTAACAAAATGTTACCTGTTTGGTTAGTTGTTCTTCACAAAGTTTATACAAGGTGAAGAATTTGCAAGCAAGAATGACGTTGTTTATAAATCCAACACTGGCCATCTTCACTCGGATGATTATTTGTCGGTCGGGAACCATCATGGCGACTGTGCGAAAATTTATTTTTAAATTCTCTGGTAATTCTTGGCGGCCAGCATAGCCAGGATTCTGCAATATCAACCGTAAAACAATGCATGAATAACATTCTGAAATCATATAAATAATATTTGCAAAAAGCAGAAAAAAGCTTACTGACGCGTTTTGTTACGAGAAAAGAAAGTTCAAAATAATAACAGAATTTGTCTCAAATGCCGTTTACAGCTTACATCGAAACGTTAAAGATGTAGAGGCGGTCAGCTCTAGATTTAAATTTTGAGTGTAGATCTATCCAGATTTATTAAACCATGACATATTTTCGGAATGATATAAGAATAATCCAAACGTTATGGTGGAAGCAAACCGTCTTCGCATGGATAGAAAATGAATTCAGTATATATATATATATATATATATATATATAGATATATATAGATATATATATATAGATATATATATATATATTTAAAATATAGAAAAGAGTGTAAGATAAGGATGCTTCTTTTCATCGGGTTTATTAAAAAAATGTAAGTGGACACGTGACCAGTTTTTAAAAAAAAACAGTGAATATTTAAAGAAAGAATTGAAAGAAACTTTTCGGGATATTTTGTTGGATAAGTTGGTTCGGTGTTCCAAGGTCAAAGTAAAATTTCAAGTGAAAAAATGGCCATAGTTAATATTGAAGCAGAAACAAAGTGTACCGTTTGCAGACTTGGATCATGCCAACGAAAAATGAGACAGACTTGACAAATGAAAGGGGCGTAAGACAAGGATATGTCTTTTCACCGGAACTGTTCAACTTGTACAGCGAGAATATTTTGAGGACCCTAGAAGTTATGCCTTGATTCGTCACAATTTAAACAATCTAAGGTACGCAGATGATACAGTGCTGATAGCAGACACAGAAAAGAAAACTACAAGACCTCCTATAGAAGGTAGCTGAAGAGAGTGACAAGAAATGGCTACAAATAAACTGCAAGAAAACCGAATGCATGGCCATCAGTAAAAAAGGCAGCCCAATATGCAAAATACAAGTCAGGGATACTCAAATCAAACAAGTATAAAACTTTAAATATCTAGGAAGTGTTATAACAGAAGACGGAAAGTAAGACACAGAAATCCGAAGGGGAATTGGCATGGCGAAGGAAGCATTCCAGAAGTTGAGTAAAGTATTAAGACACAGGACAATTTCGCTAGAAACAAACAGGAGAGTATTGGATTGCTATATGATGTCGGTTCTTCAATATGGCAGTGAATGTTGGACAATATCATCAAAGATGAAGAAAAAACTTGAAGCAATTGAAATGTGGTTCTAGAGAAGGATGCTGCGAATATCATGGATCAAGCATGTGAGCAATGATGAGGTTTTAAAAATGATGGAAACAAAAGGAAAATTAATACTGAGCATCAGGAAGAGACAGCTGAAGTTTCTGGTACATGCAATGAGGAAGGAGGGCTTGGAGAACCTGATACTAATAGGCCAGATAGAGGGAAAAAGCGACAGTGGAAAGCAGCGGATAACATATTTGAAGGACCTAATCAAATAGATGATAGAACGAGGGTTGCATGGTGTAATAGATGAAGGCGTGCTAAGAGCCACCAGGGATAGGGAGACGTGGATCGTTTAAGTCCTAAAAGAATAGGGCACTTAGAAGAAGAAGTAGACAAAGTGGGTAAAACTGAGATAAAATTACCATTCAACATGGGTAGCACTATCAATGTATGTAAAGAAAAATCGTTTTTGTGCTGATTTATCGACTGGGTTAAACAAATGTTTAGAAATACATCACTACTCATTACAAAATCCAGATTAAAGTTTTGCAAAATTCAATGACAGAAACTTTTTTTTCTAAGAGGGATCTTTTTCAGGTATATTTGCAAATACACGTTCAAAAAGAATGTTCAGAGTTAATAATGATAAGTACACACGAGTGAGTGTTTTTATAAGTTCATCCTACTTACTTTTAAAATTAAGGTGACCACACCCATATTTTAACACGCTACGGACGCTATTTTTTCAGATTGGGAATTATCAGTCGCTCATGTAGATTATATACTGACTAAAAGTGTAACTAAGGAACAACGTATCGAGAATTTATAAAGAACTTTTGAAAAATACCAGAGTATGGATTCAAATTCTGAAGAAAAGTGCGAATTGTTTTTGTCTAAAATTAAGTATCTAGGACAAATCATTAACAAAAGTGGTCGATTAATCGAGGGCAAGTGCATTTAAGAAATATTGTTCTTCAGCAAACGTTACTAGGTTACAATGATTTCAAGGACTAGAAAGTTATTATCAAATCGACATATTTGCAAGTCCCAAGTAGGCATCTACGCAGATGACACTACAATATACTCCCGCTCCAGTAAGAAACCTGTCGTGGCGGACAGACATAATCTCGCTGCTGACCTTGAGCGGGATCTACACTCTGTGGTGAACTGGGGCAAGAAGTGGCTTGTCAACTTCAATTCATCTAAGACCAAGCTGTTGTCTGTCAACCATTACAGGCAACTTCTCCTGCCTCCCATAGGCATGGACCAAGTGATTCTCCCTGAGAGTAATACACTACGCCTCCTCGGACTTACCCTGTACTCAGACCTCAAATGGAACCACTATATTGAATCTATAGCAAAATCTACTGCTAAGAAGATTGGGTCACTATGTCGATCCAAGATGTTTTTTCCACCTGAATCCATCCTGCATATATACAAGTCAACCATCCGTCCGTGCATGGAGTACTGCTGCCATTTATGGTCAGGTGCCCCAGCCGTTCTCCTCAGTGTTCCTGACAAGCTCCAAAGGAGAGTCTGTAATGTGATAGGTACTGATCTGGCGGCTTGACTGCAGCCACTTCCCCATCGTCGAAATGTGGCCTCCCTTTGTCTCTTCTATAAATACTTTCATGGCTTCTGCTCGGATGAGCTTAAGTCACTGATGCCTCCTCAACAGGTGTTTACTCGTGCAACCAGACTGGCAACTGGGTCCCACCTATTCACAGTCAGGTTAGCCAAATGCAGACGACAATTCTACTCCTGCAGCTTCCTCTCTCGCACTTCCCGCCTGTGGAACTCCCTCCCGTATTCTTGCTTTCCTGACGGCTACAACCTCCAGAAATTTAAATGCAACGTCAATACTCATCTGCTAACCACTGGACTCTAGCACTCTCCCCACCCCTGTATAAACACCCCTTTCTCTCCACCTATGTATCTGTCATCGAACCTGCTTTCTCAGCTTTCTGTTGTTCCTTTCTAACTAGTTTGTACTCCTCACTCTTTTCTAATTAATCTTTTTACATTTATGTAACCCCCTGCACATCAGTGGCGTTTCCGCCTTGCTCGGGGTGAAATGATTAAAAAAAAATGCAGAATTTGAGAGATCCTCTGAACATTTTGCTTAGAAAAGGCATAAAGTGGAACTGAACTGATAAGCGTCAAAATGCATTTGGATAAATTAAGAAAATACGAACGCCACACTTATTAGCACACTACGATCCGAAAACAAAAATTGTATTGGCCTTAGATGCTAGTGACTATGGTATAGAAGCTGTAATTCTACATAAAAATAATGACGGTAACATAAAAGCCGTGGCACAAGATTCGCGTTCGCTACTACCGACATAAAAATACAGCCAGATCGAAAAAGAGATTTTAGCAAAAATATTTGCAGTGAAAAAATGTCACAAATTCATACACGGAAGGATCTTTTATTTACAAACAGATCATCTCTATTATCAATGTTTCGTTCGAAAACAGAATTCTTATATATACAGCTAATACATTATAAAGCTGAGATATCATCTTATTAAATTATGATTTGAGGATGAAATATCAACTGTCTAGAAAGTTACTACAGACGGATGGTTTATACCGATTGAATTAAAAAAAAATACTGGCCATTTGATAAAACTGTTATTGCACTATTAAAATTTTAAAAAAAATAAAAAATATATTATACAATTTAGTACGTAAATTATCTGATACCCTGGAATAAACAAAAGTTAATGCAGAAGAAAACAGGTTTATTTTAAAAATAAAAAATGACGGTGTACTAATGATTTCACAAATAGTAGTAATATTTATCATATTAAAAACGGATATTAAACGAATATCATAGTGAATATCCGGGAATTTAAAGGACGAAACCTCTTATGAGAAATTATGTATACTTCTATTAATAGTGATTAAACTAGTCTCCTCGAAAATAATACACTGCGCCTCCTCGGCGTCATTCCCTCAGTAAATCTCAAGTGAAATAAATAGATTGAATCAATAGCTATGTTACTGCTAAGAAGGTTGGGTTGCTATGGAAGAAGTTTTTATCGTCAGAATCTATCTTGTATATTTATTAATCTACTATTTGTCTGTGCATTGAATAATGTTGCTATATCTGATCTGGAGATACTGCTGTTCATCTCGTGATTCTCGAGAAAATTCAGACAAACCTGTAATGTAATTGGTTCACGATTTGGCTGCTTACCTTCAGCCATTTTATCTTCAATAGAATGTGGCTTTTCTCTGTCTTTTCTACAAATATTTTCACGGCTTCGCTTTGACGAACTGTATTCCTTGGTGCCCCGACCTCATCAATTTACCCGTGCAACTAGATTGGCAAAATTCGGCCTTGTGACATATTTTACCTTTGTGGGTAGGTCTCGGAACTCGAAAGTGTACCACCCTTTTACTGTCAAAACAGGGAAATATTACCGTCGATTCTACTCCCTCAGTTTCTTTTCTCGCACTTTCTGCCTGTGGAATTCTTATATGATAGCTACAATCTCCAAAAGTTTAAATGCAACGCCATTTTTATCTCCGTGACTCCCACCTTTCTCTTACTCTTTCTACAACATCACCTATACTGTTTTTTGTTGTTGTTTTTTTTTTCCTGTCATCCGGCTCCTGTCATTGTAACCCCCTGCGCACCAGTGGCAATATTGCTTTGCTTGAGGTGAAACCATATTAAAAAAATACTGGACCAAAATGGATCAAAAAATGGAAAATTAGTAAAATCCAGAAGGGTTTGCGCTATGACCACAAAATCACCTAATAAATTCCAACCTTGGCCAAATACAGATACTCCATGGTCAAGACTGCACATAGATTTTGCAGGTCTAATAAACGATTATCATTATCTTTGATAATGGATTGCTTTACTAAGTGGCCTAAAATTGGTAAGTTCATAACAACAACTTACAGCGAATTGTTTATATAAACCGTTTACAAGATATGGCAAATGGATATTACTGCCTCAGATAACGTTAATTTAAAGCTTACTAATTTAAAGAATTTTGCAAAATGATCTCCCAATTGAACATATTACCCCACCGTATCACTCAAGGTCAAACAGACAAGCTGGAAGTTTTTGGATAATTTTCAAAGAATCATGAAAAAAAGCAAGTTATGAAAAATTGAGTGAAGAAGCACTACGAAAATCCTTAAGAGTAGAGTATACTGGAATGCACTGGCAGGCATGTCACCTGCAGAATTGATGTTGGCAAGAAAAATTAAATCAGTGCTCGACAATTTGTTACCAGGTCAAAAAATATAATAAGGACGGATAACAAAAAGAACAAAAAAACTTGACAAAAAGTGTTTCTTAAAATGTATAAAAACGAAAATTAAAAGTAGGAAGACGACGTAAGAAGGTCATGAAATAGAAAAAGGATTCATATGGTGTAAGGAAAAATAGTAACACAAAAGACATTGAAATCAGTTAAATAAAAGTTTTACTGAAGAAGGAGCTTAAAAAAAGGAAGAACCTTTGCATGTATTGTATGATATCTTTGGCGTACCTACACCCAAAGAATTCGTTGTATGTACAAGTATGTGCATCATAAACAAGGTAACGTACGGCAAAAAAGTGGTTGACCCAAAACAAAAGAAATACAAAGTTCAGTGCGTGGCAAACTCGCTAGAAAGAGGAGTAAAAATATTCCCACACAAAATTCGGCCTTGTAACATATTTTGCCTTTGTGGGTAGGTCTCGGTTAAGTACCCAGAGTTCTACGTAAACTCGAAAGTGTCAGTCGAGCTCTCTGTCTTCGGGCAGAAAACGACTGAGTTGGAGCTTAGTCTACTAGGACTCAGCTGAGAAAGACAGACACCCTCTCTTTCATCGGGCAGAGTTCGACTCAGTCAAGGCTTTGTTTACCGACGAGTGCTTGACAGAGAAGAATAGACAAGCTTAGAGCCCGATCACGAATATTTGAGGCTCGGAAAATTTTCACCCTTGGTTCGAATGTTCGCGCACTGATTGCCCACGTAAGGTCAAACCTTATGTCCCATTCCGTCTCAGTAGGGAGACCCAGGGTAAATAACCAGAGTTTCATACGAACTTGAAGTTATCAGTCAAACTCTCTGTCTATGGGCGGAGAACGACAAAGTCTGGGCTTGGTCTACAGATTGAGATTCCGCTGAGAAAAACAAACTCTCAATTTTCGGGCAATTCCATTTAGCCAGGGCTGGAAAATAGACAAGCTTATTAGTCGATCCCCCGTATTCGGTCGGTTGGGCAAACTTTGACCGTATGTTCGCACACTAGTTTTGACGAGTGTCTGTGGAATGTTTGTCTTAGAACGCATTCCCGGGTTGAAAACTGACCTCGTGTCACCTCCGCACTCTGTGTGGACAGGACTTGAGTAAATACGTTCTATGCAAACTAAAGTTTGTCGGACTCTCTGTATTCGGTCGGAGAGGAACTAAGATAGGGTTATGACTACGGGCAAGAGTCGTTTGGAGAAAAATATACAAGAACACTTATGCGGAACCTGGGGAATTTTCGCTTGAGCGTACGTTCTCGGTAACCACCCGTTAAACGCGATCTTTTGTCACTTCCCGCCTCTCTAAGGAGGACTTGGGTAAATATCCAGAGTTACCGTTGAACTGAAACTTGTCGAAATCTCTGTCTTCGAGCTAGGAGGAAGTCAGACGAGGTTATGAAAACGGGTAGATGCTCACCTGGGGAAAATAGACAAGGACCCAATCCTGCTTATGGGGGACTTGGTGAATTTTTGGCCAAGTGCACACTATCGGAAACCCCATGTTAAAAGCTGAACTTGTGTTGCATCCCACCCCAGTGGAGAGGAATTGGGTGAATGCCCAAAGATCCGCGTGAAATCGAAATTGTCAATCAAGCTCTATGACTTCGGGTAGAGAACAACTCAGTCGAGCCTCTGTCTAAGGACGGAGACTACAATAAAAAAAAAATAAACAATGCAAAATGCACGATATCGCGGATGCAGGAGCTAGGTAAACTTTGACCTTTTTTTTTAGTGTACACGCTCGGATTACCCATGCTAAACCCAACCTTGTGCCACATCCTGTCTAAATTGTGTGCATTTGGGTAAATTACGGCAGAGTTTGCGAGAGCGATGATTTGACATTGTTCGTTAGACTACCCTCGAGGTCAGTCCAGACATAATATAACCGTTAGTAGCGAGTTATAATACGAAGCAAATAGTATTGAATTGTTTTGTAATATCCATCCTCCTATATAGCTGTGAATACTAGAAACATCAGCCGATTGAAATGTGGTTTATAGAGAAAACGGGAACAAAAAGACAGTTATATATCAGAATGACAGTTGAAATTTCTAGAACGCAATGAGGAAAGAGAGCTTAGAAATATTTGACATTCACCGGACATTTTAAAGGCAAGAGGTACAGCGGATAAACTTTCAAACCTGCTTGCATAAATAGATGGCAGAACAAGGTTTAGGAGAGAAAACAAAAAAACAAAATCCATTAAGAACTATAAAGGGTGGGAAATTGTGGAGAACCATCATCATCAAAACCATGATCGCCAATGTCTTGAAGGCACACAGCACGCAGAAAAAGAATGAGATTATGTAACTAGATGGCGGAACAAAGATTAGTAGAGAAAACAAAAAACAAAATCCATTAAGAACTACAAAGGGTGGGAAATTGTGGAGAGCCATCACCATCAAAGGCCATGATCGCCAATGTCTTGAAGGCACACAGCAAGCAGAAAAAGAATGAGATTATGTAACTAGATGGCGGAACAAATATTAGAAGAGATAACAAAAAGACAAAAATTATTAAGAGCTATAAAAGGAGTGAAATTATGGAGAGCCATGATCGCCAAAGTCCTGTAGGGACACGGTACATACATGAAGAATGAGTTTGTTTAAATGAATGGAGAAACAAGGGTTAGGTGAGATAACAACATGACGAAAATGATTAAGAGCTATTGTTGCGACCTATGGCACATGGCCTGGCTAAGAAGCACTTTCATTCTTATCAAGATGCACAAAAACGTCGTTTTGTGTTTAGCCTCAAAAGATGTGTCGTTTTTGTGACGTGGAACTCAAATTCTGACAAAAATATGGGGAAAGTAGTGGCTAGCGATGGACAATACCATCATTGATGTTTCATACTAATATCTGTAAATAAAACATTACTTTTCATGAAAAATCAGGACCTTATTAAAGGTCCTATTATTTAAAATAAATGCCCTATTTTTATTTATGAAACAGTGTATATTCCGTCTATCCACTTGCGCATTTGAATTCGTTATATTAACTTACGCGCATATACCGATGGGGAGAGTATGAATAAATCTCTATGGGTTACATAGAAGGACAATCTGAATTATATAACTTTGGTTGACAACTGGTCTACCGCAGGCAGTAACGGCAGGCTACTGAGGGAATTCTTCTCCCAAGCCAATCATGAATCAAAACGAAGAACGGAGAATCGAAAAGAGACGTCTCGCCCGGGCGTGTATCATAGATGGCAACTAAAGAAGGAAGGGTAAACTTACCATTGTCAAGAAGATGCCAAACTCCGAGCTCATGTGGACTGTGTCGCCGTCGGTAAAAATAAACTGTTTCTTTCTTTCCTTTTTACATGTAAGAACAATGGCAATTTGCTGAGCAGCAACTGACAGGACGGGTAGGTCGATCCGATTGAATTCATCGAAACAACCCCAAGATCCAGACTGGGCAAGACCTAATGACAACACAAGCAAAAAGTGAAACGACAAAAATCAGTATTTATATAGTGGATTGTTATGTGATGTTTGTTCTTCAATATGGTAGTGAAGAATCTCATCAAAGATGAAGGAAAGATATGAAATGTGGTTCTACAGAAGGATGCTGAGAATACCATGGACGGAATACGTGAGCAATGACGAGGTTTTGGGGAGGATGAACACAAATAGGAAACTTATAATTAACACCAGGAAAAGACAGCTGAAGTTTTTGTAATATATAATGAGGAAGGAAGGCTTAGAGATTCTGATGCTTCCAGGATGGATAGAAGGGAAGAGAGATAATGGAAAGCAACACATGACATATCTGATGGACTTGAGCAGATATATGCTGGAGCAGGGATTGTGGATTAACGGAAGAAGGGGTATCAAGTGAGTGATAGGTAGATGTAGAGGGCCATGATCACCTTCTTCTACGTGCCCTGTTCCAGAAGAAACAGGGCACGTAGAAGAAGAGCTGAGACTCTATCTCTTGCAATATTTTGTCATAAAGACCAGAATGCATAGATAGATAGATAGATAGATAGATATGAAGGGGTCGCGAAAGGTAGACATTAAATTTCATTATTAAATAATTTTTGGCTGCTTACCTTTGAAAATCCGGCCCAGTCCTCTGAAATCCATCTGGTCTGAGCAGTTGAAGACTACAACATATTTACCCAGGCAACGGCCCATATCCTTGACTGTTTCAGTTTTCCCTGTTCCTGCAGGACCAGCAGGTGCCCCTCCCATGGACATACCAAGGGCCTGCGCTAATGTGATATAGCATCTGCGGAATGCAATTTAACAGGAAAACCGAAAATTAACGAGCAGTTGATCATTAACAATCACAAATCCTTCGGACTGCCATGTTTACGACGTTTCGATCGTTGTGCTCACCGGCCTTCTTCAGGTGCTAGGAATTTCGAATTTGAAGAAGACTGGAGTGTATAACGGCCGAAACGTCGTAAACATAGCAGTAAAGATGAGGGCAATAGTCCAAATAATAAAAATAGTGTAAATACTACTTCATCTCAGAATTATAGACAAATACAGCCACAAATCGTTTATAATAATTGATCTGTCTGTAATACCTTAATAGTTTCGACTCTTTCCTTATTAATGATCAGTTTTGCTCCGCAACTAGTAACTTCTCTATTCCTACAGGCAGAATGGAAATTATGTTTTCCATTTGATTAAAAAATTAATTGTCCGCGTGTCCTAATAGTTAGAGCGTCAGCGTTATAGCCAAGACATCCGGTTTCGAATTATGATTGATTGCCAGAGACCTTACTTCTTTATCCTATGGACCTAGGGAGTTGGTATTACCCCAAAACTATACCATGGGTTCATCCTAGTCTTTTGAGAGGAATTTGGTAGAAGAAAATGTTTGATAGCCGTTGACAATTGTGTTCGTACGATGAAACAATTCAATGTTCGACAACTGATTAAACCAGATTATGTACCCTTTCACAAAATTATAATTGGACAGAACTTAAAATCGACATTTAGGGCCACTCTTTCAAAAAAAAATGCATTTATTAATAGTAGTTTGTTTATTATTTATTAGTAATTTATTGAAAATTCTATGAATAGAATGAGATTGACATCAAGGTTAAGGACTGGCGTTTTTATCTTTAATTGATGTTTGGCTAATTAAAGTGTCAGTCAGTTAAGTGCCATACGTGATACACGCTTGGGCGATCATGTCTCGAAAGAGACATGACTTACTGGGCAGAAGATTTTCCAGCAATAGGTTGCCATTACTTTCTGCAGTAGACTGGTTGACAGCCAAGGCTATAGAATCCAATCTGTCCTATTATTTAACCCATAGCTAGAGGGAAGAGACGGATTAATACCTTTCCCAGCGATATTTGCGCGTAAATAAATGCAAGGAATTCAACTCGGCTGATTTCTCGTTCCAAGCCGATATCCACTGTACCGCAACACATATCCTAGAGCAGTTTCTCTTAATTTCTTTTAGCAGTATTTGATTGCAAATTCTAGAAACAGAATGCGATTGACATCAAGATTAAGGAATACCGTTTTTTATCTGTAATTGTAGTTTGGCTAACTAAAGAGTAGTTTCTCTTGATTATTAGTAAATGATAGTAAATGCTATGAATAAGACTTAAGATTAAGTCTAAGGGTCACCTTCAGTGACCTAAAGGTGAATATTATTCAATATGGGAATGCTTTCGTACCAACTATCGGTTCTAATTGATGGTTCATACCATTTTTCATCGAATTGGCAATATAAAAGGGAGGCATAATAGTTCTAACTCACCTGTCCGTAAGTGGGGTGATGACCAATCTCTCTGTGCAGCCGAGGATTTCGTTTTGGTAGGTGAAATCCACATCGGTGATGGAGATGAGGCACTTGTCTTGATCCTCCAGGAAATAAAACCGCGACTGTTTCAGCCATTCAAAATCGTTCGGACTCCGAATATGCAAACGGCACTAACAAAGAAGAACTTCCAATTTTTAATGTATCGTATTCAAATTCTTTTTTTTTTTCTAGTTTGAACGCTTAATTTAGCATTAACAATGCATTTTAAGTACGAGTATACCTCGGGTTGCGTCGTTTCCAGCAACGTCGTTCTCGGTTATACGTCGTTTGTCAAAAAATATATGGAAAAATAAAAATCAAATTCAAGTCATTTTATTCGACTTTATGTCTGTCTGCCACAAATAATGAAGTCGTAGTATCACTAGAAAAGCGTTAAAAGCACATAAAATCTTGTTACTGTACAACAAATAAGAATAAAATATATAAAATCATATTAAAATATGTACATTTACAGTAAATGTTAATATAATCATCATAAATCCTAGAGAACGAAATATGAAAGCAACTGTGTTTTCGTCTTATTTAGCTGTATTTAAAAACTGAATATTGGCGTTTTCTACTGTAGTTTCAATATCTACCGTTTGATGTCGTTGTTACCGCCATTTGTGATTCCCACGAAATTAAAATACAGTTTAGTTCACGCATGCGCATAATATACGTCTGCTTATCGTCTATTTTCTCATTCTCATTCATTTGAAAATTTATATTTTGCCCCAATGGCTTCTGAGAAAATTCCTAGTGCAAATGCTTAGCATCATGCTATAACGCTGGACGATAAACTTACTATGATAAAACGCCATGAAAAAAGGTGAAAATGTTATATCGATTGCTCAATTTTTTGGAATGAGTCGGACAATTCTATCGACGATTGTCCTCAATAAGAATAACATTTTAGCACATACGAAATTTGATGTCCCAGGGGTGAAAATATTGTTATCCATTCGGAGAAATGTAAATTAAGTCACCTCTCCTGGAACATATTACTGACGTAAGGTGAGATATACCTGTATCATATGTACTATAACTTTTAAAATACGTTTTCATTTTTAAATGTAAAGAGATTTTCTTCTCCGTTATAAATAGAGAATTCATTGATCATTTGTTTTACTTTATCCTATGTTATGTCGTCCAGACAGAGTTCTCACTGGGTGGTCCATAGAAAATTCAACAAATCAAGTATTAAAATCCGTCAACCTAACCATTACTACTAAACAGTGAGTTTCGTACATTTATAATCACCCAACAGAGTAAGATCAGTCAGGCTTATAACTACCACTGATTAGTAAGATTGATCCCACACAGAATTCGAAATTAAATAACCCAGCAAGTAAAACTAACCGATCTAACCTACTGCTGAGTAATGGGTTTGATCCTCACTGGTCACCCCATACAAAATTTTACATTACATTATCTAACAAAGGTAATCAAAGATTTAGAAACAGTTTTAAAAAATTCACATGCCAAAAAATAAATATGATTTCAAAATTTAAAATATTATTATGGACTAATTGTAATTGCATTCTATCAATTATTAAGAATATAGTATATAGGGCCGGCAAATTGAGAAAGAAAGTTATCAATGATAATCTTCTGGCTTCGAATTTCCCTTCAACCCACTTTTTTTTAATGTACTTTTTATCATTTGACATTTGGTGAGGAGCTAACAAATTTTCATTTCGAAAATGAGATCCAGAAAAAAAAGTTTGGGAGCCACTGCCTTAGGGTAACCCTTAACTGAAACTGGCATGTTTAGATCTCTCGGCTACAGAGTGTGTCGATGAAGAAGGCTGATTCGAATCTTGTTAGATGACATTAGTTTCGTATCTGAAATGTAGACTAAATCATGTCTAGAGGGTTATGGATTTTATCTATAATCTGTCATTATCTCTTACTACATTAATGCTGTATTTAGTGGATAATGTTTACGTTTAATTCTTATCACAACCCTCAGTTACCATGATGATATTAACAGTACTAATCTACCTTGATTGGTTTTTGAGTTTTGAAATAAGTGATCTTTATTATTACAAAAAACAAACAAACGCAAATTCAACTCACCAAGTTATCAAAAATGTCTCTCTGATGAACGTGGATTGTAATCAGCGTCTCATATTTGGTACGGTCAGTTTTGTTTAGATCAAGTGTTGTTTGGCCAATTAAGGTGTTGAGCAGTTTCAGAAATTCCTGGTTAGTTTGTTGCATAATCTTTCGGTCAGTTCGGGCTGCCACAAGGGCTTCAGTTGAATCCCGAGTCCAGATCATTTGGATTCCTAAGATCCCAACCTGAAACAATAAGAAACATTTTTTACCCGTATTTTATAAGTGCTAAGTAAAAACATTTCATGTCTTCTTTCTGTTTTAGGTGCCCGTGTCTCTTCAAGACGTAGGCGATCATCACCCTCAACATCCCTCTATCTATTGTAGCTCTTAACAACTTTTCGCTTGCTATTTCTCCCAAAGCCTGCTCTGTCATGCGTTGCTTTCCCCTATCTCTCTTTCCCTCTACCCGTTCTGCGTGTATTATATTCTCCAAGCCCTCCTTCCTGGAAGATTTGGAGAAATTCCAGAAACTTCGTTTGTTTTTTCTTGATGCGAAGTATAAGTTTCATTTTTGTTTCGATTCTCTCCAATACCTTGTCGTTGCTTACATGTTCGGTCTAATTTATTCTCAGTATCATTTTGAAGAACCACATTTCGGTTGAGTCAAGTCTTTCCTTCATTTTTAATGGTATTTGTTGTAGAGGAATATCCTATCCTACCCCGGAATGGATATGGTCTGGTCTATAAAAGACTGTGACTAGAGCATACGTCATTAGACGGGAGCCATCGTCACTAGACTGACGACTCTACGACACTGTCAGTCCTCTGCCTTCGGGCAGAGGGCGCTCTCTGCTTCTGAGCAGAGAGCAATAACCCAGTCGTGGTTCCGCCGAAGGGTAGAAGCACGACTGGAGAATAATAGACAGACATTTTTTGGCTGGGCCTTATAGCCCGGAAAGCCCAGCTATAAACTGACCATGTGTCATATGCTGCCCTTACTGGGAGGGACAGCTAAATAAATGCCATCGTCACTAGACGAGAACATACGTCACTAGACGGAAGCATTCTTCACTAGTCGAACGTATACATCCTAGGCAGAGACATTGTCTACTTGATTGTTATACCTGTTACCATTCGTTCGTGTTCTTGTATTGTCTATTGGTTTATTGTAATGTGGTATAATAAATCTCTATTAATCTATCTTCAGTGTGAGGTATTATTCTTGCACTATTCTTTTCCTTGGTTATCCCCTTACGGAATATATCGATATTGTTATCAAAAACAAGAGAACAGATATCACAAAAACAGTTTTATACTCTTTTCTTCCAAAGAAATCTTCCTGTCTCTTAATACTCTGCTTAGATTTTAGAATGCATCCCTCGCCATGTCAATCCTCTTTCGGACACACTTTCTATCCTCTGTTAGAACACTTCCCGGTTATTTAAATTTCTATACCTGCTTGATTTTCGTATCCCCGAACTGTAGTTAGCATTTTGGGCTTCTCCTTTTGCTAATACCCATGCATTCAGTTTTCTTGTAAATTATATTTAGTCCTTTCTTCTCGCTTTCCCTTGTTACCTTCTGTAAAAGGTCTTGTAGTTTTCTTTCCGTGTCCTGGAAGAACTTCTAGTTCTCCCAGAATTGCCTCGCTGTATCGGTTAAATAGATCCGGTGAAAAGGCACAACCTTGTCTTAAACCCCTTTCTACTGTTGTATATTTGCTGAACTCATTTTCTGTCTGTATACAGGCGATTAACTGCTAGTATAGGTTCTTGATTATACCAATATCTTTCCCAAATATGTAAAGGTTGTCGATGTCTATCAGGTCTATGTGGCGTATTTTGTTGAACACATTTGCGTAGTTTATGACGGGGATCAGCAACCTTTTGCTAACTATGTGCCGATTTAGGGTTTTAAAATCATTCAGTGTGCCAACAGCATACATATTTGTATACAAGTTAAGGTCAATATACCTGTTCTACAATATATATTGTAATATGTACAATATTATGTAGACCACATTAACAGAAATAACGTTTTTTTAAAATTTTTTAAAGTTTTTATTATTAATGAGAGCCCTGCTCTTGCATGGTCTTAGCCAATTGCTCAATATCGTAACATACTTTGTTACTTTGAGTTTTACACAATTCATTAAATGTTCAGATGTTAGGCAACTTTGTTGTGGACTTGATACTGCTTTCATGTGAGAGAAAATTTGCTCACAGGAATAATAAATGCAGAAAGAAGTGCTAAAGCAATTCTCTTCAAACAGATGAATGATCACGAGAAGGATGTCCAACATTTGAGAATAGCAGCAGACTTTTCCAAATTTTCATACAGACTTTCTTACTTCAACAAATCGTGCTATTGGAAATTGCTTGGCGTGCCACTTGTGATACGCGCGCTGTCGCTTGCCGACCCCTGGTCTATAAAAGACAGGTACACGTGACGCTATTCCATAATTCAAATTTCCAATAGATACAAATTTATAAATATCAGTGACCACCAATTATCCAAACGGTTTGTCAAAAGATAAATTAACTTTCATAACTTTCTGGAAATGTTCTAGATTAAATGATCTAGTTATTGCGAAACAATGTCGCTTACAATCTTCTCCTTAAAAATACAGTGCATTGATTCTTTACTTATCGATAACGAGAAGAAATTATTTTTTAAATTTTACCCCATTCCTATCATTTAACCAAGTTACATCAAAATTTGATTTAAAATATCTTCTTGGTTGTACCGAGAAATTTTCAGCACCCCACCTCATACTAAAGCCTATAAAGGCTCAACGGGTTTTGTGAGTCTACATCAGAATAAAATAATTTCCATTACTTCTTTTATGACGACCATGATTGTGTTTTGCATTCTCAGCTATAACATACCGACAATCCCCTTGCGATAAAGTGATTTGTTATGCTTTCTTCTTGCAGTCTTGTTCAACAACATTTTTTAGCCTTAGTCACGCCTATGATAACTTTTATATTGGTGTGTACATTGATCCATGACGTTCTTTTAAAGTTTTCGAAAACACTTCTACTTCAACAGTTTCTTTTCTCGCGTTGCGCTTTCCGCCTGTGGAATTCTCTTCTGTTTCCTCGTCTCCCTGATTAATACAATCTTCAAAAATTTAAACATAACGTCAATCGCCATCTTGTATCTACTTGAATCTGATTAAATCTTTTGTCACTTCCTCAATCCTCCCTATACGCAGACTTTTCTGTCACTCTGTCACTCCCTGTAAGCCCTTCTCACCTTGCTTGGAATGAAATAATATATATATATATAATTATATGGTTATGTCAATTTTTCATTGATATAACCATATAATTACACATTGCTGATCCCCGTCATAGACTACGCAAATGTGTTCAACAAAATACGCCACATAGACCTGATAGACCTCGACAACCTCGACATATTTGGGAAAGATATTGGTATAATCAAGAACCTATACTAGCAGTTAGTCGCCTGTATACAGACAAAAAATGAGTTCAGCACATTAACATTTTCTCTCTCTCTCTCTCTATATATATATATATAGAGAGAGAGAGAGAGAGGACAAAATAATAGAAAAGCCAAGTACCATAATATCACAATTTAGAAAGTTTGATTAAACTGTTAAAAGCTTGTCTATTTTTAAGTTTGTTGGTTTTATATTAGTAATACATAATTTTGTTTTGTTAAAATTGTTTTTGCAGATATTATTTAAATAAGTTAATTAAAATCAACAGTCTGCACGATTTAAGAATTTTAAGAGATCAAGTTCATACTGTGGTTCAGGAACTGTTTCCAGAGAAAAATACCATATTTCAGAATGATAATACACTCAGTTGTAGCTGAATTTCACGTGGAACATTCTAATGAAGTAGTACATCTTATCTGGCGACCACAGTCTCCAGATCTTAACATTCTTGAACATTTATGGTTCATTTTAGAAAAACAAGTGAGGGGTCGATATCCTCCAACAACATCATTGAAAGAATTGGATATTGTTTTAGGTGAAGAATAGATAAAAATACCTCTGGAAAAAGATTAGACTATTTAGGAGTCGATCCCACAGAGAATTCAAACTGTAATTACTGCCAAAGTCTTTCCTATCCCATTCAAAGGTTTACCATTATTTTGTCCTACCAATATATATATATATAGAACGAAAATCTAAGGGTGAGCCAACAACCTACCACGGTTTTGCTTAACAGCTCGTCAGGGAAAATTGGCTAAAGACTTAGAAATTATGCAGCATATATGTAGAATTTTAGCATAAACAAGGAAGACACCAAACTCAGGAATATAGGGGTGGATAAGCTTTATTTAGTTGAACAAAAAAAAAAATGCTTGACTTTTTGTTCAAGTATTTCGTTTGTTTCATTTTTTTTTTCTTCCCCTTTTTCTTTTCCCTCTGGGTTAGTTCCCGGTGGGTTTCAAGACGTTCTTAGTTGTAGTTTAATTATTGATAAACTTGACGGAATTAGTTTTGTCGATATTGGTATTATAACTATAATTAATATATATATATATATATATATATATATATATATATATATATATATTATTTTTGTAACATTATTTTTTATCAATACTGGTATTTAAGTAGATATTTTGTTTATAATCAAACAGTATATATATTTATTTCTACCGGCCTAATTATTTATGATACATTTTTGTCATAAAATATAATATACATATTGAGTTGACTTCGTTTTGTATAGTGGTCAAACTGTCGGTTGTTTATAACCGTTTCGTTAGTCTTCGTTAATATATATATATATATATATATATATATATATATATATATATATAACACCTAATGACCTGCTTGATTAATTATTTAACTTTTTAATTTTTATAAAGTACTATCCCAGGATAAAGGGCTAATCCAATAGCCAGGGCTTCCTATACTTACATTTATTCAATATTTCCTTCTTGGAATTCAATACATTATTCGGTTGCTTATACAAAGCTATAGCTAGTTTTTCCTCTGCACATAGCCTACAAAATTGCTGGCCAGCTTTATATTTAGCGAATCTCTTCAGTATCTTCCATTTCAAGACAGGGGCTCTATTAAGTTCTTGTTTAATGGTCCAAACGTAAGTGGATAAAGTACAGCTATGCTTAGACTTTTCGTTATTGAAGCTACTAGTATGAGTATAATATTTGTTTTTAATTTATCCTGTGTAGCTCTTATGTATATTTTGGAGTCAGTGTCCTCCGTGTACTTATAAATTTAACTTGATATATTTTTTTTTAATCATATCACCCCAAGCAAGGCGGTGACGCCACTGATGCGCATGGGGCTACTTAAGAGTAGAATGATGGGAAAAGAAAAAGCTGGGAACCGCATCCTAAACAAGAAACAAAGGATGAGCCTCTTCACCTGTTCAAAAGACGTGGGTGGAGTGTGAACCGGGCGACAGTTAAGTCTATCTACTCCAATTGAGAACAAAAAACAAAGAAAGAAGAAGAAAGCCGGGAACCACATCCTAAACAGAAAACAAGGGATGAGCCTCTTGACCCGTTCAAAAGACGTGGGTGGAGTGTGAACCGGGCGTTAGTTAAGTCTATCTACTCCAAAACGGAAATAGCATGTAATTAAAATCCCAAAACAGATTCTATTAATATCAATCTGATTAATATTAAAAATAATCCAGGTAGAGGGTTCAGTGTAAATAGTATTATTTATTTAAAGAGCCAAATAAGTATCTCTCCTTTAATTCTTTCCCTGATTGCCCCATTTTTCTTCTTTTTCCTCCTCCTTTATTTTTTTCGGGGGAAAGGGAAACCTCCATTCCTGTTACCTGCTTAATTCTTAATTTCTTAACAAAGATGTAATCTGAAAGTTTTTTTTCATGACCGAGTCTTGAATACATTTCACCGTCTCTCTTTTTCACTCCTTCTCCCCTTCGTATCAATGTTAAGACAACAACTTTGTAACATAATCTACTCTCTTTTTTAACTGCCCCTCACGTTGTTCGTTCTTATTTCTTTTTCTTTTCCTTCTTTCATGTAAATTTCCGGTGTAAAAATTTCTTTTTGAGTGACCTTCCGGTATACGAATTTCGTTCTGTATTTGCGCAATAAGGATTTTGTCGCTGAAATGACTAAACAACATATGTAAATTTTAGAGTTTTCTCTCTCTCTCTCTCTCTATATATATATATATATATATATACATATATATATATATATATATATATACGCTCTCAATGCAAAAAACAAACGAAAATGTATAATTTGAAACAATTGAAATGACTAAACAACATATGTAAATTTTAGAGTTTTCTCTCTCTCTCTGTCTCTCTCTCTCTCTCTCTATATATATATATATATATATATATATATACGCTCTCAATGCAAAAAACAAACGAAAATGTATAATTTGAAACAATTTAGAAAACAAACCTTCCTGCTACCGTGGTTTCTTCCTCTGTCCCCTTTACATCTTTCTTTCTCTTTTATACCAGCGGTATAATTCTATATATAACAGTGTTTTTGGATAGAATATCCAATTTTAACACTTGATACCAAATTGGTAGAAACCGCGGTCAAAAGAGGATTCGTTTTCTAAATATTTTACGTATTATTTTTTTAAAATTGTATGGGCGCTTTTACATTAATTTAACCGTTTCTTGACAAATATTGCGTTTTGTCAAAATTTGATATTTTTTTAAATGAAAATATATACATATAGCGTGGGTGTGATAATGTTTTTGTTTTTTCAGTGGCTTTTACTGATATAATGTATTTTAGCAAGAAGGTATTTTATTGTAAAGTGCTCGTTATCGCGATGAAGATAGTCCGTTATAAGCACAAAGAGTTTGTCACTTTAAATGAGCAGGCTCATGCCAACTTCGAAGTTTCGTAAGGAAACGTGTTCTCACTCGTCAGGGCTAGTTTATCAGACGAATAAAAACATTATAACGGTGTCGTCATGAAACAACAAAGTTGGCATGAACCTGCTCAGTTTCAGTGACAAACTCTTTGTGCTCAAATATATATATATATATATATATATACTATAGTCATCTACAGACAGATCTATTTCGCTGTATCACAGCACATCAGTACGGCTTAGACTCCGATCGCTTCCTAACCCAGGATTGAAACCCGACCGAATCGGCGTCAGTCGGCGATTCTACCTGTAAACCACGAGCGTCTGGTAGAAGAAGGCAGGCTTTTTTTGCGCGTATAAACACGCCCAAAACACGCTCTCTCTCTCTGTCTCTCTCTCTCTGTCTCTCTCTCTGTCTCTCTCTCTATCTATCTATCTATCTATCTCTCTATCTCTCTGCATATATATATATATATATATATATATATATATAGAGAGAGAGAGAGAGAGAGAGAGAGAGATCGAAATTTAAGTTTCTTAAATTCAACCAACAAAGTCTGCCTGGTTCATTTTCATTGTATTTTTTTCGATTTTCGAATAAGATATTGTAAATCAGGATCAAAATTGTAGATAAACTATGGGAAACGCTGATTTTACTGAAGTATTTTCAAACGTCTCGGTTATTATCAAAAACCATGTGATGTCATTGTCGTAGGTAAGATTTTAGACAGAGCTGAAAATTTGAATTACTCCGATGTGACTTTCAGGATGTCCATGGTGGTTCAGTGGATGTCGGCCCGGAACGAGAAATCGGAGAGCCGAGTTCGAATTCCGGTTGAATTCGTTGCATTCACTTACTCTCAAATGCAGAAAGTAATGGCAACATACTGCTAGAAAATCTTCTGCCCAATCAGTCATGTCCCTCTTGAGACATGATCGCCCAAGCGTGTGTCACGTATGACACTTTACTGACAAACCGACTTTGAATGATAAAGAAAATAAAAATAAAGGTACACTATATCTCAAGGTTATAACTCTGAATAATCCAAAATCACGAGCCCAAAATAAAATAAAATATGACAAAAAACCGGTTTTTTATTCTGTTTTTTTTTTTTTTGTAATTATCTTTTGAGTTATATAAATAGCTTAAACAAAGAGTAATACATACATCGTTTTTGAAGCCTAAAAAGTTTCACTTTAATATATATATATATATATATATATATATATATATATATATATATATATATATATATGTCCAGATAAAGAAAGTCAACACTTTTAGAAATCAGAGTTCTCCGGCATTTACTTTTTTTTTAAGTGGTCAATACAACATATATATGTAAATTTTTTCACTAAAATAAATCAACATTGCCTGATGACGAGGTGAAATCTCGAAACATAGAAATATCCGTGTCGCAATGTAAATTAAATTAATTATGAAAAACAAATGTCATTATATATATATATATATATATATATATATATATATATATTAATTAGTATGCATATTATCCTCTGTCTATGGCAAGTTTCATGCGTTATGCAATGATGATGATTGCATAACACATGAAACACCAAGTCGTATATTTATTAATATATATATAATACAGCTCTGTTCATACATTGGGAACAGTTTTATTATCACCTGAATAATAATAATAATATATTTATATACACCCTCCTCAGATGTATATTTATTAATTTACGCCATTATATATATATATATATATATATATATATATATATATATATATATATAAATTATAACATAAATATGTTACAATATCACTAAAAAAAGTAGCTATTTTGTTTCAGCACTACTGTGTCTTATCCAGTGATGAGGTTTATTTCAAGTTGACGAGCTTTAAAAGGTTAAAAACTAGCCCAACCCCCTTACTCAGTGAGACATTATTACATAGACAGTGTGGACCAATAAAAATAAAGTAATTTCTAATTTGAAGAATATGAGAACAGACTTTAAAAAATTAGGCGGCGGCATTAATATTAATATTTGATTAAATTGAGATGAGCATTATTAATCGACTATTAGAATCAATAGTGTTTCTTTAGATACGGAATATTATTTCATACATACCTACCCTATACTTGTATGTATATATATTTTTTCTAAGCATATATTGTTAAATATAAGAGTCAATGAATCTCTATTATGTTTAATTGTGGGCCGTTCTAAACATCTTATTTTGGCTTTAATTTCAGCTGAAAAATAAAAAGACAAAAATTCTCCATTAGGATATTTTTTTATTATGTTGGTTCTAAGCTTTCGTGAATGTTATTATGTTAACGTCCTTGTAACCTCTCTGAAGATGGCTCATGTTAGCCGAAAGCTTAGAACTAACATAATAAAAAAAATATTCAAATTTAAGAGAATTTTTGTCTTTATTTTTAACTGACATTAAAGCCAAAATACGATGTTTAGAACGGCTCATGATTAAACATAATTGTCATTCATTGTCTCTTATATTTAACAATATACGCTTAGAAAATTATCTGCTGCCTCGATACACTATATATATATATATATATAAGTACGAAGAGCTTGTCTCTTTAGCTGAGCAGATTCATGCCAACTGTTCATTTAAAGAGACAAACTCTTTATACATATCAACGCTCTATCTCCACCCCGATAACGAGCAATTTACGATAAACAAGTTGCCTGTCAGAATACATTTTATGAATAAAACCACTGAAAAAACAACGACCTTAGTACTAAACATTATTACAATTAAACTATATATATGTGTTAGAAAAATTCTGCCGAATGACACATATTTTTTCTAAAAATACTAAGGCCGGTAGAGTTATGTATATAAATATACTGTTTAATTAAAAACAGAATTTCTAGTCAAATACGAGTTTCTCTTAAAAATAATCTTCAAACAATGTATGTGTGTGTGTGTGTGTGTGTGTGTGTGTGTGTGTGTGTGTGTGTGTGTGTGTGTGTGTGTGTGCTTAATACATATATAGTCAATCAGAACTCACCTGGGCGGGAAAGGTGTTCAAGAAATCAAGTAGCTGAAAGTTGGAATCTTGGATGAGACCTGCGGCATTTCTGATGACTGTATGAAGTGACTTCTGCGACATCAACATCAATGCCATCAACCAACATTCTACGTTGCCTTCGGCTCTCACAGGTTTGTCCAGCTAGAATTTTTAAACCACCAGAAATATATACATATTTTAAATTGGTACGACATAAATGAAATATGGTAAAAAAAGACCATTCAATCGACAAAAAAAAAAAAAAACTAGTCTACTCTAAAGGGAAAACAATTTCTGTGGGTTAATATTCGTTAGACATTCTCTAAGGTGATATCTTATTATTCTACGTGCCGTGTCCCTTAAGGGTGTACACGATCATGGTTTTCTACATCTCCCTATACTTTTTAGCTCTTAACACCCATTCTTTTATTAACCCTCCCAAACTCTGCACCTATTTGCTCAAACCCATCAAATATTTCACGCATTGTTTTCATCCGCCCCCCTTTCCCGCTATCTGTCCTGTAACTATCAAATTTTCTTAGCCCTCCTTCCTCATTGTATGTTCCAGAACCTTAAACTGCCTTTTCTTGGTGTTAAGTATCAGTTTCCTTTTCGTTTCCATCCTCTCCACAACCTTCTCGTTGCTCACATGTTCGGTCCATGGTATCCCCAACATTCTTCTGTAGAAGCACATGTCGGTTGCTTCAAATCTTTCCTTTATCTTTGCTGAGATAGTCCAGCATTCGTTACCATATTTAAGAATAGACATCACATAACAATCTTGTACTCTCTTCTTTGTTTCCAATGAAATTTTCTTGCTTCTCAATACTCTCATCTGTTTTTGAAATTCATTTTTGACCATGCCAATACGCCCTCGGATTTCAGTGTCACACTTTCCATCCTTGTTAGCACACTTCCCGGGTATTTAAATTTCTGTAACTGGTTGATTTCCGTATCCCCGACTTATAGTTGGCATTTTGGGCTTCTCTTTTTACTGATGACCATGCATTCATTTTACTTGTAATTTATACTTAATCCTTACATTTAGTTCTTGCTTTTCGCTTTCTTTAGTTACATTCTGTAGGAAGTTTTGTTGTTTCCTTAAGACGATAAACTTCTCAGAATTGAAAAATATTGATATTTTACAGTTTCACAGATGGAAAGGTCCTGTTTATAATGCCGATACAGTGTAAAGTCGAACTCTAATTTTTACAGAGTTACTGCCGAATTCGAATTCAAGTCGAATTCGTAGCATTCACTTACGTGCAAACACCCTTGGCAAAGGTATTAATCCATCTCTTCTCCCTCCAACTATGGGTTGAATAGCAGGACAGATTAGATTCTATAGCCATTGCTGGCAACCAGTCTACCGCAGAAGGAAATGGCAACCTACTGCGGGAAAATCTTCTGCCAGTCAGTCATGGATCGAAAGAGACATGAAGGCACAGGCGTGTATCACGTATTACAATTAACTGACTAGTCTGGAGGCTTGTTTTTTCTTTATTTTTTAAATGTTTTCTTATAAATAAAGAACAAATAGATATATAACTTTCAGTTAAAGAACAAAGTTTTACATAAATTAGCAAAGTTCATATCCGTTTATTCTTCAAGGTAAAGAGTTAATTATCCCCAGAACGTATGTTTATGTACTTCCGAAAAAAAGTTCTTCAACAAAAATTCAAAAAGTTAAACAATCATTGCCGATATCAGTGATGCATACCATGGGTCCGACTTTATATTTGTAAATATGAGTTAATTTCTATAGCTCAGTAAAATCAGAACTCGATTTTGATAGTGTATCAAAATTATGAACAGGACCAAAAAAGGGTCGTTACCAAATAAACCCCTAAAGAATCCTTTCCCGAAAATTTGCTTCTCCACTTATTTAAGAGTGGACCAGCCAGTCGAGATAAGCACTGCTTCTAATTTTCCGTGCATTTCACTAAAATTTTGTTCTCTAGTATTTTACCTGAGGTCATAGATGTTAAACTTACGTTTTATAATGAGTCTCATGTTTTATAATGAGTCCATTCTTTTCGACAATACCACAGGGATCTTTATCAAATTGAATATAACTGTGGGAGTTGATGTATTTTCTACAAAAGTGCGTCTTAATCACTGACAAATTCAGCCTTCTATAAATCTGAAAAATAGCCCTAAATAATGAAGTAAATCAAGTAAACACACACACACACACACACACACACACACACACACACACACACACACACACAGATCAGCAGACACTTCTACAGCCTCGGTTTCTTTTTTGCACTCTCTTCAATATACTTGCTACCCTTATATCTATAATCTCCAAGAGTTTAAATACAATATCAGTTGCCATCACTTATTCCTTTGACTCCAATCCTTCTCTTATCCATTTCCGAACACCCACTATATCTTGTTCTTCTCCCTTTTCATTCTACTCTCGCAAGTCACTTCACACCAGTATTCCTACCCTTCTCTTAGCCATTCTCTGACACACCCTGTAACCTCTTTCTCTTTCTCTTAGCTCTCGTCTCATGTAACATTCTTCACACTAGTATTCCTATCCTTCTCTTAGCCATTCTCTGACACTCCCTGTAACCTGTTTCTTTTTCTCTTAGCTCTCCTCTCATGTAACTTTCTTCACACTAGTATTCCTATCCTTCTCTTAGCCATTCTCTGACACTCCCTGTAACCTGTTTCTCTTTCTCTTAGCTCTCCTCTCATGTAACTTTCTTCACACTAGTATTCCTATCCTTCTCTTAGCCATTCTCTGACACTCCCTGTAACCTGTTTCTCTTTCTCTTTGCTCTCCTCTCATGTAACTTTCTTCACACTAGTATTCCTATCCTTCTCTTAGCCATTCTCTGACACTCCCTGTAACCTGTTTCTTTTTCTCTTAGCTCTCCTCTCATGTAACTTTCTTCACACTAGTATTCCTATCCTTCTCTTAGCCATTCTCTGACACTCCCTGTAACCTGTTTCTCTTTCTCTTAGCTCACCTCTCATGTAACTTTCTTCATACTAGTATTCCTATCCTTCTCTTAGCCATTCTCTGACACTCTCTGTGACCTGTTTCTGTTTCTCTTAGCTCTGTTCTCATGTAACTTTCTTCACACTAATAT
Organism: Ascarosepion bandense; assembly: GCA_037127315.1. Taxonomy (NCBI): domain Eukaryota; kingdom Metazoa; phylum Mollusca; class Cephalopoda; order Sepiida; family Sepiidae; genus Ascarosepion; species Ascarosepion bandense. Next base: position 1,445,151 of record JBBBDQ010000414.1, read on the forward strand.
TCCTATCCTTCTCTTAGCCATTCTCTGACACTCCCTGTAACCTGTTTCTCTTTCACTTAGCTCTCCTCTCATGTAACTTTCTTCACACTAGTATTCCTATCCTTCTCTTAGCCATTCTCTGACACTCCCTGTAACCTGTTTCTCTTTCTCTTAGCTCTCGTCTCATGTAACATTCTTCACACTAGTATTCCTATCCTTCTCTTAGCCATTCACTGACATTCCCTGTAACCTGTTTCTCTTTCTCTTAGCTCTCCTCTCATGTAACTTTCTTCATACTAGTATTCCTATCCTTCTCTTAGCCTTTCTCTGACACTCCCTGTAACCTGTTTCTGTTTCTATTAGCTCTCCTCTCATGTAACTTTCTTCACACTAGTATTCCTCTCCTTCTCTTAGCCATTCTCTGAAACTCCCTGTAACCTGTTTCTCTTTCTCTTAGCTCTCGTCTCATGTAACATTCTTCACACTAGTATTCCTATCCTTCTCTTAGCCATTCACTGACATTCCCTGTAACCTGTTTCTCTTTCTCTTAGCTCTCCTCTCATGTAACTTTCTTCACACTAGTATTCCTATCCTTCTCTTAGCCATTCTCTGACATTCCCTGTAACCTGTTTCTCTTTCTCTTAGCTCTCCTCTCATGTAACTTTCTTCACACTAGTATTCCTATCCTTCTCTTAGCCATTCTCTGACACTCCCTGTAACCTGTTTCTCTTTCTCTTAGCTCTCCTCTCATGTAACTTTCTTCACAATAATATTCCTATCCTTCTCTTAGCCATTCTCTGACACTCCCTGTAACCTGTTTCTCTTTCTCTTAGCTCTCCTCTCATGTAACTTTCTTCACACTAGTATTCCTATCCTTCTCTTAGCCATTCTCTGACACTCCCTGTAACATGTTTCTTTTTCTCTTAGCTCTCCTCTCATGTAACTTTCTTCACACTAGTATTCCTATCCTTCTCTTAGCCATTCTCTGACACTCCCTGTAACCTGTTTCTCTTTCTCTTAGCTCACCTCTCATGTAACTTTCTTCATACTAGTATTCCTATCCTTCTCTTAGCCATTCTCTGACACTCTCTGTAACCTGTTTCTGTTTCTCTTAGCTCTCTTCTCATGTAACTTTCTTCACACTAATATTCCTATCCTTCTCTTAGCCATTCTCTGACACTCCCTGTAACCTGTTTCTCTTTCACTTAGCTCTCCTCTCATGTAACTTTCTTCACACTAGTATTCCTATCCTTCTCTTAGCCATTCTCTGACACTCCCTGTAACCTGTTTCTCTTTCTCTTAGCTCTCGTCTCATGTAACATTCTTCACACTAGTATTCCTATCCTTCTCTTAGCCATTCACTGACATTCCCTGTAACCTGTTTCTCTTTCTCTTAGCTCTCCTCTCATGTAACTTTCTTCATACTAGTATTCCTATCCTTCTCTTAGCCTTTCTCTGACACTCCCTGTAACCTGTTTCTGTTTCTATTAGCTCTCCTCTCATGTAACTTTCTTCACACTAGTATTCCTCTCCTTCTCTTAGCCATTCTCTGACACTCCCTGTAACCAGTTTCTCTATCTCTTTGGATTCCTCTCATGTAACTTTCTTCACACTAGTATTCCTATCCTTCTCTTAACCATTCTCTGACATTCCCTGTAACCTGTTTCTCTTTCTCTTAGCTCTCGTCTCATGTAACTTTCTTCACACTAGTATTCCTATCCTTCTCTTAACCATTCTCTGACACTCCCTGTAACCTGTTTCTTTTTCTCTTAGCTCTCCTCTCATGTAACTTTCTTCACACTAGTATTCCTATCCTTCTCTTAACCATTCTCTGACATTCCCTGTAACCTGTTTCTCTTTCTCTTAGCTCTCCTCTCATGTAACTTTCTTCACACTAGTATTCCTATCCTTCTCTTAGCCATTCTCTGACACTCCCTGTAACCTGTTTCTTTTTCTCTTAGCTCTCCTCTCATGTAACTTTCTTCACACTAGTATTCCTATCCTTCTCTTAGCCTTTCTCTGACACTCCCTGTAACCTGTTTCTGTTTCTATTAGCTCTCCTCTCATGTAACTTTCTTCACACTAGTATTCCTATCCTTCTCTTAGCCATTCTCTGACACTCCCTGTAACCTGTTTCTCTTTCTATTAGCTCTCCTCTCATGTAACTTTCTTCACACTAATATTCCTCTCCTTCTCTTAGCCATTCTCTGAAACTCCCTGTAACCTGTTTCTCTTTCTCTTAGCTCTCGTCTCATGTAACTTTCTTCACACTAGTATTCCAATCCTTCTCTTAGCCATTCACTGACATTCCCTGTAACCTGTTTCTCTTTCTCTTAGCTCTCGTCTCATGTAACTTTCTTCACACTAGTATTCCTATCCTTCTCTTAGCCATTCTCTGACACTCCCTGTAACCTGTTTCTCTTTCTCTTAGCTCTCGTCTCATGTAACTTTCTTCACACTAGTATTCCTATCCTTCTCTTAGCCATTCTCTGACATTCCCTGTAACCTGTTTCTCTTTCTCTTAGCTCACCTCTCATGTAATTTTCTTCACACTAGTATTCCTATCCTTCTCTTAGCCATTCTCTGACACTCTCTGTAACCTGTTTCTCTTTCTCTTAGCTCTCCTCTCATGTAACTTTCTTCACACTATTTTTCCTATCCTTCTCTTAGACATTCTCTGACACTCCCTGTAACCAGTTTCTCTATCTCTTTGGATTCCTCTCATGTAACTTTCTTCACACTAGTATTCCTATCCTTCTCTTAGCCATTCTCTGACATTCCCTGTAACCTGTTTCTCTTTCTCTTAGCTCTCGTCTCATGTAACTTTCTTCACACTAGTATTCCTATCCTTCTCTTAACCATTCTCTGACACTCCCTGTAACCTGTTTCTTTTTCTCTTAGCTCTCCTCTCATGTAACTTTCTTCACACTAGTATTCCTATCCTTCTCTTAACCATTCTCTGACATTCCCTGTAACCTGTTTCTCTTTCTCTTAGCTCTCCTCTCATGTAACTTTCTTCACACTAGTATTCCTATCCTTCTCTTAGCCATTCTCTGACACTCCCTGTAACCTGTTTCTTTTTCTCTTAGCTCTCCTCTCATGTAACTTTCTTCACACTAGTATTCCTATCCTTCTCTTAACCATTCTCTGACAGCCCCTGTAACCAGTTCCTCTTTCTCTTCGCTCTCCTCCTATGTAACTTTTCACTCTCCTATTATGTAGCCCTCTACGCACCAGTGCCAGAACCTCATTGCTTAGGATGAAACGATATATATATATATATATATATATATATATATATATATTAAATCCCCTAAAAATGACCAAATAAATAAAATCCCAAAAACAGATCCTATTAATATTAATTTTATTAATATTAAAAATAATCAAGATGGAGGACTCGATGTAAATAGTACTGTCTATGGACAGAGTCAAATATTTAAATTATGTCAAAAATTTCGAATTTACATTCGTTAAATAACTATTTCAGCGAGAAAATCCTTGTTTCTTCAGTACCGATCAAACATAAAAATTATATATATATATATATATATATATATATATATATATATATATATATATATCGATGTATTTCAGTCAATTATTTTATATAGGTACCTCCACTCATTTTTGATACCTAAGTTTTAAATTAAATTTTTACAAAGAAAATAGTCTAATTGAAGCTTTCATTTTAGCTTTAATTGAAATCTAAATGATTTAATTTATCATTTCTTTTAAGCAAAATGTTCTGGCGTATTTCAAACGGAAATTATATTGATTAGAATCTTAACGTTTTAGATTTTTCAAAATTCAATTTTTCGTCCATTTTAACAGCTTGAAATTTTGAAAATAAAAGTTACCTCGCGCTTTTAAAAATATTGTAAAAATATAACATACATCTGCGACACATCATGTTTAGAAAATTTCTAAATTTAAAATTAAATTAATCTGGTCTAAACAAGTAATGCCTGTTTATAACATGAAAAGTATGTTTGACCAGAAATGACATAATTGTTCAATTTTTTTTTTTCAGTTAAGGGAAGAAACTGTGAAACGCGTGAACTGTTAACGTAACACAGAGAATACCATACTTAAAACATTTCCTGTACAATAAAACAATAAAAAATTGTTTTAAACATTTTTTGGTTTGAAGATTTGTATTAATCTTTTCAATTTTCGATTAGTAAATATAATCATATAATCTTCACTTAATATCTTAATAACCTAACTGCCACAAATTCTGAAGAAATTACAAAATATTTTTTAAACTTTATAAATTATTATAATGAAAAATATAAAAGAAAACAGTTCTTGTAAAACTTCATTATTCATTGGAAAATTGTTTTTAATTCAGATCAAAATTTCCTTAATATATATATATATATATATATATATATATATATATATATATATATATATATATATATAATAGCAATTAAAAGCTTATCTAATTCAATAATGTCATAGTTTTATTGTATTTTTTACATTGCCACATCGAGTAGATTTTCGAAAAAAAGCCAATTCTTAAAAAGAAATAAATACATGATTTACATTTCCCAAGGAGTCCTGCGTTTAACTAATAAAAGACATTTTCGATATAAAACCTAATTTCTTGAAGTGTCATTAATTTACATGACGGGGGGAGATGGATAACAGAGGTAAACAAAAATTTTACCAAGATACTATATAAATGATGATTTCAAAAATAATTTTATTCGTTTGTGAATAAATCCTGAAGTTTCATTAAAATCTGACGGTGATTTAAGTTTTGCAACAATTTCCAAATTAATGCGTTTTTCATTGGCAAAAATGATTTGCATAATATTATATTATCTATAGTAAACTCTGGTAACAATTTGGTTACCTACGGACGAAAAAAAAAAGGATTCAGCATTTTTCCTGCATGCTATGCTGTTTATTCAGCGAATTAGTGGAGATACCTAATTTTATGTGACTACCTATTTCTAGCCTAGAATGAGTTAAATTTTAGTAATTCAAATGTATTTTGATAATAGTTAAGGATTATTAGACAATCGCATCTACCTCCCATTAGCATTCGCATGGGACAGGCTAGCCTCCCAGAGAGTAAAATACTACGCCTCCTTGGCCTTACACTTTCGGCGGACCTCAAATGGAATGACTATATCGAATCCATTGCCAAATCTGCTGCTATGAAAGTCGGTTCTCTGTGCAGGTCCCGGAAGTTTTTCCCACCTGAATCTATTCTGCACATATACAAATCTACCATCCGCCCGTGTATTGAATATTGCTGCCATATCTGGTCGGGTGCCCCTGCTGCTTTACTTGGGCTTCTTGACAAAATACAAAGGAGGATCTGTAACGTGGTTGATACTGAGTTGGCAGATCGGCTGCAACCACTCTCTCACCGGCGTGGTGTGGCTTCCCTGTGCCTCTTCTACAAGTACTTTCATGGCTTCTGCTCCGATGAGCTTAGATCACTGGTGCCGCCTAAGCACGAATTTACACGAGATACTAGATTATCAACTAGGTCCCACCCTTTTACAGTTAAACAAATAAGATGTAACCGTAAATTCTACTCCAACAGCTTCTTTTCTCGCGCTTCCCGCCTGTGGAACTCCCTTCCACAAGTCTGCTCTCCCGACAGCTACAATCTCCAGGTGTTTAAATGTAGGGTCAATAGACACCTCCTATCACACTAACTCCCAATTATTCTCAGAACACTATCATCTACCCAACCCTCATTCTCGGTATCCTTACCCACCTATCACCCACCCTCTGACATTTCCTATATTTAACCATTCTTGGTATCCCTACCCGCCTATCACCCACACTCTGACATTTCCTATATTTAATCACCCTTTCTCCACTCTATGTAGCCCCTTGCGCAGTATTGGCAGTGACATGCCTTGCTCGGGGTGAAACGCTTATAAAAAAAAATATATATATATAAGTGAAAAAGGAACGAAGAAAATATTAACAACGTTCAAAACATTAATTTAAAACAGGGCTCAATATAAAAATAGAGCTATGAATATTTACCATAAATTATAGTTTAGAGCATGTAACATGTTCTAAACTATATATATATATATATATATATATATATATATATATATATATATATGCATTATACTACAGAAATTAATTGAATTCTTTCGGTGACTGGCGTGTGTGCATACACTACATATATGCAACACATTAAAATTTCCCTTCTCTGATTCTATGCGCCTATGGCTGCGACTGACTTTAAATCGGTCGAGTTTTGATCATGGCCAGTGGGTGTGCCTAGCCACACTCATGAGCTGTGATACAGTAAAACGGGCTCGTATGCGGATGACTAATAAAGTTCGCTTGTCTCGTCGTATTGCATGGACGAGTGACGACAGACTACCTCTAAGGTCATGTATAGATAGCTTGTCATTTGACAAAAGACTGTTGGACAGTTGTAGCTCAGAAATAAAGACAAAATAAAGATTAACCTCTCAGATGTCAATGTGCCCTATATGAATTATCGTGTGAGTTGCCCTGGCTATGAATAACTAGAGATATTTGTCCCAGAGTGTTATCAGAAATTTCGTATTGAGCGAATAAAAGATGAAGTCAACAGCCAAAAGCGTCAGCAAATATTTCTGTGACTACGTCTCACTGTTTCACAGTATGGGGACTTGTACGCACGACACTAATGAGACTGAATTATCACATACAACACAGACATAAGAATGGAATGAGGGTGTCGGATCCTCATACGTGGAAATCGTCGATAGTGTCCGTCAAGCATCATCAAAAGCATTTTGTTACGCAACATTTATTTCTCAAAAAATACTTATTTTCTTTCTGAATGCACTGAACTCAGTCGTGAAAATTAAATATATTAATCATATATTAAATTTAAACAGACTTCAAAATGAAGGTTATTATATCTTCCTGCGAATGTTTGACTAGTTTGTATCTGTTTTTTATCATGTTTGTTGCTTTTTATTTTAACAATATCCTTCCATCGTTAAATCAGCTTAAAGTAGAAATAAATAAAAGTAAAATATTTAAATGAAGACTTTTCAACTTCAATAGTCGAAAGATAGATGTAAACTGGTCCGGTTCACACTCTTCTTTTGGCTTTTGAACAGGGGCACAGATTTATTCCTTCTTTCCTGTTTAGGATTGGGCTTTTGGTTCTTTATAAATTCATATAATTTCTGTTTCACTCTAAGTTGCCGCTTTCAACTTAGTGGCCTTATCGCCTTGTTTGACATGAATTGATTAAAAAATTGATTTTAAAAGTTGTAATCAACAAATTAAACTACCTTTTTCCCACTTGGCATTCATTTTCAACAAGTTAGACTGAAATTTTCCGCTATTAAATAATTACCGAAATTTGTAATGAAAAGTAATAAAAAGATTAACTATCTCTTTCAATGAAATCGACAAATTTAAAAAAAAAACTGACATAAATTTAATTAATTATGATTCAAAGCAAATAGATTTATAAATCTTACGTAAAAACTTTATTGAAAATTTTTCATGTGTTCTGTCTGTATAATTGCAAATTTCAAATCTATGTTTTGCGTTCCTAAACACATTTTGAAGAGTTTCATGTATTATCTCCTGCACGAATAACTGAATGCGTTCTTTAAGCTCAAGTAAACGATTGATCTTTTGGTGATAAACCTTTGTTTTTTTTATGAAACCCATACTAAGAAAGCTAGGGAAGTGTTAACAAAAAATGCGTTCTTATGTATTCATTATAAGTAGGGTGCTGAAAGAAAAGGGAAAAATTATGATCAAAATTAGAAATTCAAAGGCTGGTTCCTGTAAGATCACTGAAGTTAAGCAACGTCAAGTCAAGCCAGTACTTAGATGAGTGACCGCTTGGGAATACTAGGTCTTGCATGCGTAGTGTAATGGATAACGGCTCGGAACTGCTAATCGGAGAGCAGAGTTCCAATTCCCATTGGGTTCGTTATATTCACTTGCGCGCAAATACACTTTGGAAATATATGAATCTGCCTCTTCTCCCCCATCTATGGGTTAATTAGTGATATTTATATCACTGAAGCTATTATTGAAGTGGGATCTCCACCTTTTTGTATATGATAATGGACGCGACTGAGTGTATATATAATCCTACCATAAAGGCAACAGTGAATCTCAGGATCTGGAATTTCAGTTGGAGCTGCAGTTCACAGTGGAGAGTAATCGTAGAGATCCGTTACAGTTACCGAAGTGTTCCGACAGATACCGAAGTGTTACCCGGACATACTTTTTCCAACGATTTCACTTCAAAACTTGTATATATTTATTTCTACTAATAGCATTCCCTGGATGTGCGTTGTGGTGCAGTGGATATCGGCTCGGAACGAGAAATTGAGGAGCCGAGTTTGAATTCCAGTTGAATTCATTGCATTCACTTACGCGCAAATACCCTTGGGGAAAGTATTAATCCGTCTCTTCCTTCCAGTTATGGGTTAAATAACGGGACAGATTGGGTTCTATAGCCTTGGCTGGCAACCAGTCTACCGCAAAAAGCAATGGCAACCTACTGCGGGATAATCTTCTGCCCAGTCAGTGATGTCTCTTTCGAGACATGATCGCCGAAGCGTGTTTAACTTATGGCACTTAACTGACTGAATAGTATTCCTGAATTGACTAACCGGCGTTCCAGTTTGCATATTAACGTTCAATACAACCTACTTTTTCTATCTCCATACCTGTTTTTGTTGTTCATTATTTTGGCGGTTCCTCATCCGGAATCCATAATAATTATTGTCTCAACAAAACTGCGTACAAAATAGTTAATTTTCAGCATTATATAACCCATAGAGGCGTTGATATGCCGCTAAACAAAAAAGCAACAAACCAATATAGATGATGATCAGAAATAAAACATGATGAGCAGAAGTAAAAATGATTTTTTTAACCTAAAATAATGGTTCAATTTCATTGAAGTAGTTCACTCTGTGACACCCTGCATAAGAAAAAATACATTAATGTAGGCTTTGACACATCTCAATGTAGACAGAGGCAAAAACTGACCAACCTTCAAGTTTTTTGTTTTTGCTTTTTTTACCTTGATTTCTTCCCCCTCACTGGACTGAACACTCAAGATTAGCTCGTAATGTCGTTCGTGGAATTTGACAGTTTTGATGTTATCAAAGACGCTCAGGAGATGGGCCTGTATCGTATGGCAGTCGCTGGCCTGACCAAGGATTTCAAGCAATGCCGGGTCGGACACAAAGAAAAACCGCGGAAAAAGCAAACGTTTCTTCTCCAAATATCTGAAAAAAAAAATATTATTATTATTTTTTTTTAATCATTTCACCCCGGGCAAGGCGTAAATACCACTGATGTGCGGGGGGCTACATAACTGAAAGAAAATTAATAAGAAGAGAGAGAAGAGTAGTACAAACCAATTAGAAAGGAGCAATAGAAAGATGAAAATGCAGGTGTGATGACAGTTGCAAGGGGGGAGAGAAAGGGAAGGATATACGGGGTGGGGGAAGGGCTAGAGTCAAGTGGTTAGTAGATGAGTACTGACATTGCATTTGAATTTCTGGAGGTTGTAGCCGTCAGGAAAGCAAGAATATGGGAGCGAGTTCCACAGGCGGGAAGTGCGAGAGAAGAAGCTGCAGGAGTAGAATTGTCGTCTGCATTTGGCTAACCTGACTGTGAATGGGTGGGACCCAGTTGCCAGTCCTGTTGCACGAGTAAACACCTGTTGAGGAGGCATCAGTGACTTAAGCTCGTCCGAGCAGAAGCCATGAAAGTATTTATAGAACAGACAAAGGGAGGCCACATTTTGACGATGGGGAAGTGGCTGCAGTCGAGCCGCCAGATCAGTACCTATCACATTACAGACTCTCCTTTGGAGCTTGTCAAGAACACTCAGGAGAACGGCAGGGGCACCTGACCATAAATGGCAGCAGTACTCCATGCACGGACGGATGGTTGACTTGTATATATGCAGGATGGATTCAGGTGGAAAAAACATCCTGGATCGACATAGTGACCCAACCTTCTTAGCAGTCGATTTTGCTATGGATTCAATATAGTGGTTCCATTTGAGGTCTGAGTACTGGGTAAGTCCGAGGAGGGGTAGTGTATTACTCTCAGGTAGAATCACTTGGTCCATGCTTATGGGAGGCAGGAGAGGTTGCCTGTAATGGTTGACAGACAACAGCTTGGTCTTAGAGGAATTGAAGTTGACAAGCCACTTCTTGCCCCAGTTCACCACAGAGTGTAGATCCCTCTCAAGGTCAGCAGCGAGATTATGTCTGTCCGCCACGACAGGTTTCTTACTGGAGCGGGAATATATTGTAGTGTCATCTGCGTAGATGCCTACTTGGGACTTGATCTCATCTGGGAGGTAGTTGATGAAAATAAGGAAGAGCGTCGGGCCCAGTATAGAGCCCTGTGGGACACCAGCATTCGTGCTGTAGGACGAAGAGGCACGCCCATTCAGAACGACCTTCATTTTGCGGTTATTTAAGAAAGATTGGATTAGGTCAAGCAGGCGACCGGTAATACCATAACCGCGTAGTTTGCATAGGAGGCCAGAGTGCCAAACCCTGTCGAAAGCCTTGGAGATGTCCAGATCAACCGCGCGAGCCTCGTCAGACTCATCAAGGGCCTGTAGCATGTACTCCGTTACGGTTGTTAGCAGGTCGGCCGTGGACCTGGAAAAGCGGAATCCATATTGCCTGTCGGAGAACAGTTTGTGGGCGGTGAGATGATGAACTATTTCAGCATTGATTATAGCCTCGAATACTTTCCCGAATATCGGTAGAAGACTAATAGGGCGATAGTTGGATGGGTCCGAGGGTTCACCACAATTCTTAAATACAGGAATGACTGAAGAGAATTTCCAGCATGCAGGAAAGCAGGAAGCAGAAAGGCAGTAGTTAAATAGTTTAGAGAGGACAGGGGAAAGTTCAGGAGCACACCTCTTAAGGACTATCACCGGGATTCCATCGTCTCCACACGCCTTATGGGGGTCGAGTTTTGAAATTTTATATATATAGACTAGCATCGTAGCCCGGCGTTGCCCCTGCAACTCAGAACATTTTAGTCGTAGAACTCGGATATATAAAAAAATTATTATATAAAAAATTCTTGTTTAAAAATTGATAAAAAATTCCATTAAAAAATCTATTTTCTTTTGTATTGCGTAAACATGATTTGATGTTTTGTGTGACATTGTAAACAACATTGCGTTTGTTTTCGTTTCAAAATTACGGGGGAAAATATTTACATACATTTTTTGTTGTCTAAATGAATTTAACATAAAAATAAAAATTATCTATTTTGTTTCACTGAAATTAGAAATATAAAAACTATTACGCTCTAGATTTTTTTTAATATTTCTTTTGTTTCAAAATTACTGGGAAAAATATTCACATTTTTTTCTTGACCAAATGAATTTGTAAAACGGCGGAATAAAAATTAAATATAAAGGCTCATTTTTTTTTTAGTCGAGTTTGACACGTGTGATTTGATTTCTGTGACGTAATCTAGCAACCATCTTAGATCATGGCTGTTTTACAGAGCAAATGTAAACAATCTGCACCATTGGCCAAAAAGTGCGAAAGGGAAAATTGCTGAACTTAAACTCAAAAAAGTATGTGTCGACCTGGCTTCCCTGTAGATATGTGTCCCTAGAAAGTTTGAATGGCGTAGCTTAAAAAATGTAGGCGTGCATAGACAACAGTCACACACAGACTCACAGATTGCCTTTTATATATATAGATTATTGGTTTTTTTTGTTTCCCTTACCTTTTCAGTATCTCGTGTGTATTTAAGTTCGTAAAAATATTTTACAGTTTTATGAAGTGTCATATACTTTCAGTCAATTAAGTGGCATACGTGATATACGCATGGGCGATCATGTCTCGAAAGAGACATGACTAACTAGATAGAAGATTTTTCCGCAGTAGGTTGCATTTTTCTAGTCGCCAGCCAAGGCTATAGAACCCAACCTGTCCTACTATTCAATCCATAGCTTTCTCAAGGGTATTTGCGCCTAAGTTAATGCAACGAATTCAGCTGGAATTCGAACGGCTCATCGATTTCTTATTCCAAGCCGATACCCATTGTACCACAAGGGATTATCTCCCTTAATTGGAACTCTTCATGTAATTATTACCTCCCTTAGTTCTCTGTTTAATATATACTTGTAACCTACTTTGGATGCTTTTTGCTTGTTTAGCGTTAGCCTAGTCTCGGAATACTTTGTTAAATCTTCGTTAACTTATTTCCTGATAATTTTGTTCTTATTACATGAAGAAAAATCCCGGAAGATATTATATCAGTAAAAAAATAGTATCAAGTACGAACATACGTGAAATTTGTCCTTGATCTTATTTCGAAACACTTGACTTTGAAACTTATTTCTAGGATTCTTATTGCATTTTTAAAGTATTTCAAAATGTGTTGTATACATTTTCGTTTATACTGGTGGTTCGATGAGTCTGTCGTGTCCCACTTAAATATCTAATACAACAACTAAATAAACATTAAAACATGCTTTAAAATACCTATAAACCATAGAATGCAATAAAGTGCTTACATCTTAAAACGTAGCAATTCAACCGTACAACACCTCTGACTACAAGTCAGGAAGATTGTTTTATTAGTCTTCATATCATCGAAAATGAGGAAAAAACTGGAAGCAGCGGAAATATCGTTCTACAGAAGAATGCTGCGGATATCGTGGACTGAGCATGCAAGCAACGATGAGGTGTTGGAAAGAATGGCAACAAAAAGGAAATTAATACTGAGCATCAGGAAGAGACAACTGAAGTTCCTGGGACACGCAATGAGGAAGGAGAGCCTGGAGAACCTGATACTGACTGGCCAGACAGAAGGAAAGAGTGACAGAGGAAGGCAGCGGATAACATATTTGCAGGGCCTGATCAGGTGGATGGCGGAATGAGGGTTGTCAGGAGTAAGAGGAGCAAACATACTAAGAGCCACAATGGTTAGGGAGACGTGGGGAACCATGATCGCCTACGTCCTGAAGGGACAATGCACATAGAAGAAGAAGAATTTAGGTAGATACCGCCTAACAATTGCTCGGACGTAATAGTAGACACACCACGTGGTATTTTGGGGCCAATAAGGAATAAATAACATAATGTAGTTTTGGAGCTGATTTCTTAGAAAAAAAGATGAATGAATATCACGAAGTCTATATCTTTATGCATGTTACTAATACGCACGCATTTACATACTGACACTTTCACACAAGCACACATGTAAACACATTTCACTGTTCTTACATACGCACGCAATACAGTTTATATCCTATCCAAGGACACTATTAACAAACCAAAACAAAAAGAACATTACTCCTTCAATACATTCAACCAACTCCATGTATTCTTGTTGCATATAAAATTAATATCTTGATATTATTTCGAACTATTGTTCTCATATTGGTTGATACAGATGTTATTATAGATACAACGTTTCGACCAAGTATCCTCTGGTCTTTATCAGGAATTCAATCTTTGGATCTGGTAGCGACATACCAATTCCAACAAAGAAAGAACAATAATTCATTTCACGAGATATATCACAATAAACAACAGATAATCTATATCAGCCAATAAAAATGGACATCTGATGATGAGTAGAGTGTACTTGGTCGAAACGTGTCTATTATAACATCCATCTCAAAAAAGACGAAAAGAATAGTTCGAAATAATACCAAGATATTGCAAAAATTACTCATCTCGGAAATAAATGCTAAAATTATGAAATTAATGTTATTTATGAATATTAGGCTGACTCTTCCTAATGGATTTTATTCTTACCACGAAAGTCGCGGGATTGTTACAAACGGTCGAATTGCGAGCAGTCCCGTGCCAATATTTTAGTTTATTGTATCGAATTCTGACACTCCGAATTTTGACGTTTAATGCAATCCGAGTAGAAGGATTCCTACAAGTCGACGATATTTTTTTATACTAATATCGCCCCAAGCAAGGCATTTTACTGCCATCGTTTTGCAGGGGGTTATATAGGAGAAAAGTTATAAGAAAGAGTGACAGGTTATAGGGGTTGTCAGGAAGAGGGTAAGAGAAGGATGAGAATACTGATGAGAGTGGAGTGGACGCAGAAGGGAGCATGAAAGAGAGGATGCAGGTTAGTGAGATAGGAGATGACTATTGACATTACATTTAAATTCTTGGAGATTGTAGCTGGTAGCTGTTGGGGAAGCAAGTAAACGGAAGAGATTTTTTTATAATCATATCGCCCCAAGCAAGGTATTTTACTGCCACTATTTTACAGGGGGTTATATAGGGGGGGAAGTTATGAGAAAGAGTGACAGGTTATAGGGGGTGTCAGAAGTGGGTAAGAGAAGTTCAAACGCTCGTTATAACTAATTTTCATATTTTAATATTTTGGTGATCTTTTATTATGACAATTATCCCCACATTTGATTTGAAAAAATGTCATTAATTAATCTAATTAAACCTAATTTGCTCGAGGAAGGTTTTGAGAACAAGAAACCAAAATGCTTAACTATAAATGAAAAATTGTTTTGTATCAAATAATTGTTTATTCGCTGGAAGTAAGAAACAAATATAAACTGAGTGTACATCTTCTAAGTGGATTATTTATAAATTTAAAAAAAAATGATCAGTTTTAACATCTGTGAGCAGGGGACTGCCGACCACTTGACCTCTTAAGTATCTGGCATCTCAAGTGTTAGGGCGAAAGAAACAAGAACCTGACAGAGTGTGTATGACTTGAAGTAGGGCGATTATATCGAATCAACTGCCTCGTGTACTGCAAGAAAATTTGGTCCATTGTTTAGTGTCAGAAACCTTTTCACATTGAATTAATCTCACACTTTTATAAATCTATTATTTGATCCTAAATTATACCCTCTGCTGTTATCTCTGGTCTACTGCTCATGCTGGACATTTCGAGATTTTTATCAAGATCCAAACAAGGGCCTGTAATTTAATCAGATATCGCGACTTTTTTCTCACCGACGAGACGTGGCTCACTTTTGTCCAAATATTTTAATTGTAACTCTTCTTTTTTGTCCTCTGGTTTTCCGACTACATGAATTTAAAAAATATTTTTTTCTATAAAAGTCTATTTTTATGTATATATTTCTGTAAAGGTCTATTTTTATACTTTCATAGTGGTTTGACCCCAGTTTGGGGGTTAACTATTTGCCAATAGTTGGGACCCTAACAGGTGCTAACATATCGGGTCAGGGTGAACCTCGAAACAACAGCAATTAAGAGGTGGTTCCATGCTCATCACAGCCTCCCAATCAGAGGCGTTGCTGCCGGATGCAGTTTACCGTCATGCCCAGGACCCGCGAAATATTATCACGACATGCATATATATGTGTGTGTGTAGAAGCACTAATATATATTAGCTTTTTTTTCAAATAATTATTTTCACTATTCTTCGATTATGTCATTCTAAATACTTTTAATATTTATTTTTTAAATAATCATACGCGATACACGCTTGGGCGATCATGTCTCAGTCGATCCATCGACTGGGAAAGAAATTTTCTCGCTGTCGGTTGCCATTTCTTTCTGCGTTAAACTGGTTGCCAACCAACGCTAGGGAACCAAATCTGTCCCTGCTATTCAACCCATAGCCGGAGGGAGAAGGGATGGATTAATACATTTTTCAAGGGTATTTTCGCATAAGTGAAAGCAATGAATTCAACTACAATTCAAACTCGGCTCCCCAATTTCTCACTCCGAGCGAATGCACATTGCATCACAACGCACATCCTATTATGGTCGCCCATCTGAAAACGCTCAACGAAAAAACTGGCTAATATTTTCTGTCATTGAGCACAGAAAATTATGAATTTTCTTCGTAAATGTTTCTTCTAATACTGGACTTCAGTTTTGTGAAGCTTTGTCCACCATTTCTAGTGATAGATAACTCCAAATAAAATATTCGGCGGTACAAAAGAAATATCTCTTCTTCTTCTTCTTCTTCTTCTTCTTCTTCTTCTTCTTCTTCTTCTTCTTCTATGTAAATTTTGATTCTCGCCAACTTTCAACCGTCCACTTTTGCACTATTGATAAAGCAGGAAAGTCATCCCCTAACATAATCATGTCAGCATTAATCTACTTTAGGTGCTAAACACCTTCTTCTTCTTCTTTATGTATTATGTCCTCTCATAACGTACACGATCGTTGCTCTCCACAACTTCCTGTCTCGTGTAGCTCTTAATAAATCTTTTCTTTCTGTTATTTCTTCTAAGCCCTGTCCCACCATTCATTTACTCATACCCATTCACAGATTAACCAAATGCAGACGACAATTCTACTCCTGCAGCTTCTTCTCTCGCACTTCCCGCCTGTGGAACTCGCTTCCATATTCTTGCTTTCCTGATGGCTACAACCTCCAGGAATTTAAATGCAATGTCAATACTCATCTATTAACCACTTGAGTCTAGTTCTTTCACCACCCCGTATGTCCTTTCCTTTCTCTCCACCTTTGCAACTGTCATCACACCTGCATTCCCATCCTTCTCTTGCTCCTTTCTAACTGGTTCGTCTTCCTCTTCACTCTCTTCTACTTAATCTTTTTACTCTAATGTTGCCCCCTGCACATCAGTGGCATTACCGCCTTGCTCGGGGTGATAGGATTAAAAAATATATATATGTTATGCGTTGTTTTCATGTTTCATTGTTGCTTTCATCTCTATCTGTCATGTGTGTATCAGAAATAATTTTTCACGCACTCTTTTCTCGTTATGTAGTCAAGAAATTTCAACTGTCTCTTCCTTATGTTAAGTATAAGTTTCAGTTTTGCTTTCTTTTTCTCCAAAACTTCTTTGGCGCCCATATTTTCGGTTCACAATATGTTAAGTAGGTACTCCAATTAAATCGCTAAAAAACAGTATAGTATGAATAAAAAGGTCCAAAACTTAATAAAAACGAACTTTTTCCTTCAAAATATTTATATTATTATTAAAAGAAAAGATCAAAGTAATTTTTATTTATTTTAAAAAATTTTTAACCCTTTTAAAATGTTCAAAATTTTGGCAGAAAATTTTATTTTTATTTGAGTTAGCATTGCAGAAAATGTTACGACTGTTTACAATGGATCACGTAATTTTACGTAACTCACTTTTTTTCGGTGACAAACACATTAATTTGGAAATTCTCGCAAAAATCAAATAATTGTCGGTTTTAATGAAACTTTCAGTACTCATTTACAAATGAATGAAATAATTTTTGAAATGATTAAGTTTTTTAAATCTTGGTAAAAATATATTTTTTTTTACATCTGTTACCACACCTCCACATAAATCCATGAAATTTTAATAAATTTTAATTGTCTGCAAACTATAATTTTATTAGTTAAACGCAGGACTTATTGGGGAATATAAATCATCTTTGTTTTTTAATTTTGGAACAGTATCCGTAAGTATAAATTTTAATTGTCTTCAAACTATAATTTTATTAGTTAAACGCAGGACTCATTGAGGAATATAAATTATCTAATTTTTTTTATTTTATATTTTGGAACAGTATCCGAAAATTTGCTGCAAAGAGTAAAATAAAAAATGCAATAACACTCAGATATCATTTAATTTGATAAGCTTTTAATTGTTTGAATAAATGATAAAAATTAAAAACATTATAGTCTGAAGAAAAAAAAAATTGATAACTAATGAAATTTTAAAAGAATTGTTTTCATTTTTTTGTTATTATAATAATTTATAAAATTTAAAAATAGTTTTTAAATCTTTAAAGAACTGTTGCTATTAGATTTTTTTAGTTAAAAATTGATGATTATTTATATTCTTCTACTTCTATGTGCCATGTCCCTTCAGGAGGTAGGCGATCATGGTCCTCAACATCTACCTTTCCCTTGTAGCTCTTAACACCCTTTCTTTTGTTACGCCTTCCAAACCCTGCTATCGATCAATTTACTATAACGTTGTATGGAAAACTGAGCCCCCCCCCCCCTAAAATTGTTTAAATATTGAAAGTTTTCAAATTTTTTTTTTTTTTTTGTCAATCGGAAAGTTTATGGTGTAATCGATAAGATTGCACTGAAAAAAGTAAAAATAAATAAATATAAACATCAAATTTATAGGTGGTGCTAGTCTCTTTCAGGTCCGCCGACGAAGGATCAAGCTACTTTTAAAAATCTTGCTATTTCTAAATTGCTATGTTCATCATTTATAGCCACAAGAACTGTGTGCTTCTTAATTTCTTGTTTAAGCATATGGTCTGCCATTGATAAGTTTGAAATATAAAGTCAAATAATATGCTGTTATATTAAAAATAAAATATATCCAGAAATAATTTACGCACCCCCATATATATATCACTTATTAGATTTATTAACTACTGGATATTAATTACTTGATTTGTTTTAGTAAGACATTTTTATTGCTTGCGTATTGAAAATTGAAAAGTTTAATAAAAATCGTTCACAACCCATATTTTTAAAATAATTTTTTAAAAAAGTTTTGTAAATATGTTCATTTTTAATTAAGTACGATGTTCCATAGGGGTCATATTGATTTTAGAAGTTAACGAGCGTTTTGGATTATTTCTCTTACATGGAAAACCACAAAAACAAGCATTCATTCTGACTCAAGAGTTTTTGACCGCCATACATTTTTGATAGCTTCCAGCTGTCATTTAATCATTCGTCATCTCCGATAACACTGATATAAGAGGACTACCGTAGTTAAGAAAAGCTTTTATCATACATTTCAGGCAGTAAGCAATGTTTGAAATCAGATTAAGATAAGTTTCAATTAAAAAATTTGAATTAAATAACGTATCAGCGAGGTATATTTTATTTTTGTGCGATTTTTAAAACCGAAATTTGGCTACTATTTAAAAAAATTGTCGATCAATCAAAAATGGCAAAAAAATTGAATTTTTTTTTTTTTTGGAATCAGAAAAGTTTTTGATTGCAACCAATATAATTTCGGTTTAAAATACACCAGTGTATTTTGCTTGCTAGAATTACTAAATTTAATCACTTGGCTTTCAATTAAAGCTAATTTTAAAGCTTGAAGAAAGCTTGTTTATTTTTAAAATTTCAATTTAAATTCAGGTATCGGAAATGAGCCGAGGTATCTAAATAGTTAAGTATTCTTTTTGTAGAACAACATTTCTGTTGTTTCAAGTCTCTTCTTCGTCTTTGAGGAGATTGTCTAGCAGACAATGCGATACAGAAGAACAGATAACAGGTAACAGGAGGACAGATAACACGTAACAATTTAGTTCTCTTTTCATTGTTTCTATTGAAGTTTTATATTAATAGTCTGCTTAGATTTTAGAATTCATCTTTGACTAGCTAAATACGTTTTCGGATTTCAGTGTCACACTTTCCGTCTCTTGTTCAAACAATTCTCAGATATTTAAATTTCCACATTTGTCTGATTTGGTATCTCCGATTTGCAATTTGCACTTTGGGCTCATCCTATTGCTAACAACTATGCGATCTATCTTCTTGCAATTGTTGATGTTTAGTCCTTTCTTCTTGCTTCCTTTCACTAACTTCTGTAGAATTATTTGAAGTTTTATTTCTGTGTCTGCTATCAACAGTGCGTGGTCTGCATATGTTATTAAGATTGTGGCCATGTATAATGTATCCTGCTGGGACCACTAGTCTCACAAAATTACTTCGCTATACAGGTTGAATAAGTCCGGTGAGAAGACACATCCTTGTTTAACACACTTTCCTATTTTTTGTATATATATATATTTTTTATAATCATATCGCCCCAAGCAAGGCATTTTCTGCCACTGTTGTGCAGGGGGTTACATAAGAGAAAAGTTATGAGAAAGAGTGACAGGTTATAGGGGTGTCAGGAAGTGGGTAACAGAATGATAAGAATACTGATGAGAGTGGAGTGGACGAAGAAAAGAACATGAGAGAGAGAGGATGCCGTTTAGTGAGATAGAAGATTACTTTTGACTTTACATTTAAACTCTTGGTGATTGTAGCTGTCGGGGAAGCAAGTAAATGGAAAGGGAACTCAACAGGCAGGAAGTGCGAGAAAAGAAGCTGATGGAGTAGAATATGCGTTTACATTTTATTGGTTTCACAGTAAAAGGATGGGACCTAACTGCTAATTTTGTGGCTCGAGTAAATTTATATATAGGGGCCACCAGTGAGCTAAGTTCATCGAAGCAGAAGCCGTAAAAGTATATCTGCTGACCTCATTTTCTATCCGTATGCAGACGGTTTGCTGACACTATATGTTTTTTTGTCCATTTTCAATATAACTCGTTACTAGTTACTTTGAAGTCTTCTTTGAATAGTCAGATGTAATTTTACCTAGAAATAAACAATGCAGTTATTAATAAGAAGAGTTGAAATTAATGCATGCGAGATTTCACAGCTCAAACACCACTGCTTCATCGACAGCCTAAGAACTTTTCGGTATAACCTCGAAAATAAACTTATGACAATAAAATTTTCTTTTAATTCAAATCTGTAGTTTGTGCTTGGACGCGCGATGTGGTGTAACATGTATCGGATCAGAATGAGAAGACGAAGAACCAAGTTCGAATTCCAGTTGAATTCGTTGCATTCACTTACGCGCAAATACCCTTGGAAAAGTATTAATCTATCTCTTCTCCCCCGGCTATGGTTTAAATAACAGGACAGATTAGCTTCTATAGCCTTTGCTGGCCACCATTCTACCGCAAAAAGAAATGCAACCTACGGCGGGAAAATTTTCTGCCTAGTCAGTCATGGATCGAAAGAGACATGATCGCCCAAGCGTGTATCACGTATGACACTTAACTGAAGGCGTCAACAATGATTTAGGTGAAGAAGATGTGGAGACACATGATCACCATGTATTTATCTCGTATGGCTCTTAACTGAGTTCCTTCCTATTCTAGTGTCATCCATTCTTTACTTCAAACAGTCCTGAAATTCACAGCTAAGACCCTCCAGTCGATACACTCAAATCGGCTCGAGCTCATTCACTTTATATTCTATTTGTGAAGAAAAAATTGCCACACAGATTCTTCCGCCAAACTCACGCCCTATAATCTACCCCTCTTTCTCATAACTGTCCTCCTGTGTAGCCCCCTGCGCAACAGTGGCAGTAAAACTGCCTTGTTTGTGGTGTAATGATTTTTAAAAAATCAAGAAAAACGCCTAGAATTTGCAAACAGGAAAAGTGTTGTTTTCCATCAGGACAACGCCAGACCTTACATTTTTGGCGACCCAGAAAAAATCATTGCAGCTTGACTGGGATGTGTTACCTCACCCGCTATATCCACCAGACATTGCTCCTTTGGATTTTCATTTATTCATGTTCTTACAAAATAATCTCAATGGTTAAAAATTAACTTTTTCAGTGACATTAAAAAAATATCTTAATGAATTCTTTGCCGAGAAACCACCAAAATCTAGGAAGGACGAAATTTTCAAGTTGAAGGAAAAATGAAGAAAAGTTGTGCAACAAAATGATTCCTAAGGAAAGTTTTGTAATTTGCTTGAAGCATTGTGTATATTAGGTGTATGGTTAGATCTTGAAGGCTATCACAATGCGTTTAGTAAAATAAAAGACACACTCATAGGTACACACACACACACACGCACTCAGTACAATTAACGACAGCAGTAGTAGCGAAGGATGATCATTCGTTGAAGGGCTCGAACCACGAGCGGACGTACGTGAAAACAAGCTCTCCTACCATTCTGAAGATGAGATTTTCATCTCGAAATATTTATGAATAATAAATAGGTAATACACAACACCTTCTTTACCTTCCTTTATTTTACTAAACGCATTGTGATAACCTTCAAAACCTAACCATACACAAACTTATTCCTATTTAGTTGAATAAATATTTAATAGCATAACTTTGTTTTGCTTCAATTTCCCTTAAAATATGTATGAACTTTCCGAATAACTGAATAGTTACACTACCTCATATCAGAAATATAAGTCGGATCGTACGTCGTGAATGTACCAACAGTCCGAACAATGTAAATACTGTTTACATACACACACACACACACACATATATATATATATATATATATATATATATATATATATATATATATATCACTCTTTTTAAACATGTATATGTTTACGCATGCGTATGTGTAAATAATAGTAGAACGGAATTTCAATAAACGATTTTGAAATAATTTATTTAGCTTCATTAATATTTCGATTATTATTTTCGTTCCTCTTCTGAGGAAATGCTTCGATATTCTGCCGAAATGTAGTCAACTCGATCAAAAACGCCTTCCAAAAACAAAATCTTTAAATGGATTAAACTGAGTATTTTAATTAGCGAGGTTAACACTTACATTAATTTTTTTTCAAAAAAGAGAGATACTCACCCAGTCAGGGACTTCTGACACAGTTCGAGTTGCTCCAGTAAATGTGGTAACAATTGCATAAGGGTTTCGTCCCCAACACAACAACGAACCACATTGGATGTCTCGTGGGCTCTCGTCATGATCTTCACCCAGGATTTGTCAATATTGGAAAACCTTTTCGCTTCCTGCCAAGGAACAATTTAGCATTTTAAAATGAATATCAACAAACGAAAATAAGCAATCATGCTTATTCCTTTTATTTATTCAGTAATAGCAATGACTGGTCGCTCGTGTCTTAGTATACCAGTCTGATAGGGTGGATAGACAATCCCTATTGCAGATTCCTGATCAGGCACATTTACGTTTGTTCAACATCCGCAATGCCCCTTTTTTGTTATTAGTAAGGATTAGAAGCATATTTGAATTTATTAACCTCTTCAATATTTTCTGGGTCATATTGTATTAGAATTATTTGAAAAAAATCATTTTAATTAATTTAACTAAAAATCATTGCTAAATATTAAACACTATTTACTCTCAGTAACTATTTTGGAATAAAGTTGACGTTGCGATCATGGGCTTTGCTTGAGAATTTCTTCTTCATACCAATCTCTCAGAGCCGATGGAAGGCCTCGTCGGCCCCCACCGATTATATGATACCACCCACTCTACTACATCTCAATTGTCATAAGATAGTATCGATATAAAATAAATTTTATTGTAACCTAATTATGTACAGTACTGGATCATATGCAATATGGGCGATCTATTTCAACTGCAAAAACTATATATAAATACTATCTAAATACAAATTAGAGACATGTTATAATAGATCATTCCATCTTAAATAAATCAACTATGTTTTGCGACAATTTTTAACATCAGCTTCCTAGATCAATTACGACTGAGTAGTGAGTCCAGTTCTCATTCGGAGCAGTTACTTTCAGCCTTGTGCCACATCTAAACTATACCTCATAAATCACTATATGTGTGTGCGCACGCGCGTCAATGTGTATAAAGTAAAATATTAAAATTTACAAATTTCATTAATTTGATTAAAAAGTTGACTATTTAGATTTTCAGTCATTCTGATAAACTCTCGGGTTTAGGAATTGTCTGTGTAGAAATATTTAAATTTCAAAAATTATCTCATTTAATAAGCGTTTATAAAAGCATATCAGTGATACACGCTTGAGCGATCATGTCTCAAAAGAGACATAACTGACTGGGAAGAATATTTCCCAAAGTAGGTTGTCGTTACTTTCTTGCCAACCAGTCTACTGATTGACAGAACCCAATCTGTCCTGCTATTTAACCCATAGATGAAGGGAGAAGAGACGGATTAATACCTTTCTTAACGGTATTTGCGAGTAAATGAATGCAATGAATTCAAGTGAAATTTGAACACGGTTTTTCTATTTCCACTGCACTATAACGCACATCCCAATATAAAAGCATATATAAAATGATATCTTCTTCTTCTTCTTCTTCTTCTTCTTTTTCTTCTTCTTCTTCTTTTTTGTGCCTTGTCCTTTCAGGACGTAGGCGATCATGGCTTTCTACGTCTCCCTATCCTTGGTGGCTCTTAGTACGCTTTCTCCAGTTACTCCACGCAAGCCCCGTTCCATCATCCACCTGATTAGGTCCTTCAAATATGTTACCCGCTGCTTTTCATTGTCTCTTTTTCCTTCTATCTAGTCTGTTAGTATTAGGTTCTCCAAGCCCCTCTTCTTCATTGCATGTACCAGAATCTTTAACTGTCTTTTTCTGATGCTCAGTATTAATTTCCTTTTCGTTTCTATCTTTTCCAAAACTTCATCATTGCTCACATGCTCGATCCATGATATTCATCCATCCGTAAAACCACATTTCAGTTGCTTCAAGTTTTTTCCTTTATCTTTGATGATATTGTCCAGCATTCACTGCCATATTGAAGAGCTGACATCACATAGCAATCCAATACTCTATTCTTTGTTTCTAGAGTAAGTGTTCTGTTTCTTAATACTCTACTCAGCTTCTGGAATGCATCCTTGTGCTTTTGGATCTCAGGAATATAAATGTATAGAAACTGCTGTGTCCATAAAGTGAGGGGTCAGTTTATATATTGATTGTAATATAGAACTGATCCCCCACTTTATACCAACCATGCTTCTGTAGAACCACATTTCAGTTGCTTCAAGTTTTTTCCTTCATCTTTGATGATATTGTCCAGCATTCACTGCCATATTGAAGAGCTGACATCACATAGCAATCCAATACTCTATTCTTTGTTTCTAGCGAAATTTTCCTGCCTCAATATTCTACTCAGCTTCTGGAACGCGTCCTTTGCCATGCCAATTTGCCTTCGGATCTCTGTGTCGCACTTTCCGTTTTCTCTTAGAAATCTTCCCAGATATTTACATTTTTTATCTTGGTTTGTATCTTCCACCTGTATTTGGCATTTTGGGCTGCTCTTTTTACTGATGACCATGCATTCGGTTTTCTTGCAGTTTATTTGTAGTCCTTTCTTGTCACTCTCTTCAGCTACCTTCTGTAGGAGGTCTTGTAGTTTCCTTTCCTTGTCTGCTATCAGCACTGTATCATCTGCGTACCTTATGTTGTTCAAATTGTGGCTTCCGATGACAAATCCTGGAATAACATCTCGGGTCCTAAGAAAAGTCTCGGTGTACAAGTTGAGTAGATCTGGTGAAAAGACACATCTTTGTCTTACGCCCCATTCTATCGTTGTATATCTGTTGAATTCATTATCTGCCCGCATGCAGGCGGTTTGCTGCCAGTAGAGATTCTTGATTACTCTTATGTCCTTCCCAAATATGTCGAGGCTGCTAGACTTCGATCACAAAATATGTAGTCAGTCTTCGAAAAATATCGTGAACTTTATCTATTTTTAATAATAATAATAAGTTATTTCAACTTATTTTTCTGAGTGATTTGAAAGCACAAACCTTTTTCTTAACATTAAGTTTAGAAATAAAACAGAATTCAATGCCACGAGGAAAACAGCGGGAAACCACTCCACTATCTTTCCGAATTTGTCATAAAATGAGTTAATAAAGAAAAAGAATATATCTACACCAACCTCAAAATTTCTAGTAATGTTTGGCGATCATGACTCTCCACAATTTCATGTACTTTGTAGTTCTTTCGTTATCTTATTTAAACCGTGTTCTATCATCTAATTGATACTTAGTCCTTTCTTCTCGCTTTCCTTCACTACCTACTGTTGGGGTTCTTTTAGAATCATTTCTTCTTTTCTGATATCAACAGTGTGTCATCTGGTTTTCTTATGTTGCTAAGATTCTGGCTGTCAATATGAACTTTCCAGACAAACCAATATAATTACTGAATTCATTTTCTATCTTTATACAGGTTTGTTGTCACTATAGAATCAGAATTATTCTAATATCTTCACTGAATATCTTAAAGTAAAGGAAGTATGGAACATTTTTGTTTTGTTTGGCTTTATTTTGTTTTGTTTTTGTTTTTGTAAGGTTCATCCTGTGCAAGGCCTGGGGGCCACTCGAGATAGAGGATTACATTAAGGAGTAGTTCATACGGATAGGAGGGGAAGAAAAAGGTTAACTCTAGGCTTAGAATTAGGATGTGCGTTGTGGTGCAGTGGATATCGGCTCGGAACGAGAAATCGGGTAGCCAGTTGAATTCCTCGCATTAACTTCCGCGCAAATACCCTTACGAAAGGTATTAATCCGTATCTTCCCTCCAGTTAAGGGTTAATAAGAGAACAGATTAGATTCTATAGCCTTGAATGGCAAATGTGATAGGTATCGACTTGGCGGCACGACTCCAGCCACTTCCCCACCGACGGGATGTGGCTTCCCTTTGTCTGTTCTATAAATACTTTCATGGCTTCTACTCCAATGAACTTAAGTGTTTACTCGTGCAACCAGACTGGCAACTGAGTCTGACCCCTTCACTATTAGATCAACCAACTGCAAACGACAATTCTACTCCTGCAGCTTCTTTTCTTGCACTTCCCACCTGTGGCACACGCTTCCATATTCTTGCTTTCCTGGCGGCTACAACCTCTAAGAATTTAAATGCAATGTCAATACTCATCTCTTAACCACTTGACACTAGTTCTTTCTTCACCGCCCTGTATATCCTTTCATCTCTCCCCACCTTTGCAACTGTCATCAAACCTGTATTCTCATTCTCTTTCTCCTTTCTAACCGGTTCGTCTTTCTCTTCACTCTCTTCTATCTAATATTTTTACTCTTATATAGTCCCCTGCACATCGGTGGCGTTATCGCCTTGCTCGGGGTGATACGATTTAAAAAAAAAACTAGTCTACCGCAGAAAGCAATGGCAACCTACTGCGGGATAATCTTCTGCCCAGTCAGTCATGTGTCTTTCTTGTAAGGTTCACCCTGTGCAAGGCGCCAGGGCCACTCGGGGTAGAGGGTTACATTGAGAAGTAGTTCATATGAATAGGAGGCGAAGATGAAGGTCAATTCTAGGCCTAATGATTGTGATGATCGGGGAAACATCCTCTTGGAATTCTGTTCCATAGAGAACTGTTACACCAAAAAAATGTTTATAGAGTGAATGTGAGTGTTTTTTTTATTATGTAAAATTTATCGTACCCATCGGGAGTAAAATTGGAGAAAATGACCTATATTCATGGCTGAATATCATTTTTTGATCGGATTCGATAGAATATCGGAGGTATCAATTTCCGATATCGGGAAAAATGAGTCGTCTGAATAGATCCACTAATGTTTGAGACTAAAAATTATAATTTTACCAATTTAGAGCAAATTCTGCATCAAGAATCACGATAAAAGGGCTGAAATCCTGATCTTGATCAGACCTGATCGCATATCGGAGTATCGATTTCCGATATCGGGGAGAAATTAGAAAAAATAAGTAGCCGGTGAACTGACCAAAAGCCTAAAGAATATTTGTGTGAAGTTTGGTGAGAATCAGATAAAAATTGTGGATGTTTATAAAGGACATACAGTCAGAGAGACACACACAAACATCTTTTATATATTTTATATTTTATATATATAGATATTTTTTATAAAACACATGTATATTACGAAATAGAAGGTGACTGTATATTACTAATGTTTTTAATAAGACAACTATATGCGTTGTGGTGCAGTGGATATCGGCTTGGAACGAGAAATCGGGGAGCAGAGCTCGATATTCCAGTTTGAATTTCTTGCATTCACTTACGCGCAAATACACTTGGGAAAGGTATTAATCCGTCTCTTCCCTTCATGTATGGATTAAATAACAGGGCAGATTGGGTTCTATAGCCTTAGTCGGCAACCAGTCTACCGCAGAAAGTAGTGGCAACCTACTGCGGGATAATCTTCTGCCCAGTCAATCATGTCTCTTTCGAGACCTGATCGCCCAAGCGTGAATTGAACTTAACTGACTGATATATTTCTAAATTGAAGGTAACTGTATATTATTAAGGTTTTGGTAAGACAACTGTATATTATATATCGAAGTCAACTGTATATTACTAATGTTTTAATAAGGCAAATGCACATTGCTATATTGAATGTAACTGTATATTACTAGTTTTTTTATGAGGCAACTGTATATTGCTGTATTTAAGACAACTGTATATTATCAGGATGTGCGTTGTGGTGCATTGGATATCGGCCCGGAACGAGAAATCGGGGAGCCGTGTTCGAATTCCAGCTGAATTCATTGCATTCACTTACGCGCAAATACACTTGGGAAAGGTATTAATCCGTGTATTCCTTCCAGTTATGAGTTAAATAAGAGGACAGATTTGGTTGGCAACCAGTCTACCACAGAAAGCAATGGCAACATACTGCGGGATAATCTTCTGCCCAGTCAGTGATGTCTGTTTCGAGACATGATCGCCCAAGCGTGTATCACGTATGGCACTTAACTGACTGTATATTATTATATTTTTATTATGGCATCTGGAAATTACTCTATTAAGGTAATTTTTTTTACTAATTTTGTTTTGATAAGGCCACCAATATTACTTACGTTTCATAAGGCAACTGTATACTATTATACTGCAAGCAACTTTATATTACTAATTTTTTTAATAAAGCAGCTGTATATTACTATATTGAAAGCAACAGCATATTATTAATGTTTCCTTATTAAGTTTAAGTAAAAGTGACAAAAGGGATGTGCGTTGTGGTACAGTGGATATCGGCTCGGAGCCGAGTTCGAATTCCAGCTGAATCCATTGTATTCACTTACGCGCAAATACCCTTGGGAAAGGTATTAATCCGTCTATTCCTTCCAGTTATGGGTTAAATAACGGGACAGATTGGGTTCTATAGCCTTGGTCGGCAACCAGTCTACCGCAGAAAGCAATGGCAACCTACTGCGGGATAATCTTCTGCCCAGTCAGTCATGTCTCTTTCGAGACATGATCGCCCAAGCGTGTATCACGTATGGCACCTAAACTGACTGACTGACAAAAGTAAGGGCAATCATGATACCTTTCGTCCATTACTACTTTATTTATCTTTATTCTAGATTAGTAGTTAAGTTTCAGAAATTAAGAAATTTGCACTGTCAATTCCAAGCTTATCAATACTTGACACTTCAAAATAAGTTGACCTTCGTTACTGAACGGATAACCTGCCCCCTCTGGGAACGGAAGTTGCTCTAAACATACTTTAAAAAGCTGTAAATTAATTTCCGAAATCTTTTCTTCGGAATGTGTGGCCAGAAATGATAAAAGCTATTCACTCCTTTTCAATACACACTGATACGTGTCTATGTGCGCCTGAAAACAAGAAAAAGCCTCAATTATATACACATACATGCATATATATATATATATATATATGTGTGTGTGTGTGTGTGTGTGTGTGTGTGTGTGTGTGTGTGTGTGTGTGTGTGTGTGTGTGTGCATATATATACATTACTCTTCAGTAATGAATTGAGTTCTCCCGGTGACTGGTGTGTGTATACACCGAATATGTATAACACGCTAATATATATATATATATATACTTTCACGCTAGAGTGGCTACTGTTTTTCAAAGTCTACTCCTCCTCCAGAGTGCTCAATCAGGGTGTGAGAGCGTAAATATTGTCATCCGCAGACAGATCTGTTTCGCTTTATCACAACTCATCAGTACGAAAAAGGAGTGCCTTCTTCCAACGAACGCCATGTGGCCCAGGGGTAGAGTCGCCCACTGACGCCAATTCGGTCGGGTTTCGAGCCTGGGTTAGGGAGCAATCGGAGTCTAACCGTACTGATGAGCTGTGATACAGCGAAACAGATCTGTCTGCGGATGACAATATATATATATATATATGTGTGTGTGTGTGTGTGTGTGTGTGTGTGTGTGTGTGTGTGTGTATACTTAGCAACGATAGCCGACTGACAACAGATTGGCTCGAGTTTTGATATCGGCTGGGACCAAGTGAATGTCTAGCCACACTGATGAACTGTGATACATCGAAACAGGCCTTTGTATGGATGACTAATACACACACACATATATATATATATATATATATATATATATCCGAGTGAATAAGGAACGTAGAAAAATTTACAACGTCCAAAACATTAATTTAAAACAGTGCTAAATATATAATATTGAGCTGTGAATATTTATTATAAATTATAGTTTAGAACATGCACTATTTTTTATCCACTATATATATATATAGCCCAGAGCTAGAATCGCCGGCTGACGCCAATTTGGTCGGGTTTCAATCCTGGCTAAAAAAAGCAATCGGAGTCTAACCGTACTGATGAGCTGTGATACAGCAAAACAGATCCGTCTGCGGATGACTATAATAGATATATATATATATATAACCGAGAAAAACACAATGGTATGTTTGTACTAAAGACTATACACAACAATAAATCAAATATTTTTGAAACAACCTTTGCGATGAATTCTGTTATCAAAATATAGAAAGACTGTTTTTCAACAATTTTTTAGTCATATTGGGTTTCTGTTATTCTAAAATTGTTCAAGTGCACTTAATTTCTAGTTGGCAACTTATTTATTTTGCTCTCTCCCACTGCTCTTCTGATTCAGTGACGCTGTGTAGCATGCATTGTGGTGCAGTTGTAGCTGAGTTGTCTTAAGAGGCACATGCCAAAGAACTATCTTTTTGTAAAGAAAATAAAGAATGAAAGAAACAAAAAACGTGTCTGTGTTTTAAAAAAAAAAGAAGTAAAGAAAGAAAAATAATGTTTTTTTTTATTGTTTGTGATGTACTGAATAGGTAATGAATATATATACACCTTAATTCCCCCCTCATTGGAATGTGATCAGCTGGTGTCAGCCATAAATATTGACTAGGGCGAGGACGTTCAGAGATCCAAAGGTCTTCGACTACTGATCTACGACTATTGACTACGCCTACGTCTCATGATACTGCATACGACGAATACCGTCCATTACGTCTACTTACCAGATCGTTCTACCTGGTTACATTTGCTTAAACCACTTAACTACCTCGTATTGATATATATATATATATATATATATATATATATATATATATATATATATATATCCCTTTCCGGGACATATTAGTTTGTTTGTTGTCTTCTTTTTTTTTTTTTTTTACAGTGGTGTTCATGCTGTACAATACCCTGGAGCGACTCTATATAAAGATCTAAAGAGGTATAACTTATGTGTGGAAGATAACGGTTAACCCTAGTTTTGAACAATATTGTAGTGGTCTGAGCGAGGAAGCAGCATTTTGGAGGTTGGTTTGCACAAGACAGCGGTTTGTGAGGGGAAGCTACTTTCGTGGAACTTGAATTCCCCAAGAGAATATGAAGTGAATGAGAAGGGTTCGCTACAATGTGCATGACATGGTCGGTCTTTGTCCCGGAAGGTTAGAACTGGTGGAAGGAAAGTGTAGTTCATCTGGACACTCACCAATGAAATAGCGATAGAGCAGCAAGCAGCCTGCGATGTCTTGTCTCTTCGGAAGGGATTGTAGTGTGGAAAATAATTCACTGCCTACAAAGGCGCGGAGACGATTTTGGACTCCATCGAGACGGGAAAATGAAGGCTGGGCGGCTCCAACTTATATATAGCAGTAATATTTAATTTCTGGTCTGATCTGGTTCTTGTAAAGGTGAAGGATAGCAGGAGGAGTGAGTTACTTGAGCTGTACAGGGAACCGACTATTTTCCAAGCATCTTTGGCGAAGGATTTTATATACAGGTTCCATTTGAGGTCTGAGTTCCAATTGGCGATGGTGGAAGGTCACTAGTTTGGTCATTAATGCACTGAACGTGACCAGCCAGTTTTTCCTCGACTGAACTTCCTTCCAAGCACTGGTCATCGAGCGTTTTAAAGGTGCACCCATATAACATTGAGTCATTGGCATAGATATTCACAAATGATCGGTTCATAATCGCTGGCTGGTTATTTATGCAAAAGCGGAAGTGGTTTGAACCGAGAACCGAACCTTAGGAGACGCTCGCGTTGATCGTCTGGAACTCAGTTAATCTTTGTAAATATTTATAAACTAATTTCTTTTTCCATTTCTTCTTTCTTTCTCTTTTTTTTTTTTTTTTTTACATACAAGAACATTCTTTTTTACACAGAGACGCGTTCTTCTTGCTTTCTTTCTTTCTTTCTTTCTTTCCTACCTGTTAGGAAGGACTTTATAACTGAGAAAACTCTTCCAGTTACTTTATAGCTAGAGAGCTTGAGCAGGAACCCTTTATGTTACATCTTGTCATAAACCTTTGAAATAACTGATGCGACTCTCCTTGAGACGTGTTTGTTGTTAAGTGCTTCACTAATTCTGTGAGTAATTACAGTTAAGATATCAGCTGTGAACAAGACAGATCGAAACCCATAATGCCTGTTGTTCAAAAGGTTGTACTTATTGAAGTTATCAACAAACTACTTTTGATAAGAGAGTTTGCCGTATGTAGGAAAGAAAGAAAAGAGAAAAAGAACAGAAAGAGCGTGTTGCTGTTAAAAAATAAAAGAAAAAAAGAAAGAAAAAAGATGAAGATGTTTCTGTGTAAAAAAAGAAGCAAAGAAAAAAGGATGTGGATGCGTGTAAGAATAAGACACAAAGAAAAACAGTGTCAGTGTTAAAAAAAAAAAAAGAAATAAAAAAGAGGAAAAAAGATAGTGTCTCTGTGAAAGAAAGAAAGAAAGAAAGAAAGAAAGAAAGAAAGAAAGAAAGAACGTGTTTGTGCGTAAATAATAATAAAAGAACGAACGTGTCTGTTTGAAAGAAAGAAAGAAAGAAAGAAAGAAAAAACGTGACTGTATGTAAAAAGAAAGAAAGAAAAACTGTGCCTCTGTGTAAAAAAAAAAGAAAGTGTCTGTATGTAAAAATTAATTTAGAAAGAAAGAACGTGCATGTGTGTAACAATAAGAAAGAAAGAAAGAAAGAAAGAAAGAAAAAAAGAAAAACCGTATCCCTGTGTAAAAAAAGGAAGTCTCTATATGTAAAAAGAAAATGAGAAAGAAAGAAAAAAGGTAAAAGGAAATAAAAAAGGAAAAAGAAAGAACGTGTCTGTGTAAAAAACAAAAGGAAAAAAGAAACGAAGAAAGAAATAGTGGCAAAATTAACCTGGCATGATTCCAGGACAGTGAAAAGCTGTTCAATTTACCGACTGCTTTAACCTCAAAGAACAACCATAGCTCGATTAAACCTGTTAATAATCTTCTTTCAAAAGATTGCTTCATTATTAGACGCATCAGCCGATGAATGTGTCAAGTCATCTTTGACAATTCATTTATAGCAATGTGGCAAATGTTGCGTATAACTGTTTAGAAGGAGGAGAGAAAGGTCTGGAGAAGTAGAATATGAAAAAGAGAACAGGAGAGAAGAGCAAGAGGAGGAGTGAGAGAGAACCTTTAAAAAGAGAGGGGCAAATAGAGATAAAATCAGAACGAATAATTAGATTTTTTTATTTATATTATGAAGATATTAAGGTTGTTATTAAACAAAAGAACATGCTGTGACAATCATTCCAATATAAAAATTGTGAATGTCTTGTAAATGGACCTGCAAAATATTGCAGTTTCTTTTATTTCGGAATTTAGTCACGGTAAGCAATCTACAATTTCATCCACTAAGCACACCAGTGAGCAGACTTTCCATAATTTCACCTTGTGGGCGAGGCAGTTGTGTCGCCGAAAGCCTTTTCACATACAAGAAATACATTCAATGAACTGCTCTTTTCTTTTCTTGTTTTGTTTTTATTTAGCGGATGTTAAATACATTTTCATGTGTCAATAAATTAAACGATACATTTTCATTCATTGCATTATGCAAAAATATTGTTAAAAGATAATTTTCCCCTGTATTGTTGCATTAGCAATCATTTTAACAACGACAAAGTATTGTATATATATGTGTGTGTGTGTGTGTGTGTGTGTGTGTGTGTGTGTGTGTGTGTGTGTAAGAGAGAAAGAAATAGAGAGGCGCATTGGATATTGGCTCGGAATGAGAAATTGAAGAACTGAGTTCGAATTCCAGTTGAATTCGTTTAATTCACTTACGCGCAAATACCCTTGGGAAATACTCCCTCAAACTATGAGTTAAATAGCAGAACAGATTGGGTTCTATATAATTGGTTTGCAACAAGGCAACCTCTGGTTCTCATCGATCATTCGCTCGCCTATCCCAACCAAAGAAGCGGTGGTGAAAGCAATCAAGCGCATTGGATGCCAACTCGATCCTTGCTGAGATCTTCGTCATTGGTGAACACCGTTTGATCGAGCGACTCTTGGAACTGTTCCAATCCTTGTGGCAGAAAGAGAAACTCCTTCAGGAATACAAAGACGCCTCAATTGTTTACCTCTATAAGCGGAAAGGGAACAGAAAAGTATGCAACAACTACCTCTTTGCTCTCCATTGCTGGAAATTTGCTCACCAGATTCCTGCTGAACCGCCCAAACAGTCATCTCGAGAAATAACTGCTACCAGAGAGTCAGTATAGTCTCAGAATTAAACGCAACATTATGGACTTGATCTTCGCTGTGCGACAACTACAAGTATCAGAAACAAAACCTTGGGCTTTACACCAGCTTTGTGAGTTTGAGTTGTTGCCAGTCTAGTTGCTCGAGGAAATTCGTGTAGAGGGGACACCCGGGAGCTAACTCGTCAGAGCAGAAGCTGTGAAAATATCTGTAGAAGATAAAGACAGAAGCCACATCACGTCTATGAGGAAGTGGCTGGAGTCAAGCTGCCAAGTCGAGATCGATTACACTGCAGATTCTCCTTTGGATTTTGTCGAAAACTTAAAAATGAATAGCAGGGGCGCCCGATCAGATATGGCAATATTCAATGCACGAACGGATGGTTCATTTATGTATGTGTAAGAGGGATTCAGGCGATAAAAAAATTCCACCCCCGATACAACCTTCCGAACAGCAGATTTAGCTATTGATTCAATGTAGTCGCACCACTTGAGGTCGGCTGTGAGTTCTGAATAAGAGATGGCATACCTAAAGCCCCACCAACCGAAAATGGCCGCGCAAAAGATTTTAACCATCTGATCATTTTGCAGATTCCTTTTCTATTTTGTCACTCACCTTAGGTAGCTGTTTAGCAATATCGCCGCCAACAAAAACGGCCTCCAAGTAAACCCACAAATTTTGAACTGTCAGCCAGTTGTCGATGATCTCTGATGAATTGGATAAGTTATTCACCCACTCTTGAATAGATTTTTTGAAAGGTGCATTGTATCTATAAAAAAGCATAAAGAAACATATACATATACATTTATAAAATTGGGACAATTATTGAAATATATATATATATATATATATATATATATATATATTGATCTAAACACTTATATTTAGTTAATGCTAAAGTAAAATTAGTTTAGTAAAAGTTATTAATACTGTGAGAAGTTTAATAAACATGAATTATGAATATATTAGTAAATTCATTCCACCACTTCAGTCAGGGATAATCGGTCTAGGATTAATTTTTATAATTATAAATTGATTGTCTCCTCCACGTCTCTCTTTCGTTAATGTGAATTACAAATATATATATATATATATATATATATCCGAAAGAAATGGCTTAAAAGTCAATCCCAAACGAATTTTATTAACATAAAAAATATTAAAAATTAAATATTAAAAGTGATCAAGCCAGAGGGCACAGTGTAATTCAATTTATTTATTTACAGAGCCAATATATATTTTACATATAAAAAATTCAAATTTTACAAAAACGTGTAGCCATTTCAACGAGTGAATTTAACACTCATATTATCAGCTATAACAAAACTTAAATTTAAAAAATGAATCTGTTTCTTTCTAAGTATGTGTATGTGTGTGTGTAAAAAAAATTCTTTCTTCCTTTTCGCTACCTGGGCAACCCAATATATATAGAGAGACAGACAGACAGACAGACAGATAGACAGAAAGAAGAGTATGCGCTTCACGGAGTGCATGTATATCGGGTGTATCAAAACAATATTTTCTGCGAACTTTGCGTGTCTCTCAAATGAAGTCAATGACAAAAATCCATATAAACATATCTACGCAAATCCTTCGTTCTTGAGTTATTAAATAGGGAAAAAAACGTTTACGGTAAACGGCGCCGTGTGGCCATGTAGACTAGGTTACATTTGTCATTCTTATACATTTGTGTCTTGTTTGTCTTCATCGTTTAACTTGTTTAGTAGTGATTTAACTGAGAAGTGTTATGCTTAATGTGAGCAGACAAATATGATTTTGACACACGACCGAGTAAATGTTTATGGACGCGAGGCTTCATGGCTGTATCAGATTGCGTTTCCACACCGAAGGTAGCCGTGTCGTCCGACATTTCCTGCTGTTTATAGTCCGAATGCTGAGACAGGATCCGTGGCACTATAAACTATGACTAGAGAAAGTTCGAGATCCTTTCGTACGCCTGATCATGAAGAACATTTCAAAGACACGAAAGGTACAATACTGCGGAAGTCAATGTAAACAAAGACATAATGTAACATATCCAGCTTCAAATATCTCGTTAGTCATCAGAGATAGATTTCAGAAAAAATGGTGACTATAAAGAAACGTATACTTACAATCAGAAAGAGTCCCGTGAAAATTCTCAGATACATAATGTGGTCTTGGAATGAGTGTCTCGAAAATTTAATACTTATAAGCCGTTGGCAGTTATTGACTTATAGCGGGTTATCCATAGTTTATAGTGGATAGTCCGTTCTAGTGAAGGGTAGTTGTGTATTGTTGAAGATTGACGGAATTTGGCCTTGTTGTAGATAGCCTACTATAAGTCATCAAGGGGATATTGATTACCCCTCCTCTCCCTCTCGAGTCAGTCCATGTGTGTGTCGGTCTGCATCGGTCTGTCTGGCGATGATTTCTGTATCCGCTTTTTATATCTTATTTTTGGATCACATCAGCTCATTTGGGATTTCTCACTTGTATTTGGTTCTGGGCTTCCCATTGGCTGATAAATAAAATTTGCGTAGGCTTGCGAACTGGAAATTTAATGTTTAATTAATTTTTATTTTTCAACCGGAACATCTGCGCGAACCCGGATGCGCAATGACGACTTTTGGTCATTTACTTTTTGGTCGTGAGAGCGCAAACATCCGGTCCATCGCTTTTGCTCGGTATCACCACAGACTCTCCATGATTTCATGTCTTTGGACTATTTACCAGCCTTCTTTGTCCGTGTTCTGTTCTCGCACCCAAACCCGTTAATGTAGGCTCCTCCTGAAGTCTTTGGTGTGTCCAATGTGTGCTAGATTCTCTAAGCCCTCTTTCCCCATCATGTATCTTTGTAGTTCCTACCGTCTTTTTATAATTTACGTTCTTTTGTGTGTCAAATATAATTGTTAACACAATTAACAATTGTTAATTATTTGGCACCGCATGCTTCTCGGTGGCATATTATGCTTTTCCAGAAACCATGCTGCGGCAAAAGAAATGCAATCTTAGGTCT
Organism: Ascarosepion bandense; assembly: GCA_037127315.1. Taxonomy (NCBI): domain Eukaryota; kingdom Metazoa; phylum Mollusca; class Cephalopoda; order Sepiida; family Sepiidae; genus Ascarosepion; species Ascarosepion bandense. The sequence goes on from JBBBDQ010000414.1 coordinate 1,482,339, forward strand.
ACTTGAAGCAGAACGCTCATTTTACGAGAAGAAAAGTTACTGACAGCTATAACTATTTCAGACTGCAATTGTATTTGGTACAGAAATACAAACAATTTCACATTCTTTTATTAGAATGTTTTTATTTCCTTTGACACTTCCTAAGATTTTTTTTTATAATCGTTTCACCCCGAGCAAGGCATTCCATTGCCACTATTGCGCAGGGGGTTACATAGGAGGGAAAGTGATGAGAAAGGATGAATAGATATAGGAAATGTCAGAAGGAGGGTGATAGACGGGTAAGGATACCGAGAATGAGGGTTGGGTAGATGGTGAGAGAGTTGGGAGAATAGATGCAAATTAATGTGATATGAGGTGTCTATTGACCTTACGTTTAAACTACTGGAGATTGCAGCTGTCGGGAAAGCAGGCATGTTGAAGGGAATTCCACAGGCGGGAAGCGCGAGAAAAGAAGCTGTTGGAGTAGAAATTACGGTTACATCTTATCTGTTTCACTGTAAAAGGGTGGGACCTACAGCTGAAACACTGGTTCCCGTACAATCACCGAAGTTAAGCAACGTCGAGCCTGGTCAATATATAGATAAATGACCCTTTTACAAATACCAGATACTGTACACCTGGGTGTGCGGGTGGTTTAATGAATCATGGCTTGGAATTTTTACTCAGAGAGCCGAGTTCCAATTCCAGTTGGTTTCGTTATATTAACTTACGCCCGAATACCCTTGGGAAAGGTTTGAATCCACCTCTTCTTATCCCAGATCTGCGTTCATTAGTAAGACTGGCATCACTAACCACCCACCAAATAATTTTCAAAATCTAAAAAATATTTTCTGGATTTAAATAACATGCAAAGGGTTTATAAGTAGTAGAAAATTTCCAGCACCCATTCGGTAGAATCACACCTCTGACGTTTCAAGTCACTTCTTCATTGGTGAGGAGACTGTCCAGCGTTCGCTGCCATAGAGGTGATTAAACATTGCCAAACATTTTTGCACTTTTTCTTTGTTTCTGAAGAAATTTTCCAATTTGTTAATACTTTTCTTAGATTCTGAAAGACAACTTAGGTTATGCACCTTCGTCTCTCTGTGTTGTTACATCAACGCTTTTCTGTTAGTACACTACCTAGATTCTTACATTTTTAACTTTGAATTTCATATCCCCGAGACGTAAATCACACTCTGGACGACTATTTTATGGACAAACATATCTTCTTAATAAACCTTTCTTCTCGTCTTCTTTTACTATCTTTCAACACATTGTTATCCCCCTATTTTATGTTGCTCTCCTGTAAACACTATCGAGAAACCTTTCTACCTATCATCAGAATGGATGACGTTAGTCACCTAGAAAGCAGCACATTGCGCCTCCTCGGCCTTACTCTCTCAACCGACCTCAAATGGAAGACTACTACTAGTCGCTGTGTTTGGCCATTGTTTTTTTTTTTGTTGTTGTTTTTTGTTTTTTTCTCGTCAGTACCCATTTTGCACATTTATAAATCTGTCATTCGTTTGTGCATTGAATACTGTTGCCAGATCTGGTCGGGTGCTCCTGCTATTCATCTTGAGGTCCTCGACAAAATTCAAAGAAGGATCTGTAATGTAATCGGTCCTAACTAAGCAGCTCACTTTCAGTCACTTTCTCACCGATGTGATGTGGATTCCCTCTGTCTTTTCTGGAAGAATTTTATGGCTACTAAACTGACGAGCTTCTTTCTCTGGTGCCTCGACCACATGTGTTGGCACGTGCTACTAGATTGGCTTCATGGTCCCACCCTTTTATCGTCAAAATAGTTAAATGTAACTGCCGCTTCTACTCTAACAGTTTCTTTTCTTGCACTTCTTTGTTGTAGAACTCTATTCTGCTTGCTTGCTTCTCTGATAAGTACAATCTCTAAAAGTTTAAATACAACGTAAATTGCCATCTTTTATCTCTTTGATTCTAATTCTTTTCTTATCCTTTCTTCGACATCCACTGTACCTTGTTTTTTTTCTCTCGCTGTAATCCTTACCCCACTTGCTTGTGGTGAAATAATTATAAAATAAATAAAAATAAAAAAGATAATTCCAAATAGGCCTTTTAATACTCTTATTTTCGTCTCGTCGTATAAGTTAAATATATCCAGTAAGAAAACCCCTTTGCCTCCTTTCTATTTTGGCTCATGACCTTGTCGTCTGTTACGTCTTCTAGACTTATGGCACTACAAATAATATGAAACTTTCAAGCAATGTCTTGCTAGACGAGCACGCTAACGCGGTGTGCACGACTTTAGGTAAGTATTATATCAGGCAAGGTATTAAAAGGTCCTTACCTGTTGCTCATGAGAGCGCCTAAAATCATAAGCGAATCTTCCATCAAACTGACGATTTCGCTCGTCGAATCTCCACGAAGTAGCTGCTCCCCACGGTTCTTGAACGGAGCAAAAGTGAATTGTTTGTTGTCCCATTCTTCAGTGACTTGCTTCAACTTCGCTTCAATGTCCTTCTCTTTTTCGGCCGAAATGCAGATATCCTTAAAATACAAAGAAACACTGATGATAAAACTCTTAAAGTTGCATTGATAAAGTTCCTCAGTAGACGAAACGCGAGAGCTAAGATGAGTTATCCTTTTCTCTCTATTCATATTCTCCTTTTACAGATATACAACATTTAACATTTAAAAACAGTGATTGTAGATACACAAGTATGCCCAAATACACATTGGGTAATTTCTTATAACACATGATCATTCTAGGACTTGTGCCAACGTCTCTATCATGTCGATTAAAAAATGACGTATTATATACAATTTAAACACACGCCAGTAGCCGAGGGTGTTCAAATTAATTACTGAATGAACGATGCGTAAATGCGTGAGTAGCTACTATTTTGAAAGTCTACCATTTCTCCATAGTGCTTAATTGGCGTGCGAGAGCGTATATATATATATATATATATATATATATATATATATCAGTTTTATTATCTATCTATTTATCTATCTTTGTTTTTATATATATATATATATATATATATATATATATGTCCGAATCTATCTATCTATCTATCTATCTATCTATCTATCTATCTATCTATCTATCTGTCAATTCTTCTATCTATATCTATTTATCTATTTCTATATCTCAATTTTTCTATGTATTTCAGTTTTCATATCTACATCGTTGTTTTCTTTTTCCCCACCTATCTATTTATAAATCTATCTGTCTCAGTCAGTCCATATCTATCTATCTATCTATCTATCTATCTATCTATCTATCTATCTATCTCAGTCTTTTTTATCTATCTCAGAACAGACTGAGTCATATAGCCTTTGTTGGCGATTATTCTCAGTGGATGAAAACTCTGAATTCAAACCAGCCTGGACAGGGTTGGCTGCTATTGAGGCTGCAGTACATGTGATGCCCCTTCGACTCTAAATGGTTACTGGACCTTTGAACGTGTTCGAGCGATCTGTAATGTACATGCACTTCAGGGGAACATTGAAGTAACACATACTAAACTAATAAAACCGAAATCAATGGACAAACTTCTGCGTCTATTCGAAAAACAGGAGAAGATTGTGATAAATAATTTTTAATGACACAGTTGTCAAAGTATTTTACAATTCTTGTTACAATTATCTTTATATTAATATTAATGATAAAGAATAAATAACATGTATAAGCTTTTTATGATTTAATGTTAAAGAATAAATACTAATAATTAATTAAAAATGTATTATATAAAAATGACGTCCACAAGGCTGTGGACTCCACCCACCCGAGATTGTGTGGCCCAATGCTATACCTTGTTTAACTTATAGGGAAATCCCAGCACTCTAATTTTGTAAAGACTGGTAGTGTTGCTTGACTAGATTGAGCAAAGCAATTTAAACTGTTAAAATGCACGCCATTTTAGTGTGACATTTTATACGTGACAAAATGTCCTCCTTTTATTTATATCTAATAAAACAAATAGTACGACGCAGATGAGATCTGGCTGAAGAGGTTTCACGTAAACAACGGAAAAAAAACTTAGAAAGTTGAGAGCTTACTTCAATGTCTTCTTTGTACTTGAGTAGCGGTGCCTCCAGGATGTTTTTCAAGAGAAAGTTGTCGCCTTCGACATCAAAATTATGTCCGGTAATTTCCGTCATTCTCCGCCAATGACGATTTTTCATCGCTTTATTGCTCATGAGTTGCAGTAATGGGACAATCTCGTTGAAATCGTCAATCTTTTTCTTCAAGTCTGCATAAGCCTGCCAGTCCCTCAGAGCCCTCGGCAGCTTACGGCATCTGAAAATACCCCAGAAATATACAGTCAATTTTAGTTTGTATCATGTTGCAAAAATAATCTAAACTTATTTATAAATGGAACTTTGTCTGTGTGTGTGTATCTGTGTGTGTGCATCCGTTACCTATAGACTCCGAAACGGCTGAACTGATTTTCTTGAAAATTTACACAGTTATACTATAAGCGTCTGCGCGTGTTCTTAGCTAGGTTTTGTGTCGAGGTACCCCCGATAAATATCGAAAATCGATAATCAAAAAAATCGGGTTATAGTAGGAGTGGTCCGATTTTAATCAAATTTGATACACTCATAGACAAAGACATAAGAAACGATATTCAAAAGTTTCAAGGTTGCAGTTCTTACTATAGGGCAGAAAATCGAGAATATATATATATATATATATATATATATATATATATATAAAAGGCAAGATGTTTGTGTGTGTGTCTGTATATCTGCCTGTATGTCTGTATTTTTTTACAGCCTTTTTATTTTTGTTTTTGCTTCGAATTTGGCTCTAATAGGTATAATTGTAGTTCTTAGTCTCAACCATGAAACCATTTACTCAGAGGATTTATTTAGCGTTCAAAATTCAGTTTACGACAAAAAACACTTATTTGATATCGATACCAGAAAATCAAAATTTGACTTACATCCATTCATTTTTCTTTCAGTCTACGGTTTAGCTTTAACTACTGCTTTTTAGTTTTTCGTTCCAACGTCTAAAGAGTCTGAGCTCCAGGACCATGGATTAGTTTTAAAGCATTCATTACAGCCGAGCAACGCCGGGCTATACTGCTAGTATTTAGTAAAATAAAGAAAAGTAAATATTCTAAAAGATTTTCTATGTAAACAAAGTTTATTAAGATAGCGGCCAGCAGTCTCTCTCCCACCGGCGCGACGTGACTTCCCTGTGTCTCTTCTATAAATACTTTCACGGCTTCTGCTCCGATGAACTTAGATCACTAGTGCCCCCTAAATACGAATTTGAACGAGATACTAGATTAGCAACTAGATCCCACCCTTTTACAGTGAAACCGATAAAATGCAGCCGTAACTTCTACTCCAACAGTTTCTTTCCTCGCACTTCCCGACTGTGGAATTCTCTTCCAAACGATTGCTTCCCCGACGGCTACAATCTCCAGGAGTTTAAATGTAAGGTCAATAGACACCTCCTAACACACTAACCTGCTCCCATTCTATCAAACACTCTTCCCATCTGCCCAACCCTCATCCTCGCTATCCTTACTCATCTGTCACCTTCCTCCTGACATTCCCTATGTCTAACCACTCCTTCTCTTTACCTTCCCCTATGTAGCCCCATGCGCAATAGTGGCAGTGGAATGCCTTGCTTGGGGTGAGATGATTAAAAAAAAAAAAAAAACTTTATTAATTTTATCATTTTTATAAAACTTGATGTTATTCTCTTCTTCTTGTATGTGCCATGTCCCTTCAAGACGGAGGTGATTATGGCTTTCAACGTCTCCCTATCCTTGGTGGCTCTTAGCAAGTTTTCTCCTGTTACCCCCACCCAAACCCTGCTCTGCTATCAACCTACTCAGTCCCGTCAAGTATGCTACACGCTGCTTTCCCATGTCTCTCTTTCCCTCTGACCAGTGAGCATCAAATTCTCTAAGCCCTTTTCCCTCATTACATGTCCCGGGATCTTTAGCTGTCTTTTCCTGATGCTCAGTATTAATTTCCTTTTCGTTTCCATCCTTTCTATAGAATCACATTTCATTTTCTTCGAAATTTTCCTTGATCTTTAATGATATTGTCCAGCATTCGCTGACATATTGACGAACTGATATTACTTAACAATCCAGCACTCTCTTCTTTGATTCTAGCGAAATTTTCCCGTCTCTTTATACTTTGCTCAGCTTCTGAAACGTGTCCTTCGCCATGCCGATTCGCTTTCGTATCTCACTATCACACATTCCGTCTTCTGGTAGGACACTTCCCAAGAACTTAAATTTTTGTATCGCCGACTTGTAATTACCATTTTGGAGTCCTCTGTTTGCAGATGACCATACATTAGTTTTGTTATAGTTTATTTGTTTTCCTTTTTTTTAATTCTTTATCTACCGTGTCGGCTATCAGCATTGTATCATCTGCGTATCATATGTTGTTCAGATTGTGACCGTGGATGACGAATCCTGGCATAACTCACAGGGTCCTCAGAATAGTCTCGCTGTACAAATTGAATAGATCCGGTGAAAAGACACATCCTTGTCTAACGCCCCTTTCTATCTTTGTACATCTGCTGAATTCGTTTTTTGTTCGTATGCAGGTGGTTTGCTGCCAGTAGAGGTTCTCGATTACTTTAATGTATTTCCCAAATATGTCGAGGTTGCTGTGCATTTCTATTAATTCTTTGTGGCGTAATTTGTCGAACGCTATCGCACAATCTACAAAACATAGGTAAACGTCATTTTTCATTTGTATCACCGTTTCTGATAGCATCCTAAACATAAATATCATTTTCCTTGTTCCATTGTTTGTAACAAAACCGCACTGTTCTGGTCCTATTTCCGGCCTGATTCTGCTTCGCACTCTATTCATCAGGATTCGGACAGTGAGTTTCGTTATGTGGCTCATCAAACTGATTGTTCGGTAGAGTTCGCATTCGATTGTGCCTGGCTTCTTAGGCAGAGCTATGAAAATTGATCTGCCTAGGTCATCTGGTATTACACCACTGTGTGCAGATTTCATTTATTATTTCTGTAATTTCTCTTCTAAGGCTGTCAGTATCTCTATTACAATGCCGCCTGGTCCAGCTGCTTTGTTCCTATTCAGTTTGGCCATTGCAGCTTTCACTTCGGATTTTAATATTTCCGGTCCGTCATCATCTTGTTTTACTATTGGTTGCTCTCTCTTATCGTGGAAGAGATATTTTATATATTCTTCACATGGCTAGATTATTTCCTCTTTCTCTAATATGATCGTTCCTTCCTTGGATTTTATACATCCTGTTGAGGAGCGTGTTCTTTGTTCAGTCAGTTCCTTTATTTTTTTTATGCATTTCTCCTTTATTAGTCTTACTCAATCTCTCTACTTAGGTACATTTATTGTTGAGCCATTCCTCTTTCTCTTGTCTGCATTTGGTACTTATTTCCTTTCGTAGTTCCTTGTATTTAATTCCATGTCTTGGCATAGTTTTCTGTTTCCTTTGTTTCATGTCAAGAATCTCTTCCCGTCATCCACTCGTTTTTTTTTACTTTTGTGTTTGATTTCCTCTGGGACCACGTTGTTTGCTGATGTCACTAGTGATTCTTTGAGTGCGTTCCATTTCGGATTTCCATTTCCCATTTGTTCTTCGTATTTGTTTCTCACACTGTCCTTGTATTTTTCTGCAGATTGAGGCCATTTAGGAGCGTCTTGTATTACAGTCTGGGTGCTGCCCTCAGTTTCTATAGTCTCTGAAGTTTCACCCTTAGTTTACAGATAACTGGGAGGATTTTACTTCCACAGTCGGCACTTGGATAGGTTTTGCATTGAACTACTGAGTTTCCGAATCTTTTGTTTAGGGCTATATGATCGATTTTGTTTTTTCGTGTCGCCTCCTGGACTACTCCATTTCAATAGGCGCCTTGGTTGTTCTTGAAACCAGGTGTTAGTTGTCACCTGGTCATTCAACTTACACCACAGGACCTATTTTTCACCTCGGTCGTTGCGGATTCCTAATCCAAAGTTGCCAGTTGTCTCCTCTTCTCTCTCCTTGCCTACTTTGGCATTCAAGTCTTACATGATTATTGTGTTTTACACTGCGCCTCGACATTCTCAAGAGTGGAGGAGAAAGATGCTAAAAGGTTCTCAACTGAACTGAGAAGCACTTAAACAAAATCATTAGATTTTGGGAAGGGAGTCAGGCCAATAACATTTCAGTCTTTTTTTCATAATTAGTGTTGAATGACTATCCCCATATTTAGCAATACTTATGTACAATTGTTTAGCTATTAAATGTCAATTCAAAAATTTTGTCTGAAAAAGTAATGAATTGGCTAAGATAATGTAGAAACAGCAACAAAGGCAGAAGGAAAAATCATTGAGAATCAACATTTTAAATTCTTAAACAAAAATTATTTACTTTTTGTCACATTAAGTAAAATTACTTTTAGTGACTTTTTTGTGTTTCTGTAGTGGATACTATCAAGTGACACTTTAGAAGATAAAATGCTAAGCAATAAGGTTTGTTAGGATGGAACCATGTGACAAACTAATTCTTAACCTAATTCTGAAAGGCTTTGTTTTGTTTTTTTCTGATAACATTACAAAGAATAGTCAATTAATGAAAAGCAACACCAACAAAATTTAGTATAGATGGAGTTTGTGATGGGGTTGCATGGAAAAGGATAGTTTAATTCACCTGTCATTGTAAAATTGCATCAAAGTATATTTTGGCAGAACAGAAACTTGCATTTCAAGAATTGCAATGTGCATATAGCGTTGTTGGCGCATAGACAACTATAATAGCTATGTTGAAGTCGAGACCCGAAAGGTGTCAACATTGGCAACTCTTGCAAGCAATCCACCCCCAAATGTAATGTCTTGTATTCTTTTGGATCTTGTTAACACGGTCAAATGGGTGGAGGCATATACCAACGACTAAGAGAAAGAAAACTATAAATTCAACTATGAACTATAAATTCGAAGCATCTGTTGCCTTGTAGATCTTGTCTTTTAAACTTCTGAGTAAAAGGACAGGGTAAACTCAACTTCTTCGATGCAAAAGTAATCGATAAACACTTGCACTATTCTGCGTTGAATGTCACTATGAACACCAATTGTGAGATGGATTGCAGAGGTAATCACAGCGGTACAATATGCGCTGTATAAATCTGTTGTGGAATCTTCCCTTTTGTATATGATTTTTTTTTTTATAAGCGTTTCACCCCGAGCAAGGCATGTCACTGCCACTACTGCGCAGGGGGCTACGTAGAGTGGAGAAAGGCTGATTAAATATAGGAAATGACAGAGGGTGGGTGATAGGCGGGTAAGGATACCGAGAATGAAGGTTGGGTAGATGAGAGTGTTAGAATAGTTGGGAGTTAGTGTGATAGGAGGTGTCTATTGACCCTACATTTAAACACCTGGAAATTGTAACTGTCGGGAAAGCAGACTTGTGGAAGGGAGTTCCACAGGCGGGAAGCGTGAGAAAAGAAGCTGTTGGAGTAGAATTTACGGTTACATCTTATTTGTTTAACTGTAAAGGGTGGGACCTAGTTGCTAATCTAGTATCTCGTGTAAATTCGTGCTTAGGCGGCACCAGTGATCTAAGCTCATCGGAGCAGAAGCCATGAAAGTACTTGTAGAAGAGGCACAGGGAAGCCACATCACGCCGGTGAGAGAGCGGCTGCAGCCGGTCTGCCAAGTCAGTATCAACCACGTTACAGATCCTCCTTTGTATTTTGTCAAGAAGCCCAAGGAGAGCAGCAGGGGCATAGTCATTCCATTTGAGGTCCGCCGAAAGTGTAAGGCCAAGGAGGCGTAGTATTTTACTCTCTGGGAGGCTAGCCTGTCCCATGCTAATGGGAGGTAGATGCGATTGTCTATGGTGGTTAGTTGATAACAGCTTTGTTTTAGAGGCATTGAAATTTACTAACCATTTCCTACCCCAGGCCACTACGGATTGGAGGTCCCTTTCAAGTACGGCAGCGAGGTTCACTTTGTCGTCCAGACCTGGTTTCTGATCGATGCCAACTTGGGATCTAATGGTGTCAGGGAGATCATTAATGTAGATCAGAAAGAGCGTGGGACCTAGGATGGAACCTTGAGGGATGCCCGCGTTCGTATGGTAGTTTTGGGAGGCATGCCCATTTAATACCACCTTCAGTGTGCGGTTAGAGAGGAAAGACTGTATGAGGTCAAACAGATATCCAGTTATCCCATAGCTCCGCAGTTTGCACAAGAGGCCAGCATGCCAGACCCTGTCGAATGCTTTGGAGATATCCAAGGCAACGGTTCGGGCTTCACCATTCTTGTCGAGTGCCTGGTATATGTACTCGGTAATGGTCGTTAGCATATCAGCAGTAGACCTGGTGAAGCGAAACCCGTACTGTTTGTCAGAGAGAAGCCCGTTGGCCATAACATGCTGAATCACCTCGGCGTTGATAATGGCTTCGAAAACTTTGCCAAAGATTGGAAGGAGACTAATAGAACGGTAATTGGCGGGGTCTGAGGGTTCGCCAGAATTCTTAAATATAGGAACTACGCAGGAGGACTTCCAACAGGCAGGAAAGCAGGAAGCAGATAGGCAGAGGTTATAGAGTTTAGAGAGGACAGAGGAGAGTTCAGGGGCACATTTCTTCAGTACTATGACTGGGATTCCGTCACCGCCGCTCGCTTTGTGTGGGTCAAGTTGTGCAATTATCTTGGCGACCAGCGAGGGTGTAATGTGGACGTTATTTAGTTGAGCCTTAGTTCTGGGTGGGAAGTCTGGTGTAGGTATTCCTAACGAGTCCAGTGTCGAATTGGTTGAGAATCTACGGGCAAAGCATTCAGCCTTGTCGGCTGGGGAGGTGAGAACTTCAAATTCATTGATTAGTGGGGGTATTGAAGTCTTGTTTCTGCTGAGCACGCTTTTGCAGAGACGCCAGTAATCTTTGGAGCCAAACTCAGAGGATGCTATGCGTTGCCTAATTCTGGTAGCAAACGCCCTCTTGGCTTCGTTCAGTACCTTTTTTACACTTGTTCCGTGCTGAGGTGAAAAGGCACCTGTTTTGGTTCGACGAGCAGCTTCGATAGAGCCGGAAGAAATGGTTCCGGTGGGCAATGGCGGCCAAGCAAGCGGGTGAGAACCAGGGGGACGAATTTGGTTTTAGTTGGAATTTCCTGGCCGAGATAAAAGCATCGATGCCAGCCTTAACCCAAGAGGAGACTTCGGAGGCACAGTCTTCGACAGGAAGATCGAAGACGTTGTTCCAGGGGACGTCGCAGAGGAAGTCCCTGAACGAGTTCCAATCGGCTCTTTGGTAGCAGTATGATATTCTGCTGGTCTGGTTTTCTTGGGTAGAGTTAGTGCGGATTGATATGTTTACGGAGACTACGGCGTGGTCAGAGTTTCCGAGGGGGCAGAGTTGCCTGGTAGTGCAGGAGTCTGGGATGGAGGTAAAGCAAAGGTCGAGTAAAGAGTCCCTTCCGTTAGGGTTTTTAGAGAAACGCGTGGGGAAGTCCACCACTTGCGTTAGAGCTTGGGCTATTGAAAAGTGCATGGTGCGGATCCCAGCAAGGTCGGTGACTGAGTTTTCAAGCCACTTGGTGTGGTGGGCGTTAAAATCGCCAAACACAAATATATGGGCAGATGGGTGAGAAGGAATGGCCCTGTCGATATTAGTAGATATGCAATCAAGTACCGTACAGTCAGAGGAGGAGGGGGAGCGGTAGAGGAAGAAGAGATAGCTAACCGAGCTTAGAAGTGAGAGACGGAAGCACATGAAGGAATGATCAAGGGATTCAAGAGATGTGACCCTGGCTAGGGGGAGTTGTTCGCTGACATATACACCAAGCCCATGCATATGGACATTGGAGTCCTTCCTGAAGAGAGGAAGGTAACCAGGAACAAACAGCTCTGAAGAGGGGATAGAAGGGTCAAGGTTAGTCTCACATATAGCTAAGATATCGGGTGAGTTAGTTAGAAGGAAAGATTCTAGACTATTAAAGTTACAGCGAATACCTCGTATATTTGTGAAGGTAACGCAGATAGGTTTGGGCGATTTACGACTAGCTGGTTTAGGCTTGCTATTTTGTTTGTTTAATTTCATGCTGGTTATAGTTGTGGGTAGAGAGAGGTCTAGAGTAGGGTCAGATGGTCGTTAATTGCAGCAGGTGAAGGATGGTGAATGGCGCCGCCTGCAGCATAATGTGGCCTCGGGGTTGCCCATCGGAAATTCATGCAGGGACGCCCGTCCATGCGCGAAATGGCACTACATGAACCCCGATATTATTCAACTGTTGATCAGAGCAGCCTCTCGAGACGCTACGCAAGAGTTCGGGCTCCTAACTACCAGTCGGAAGCAGCAACCAGGAAACTGCCAACCCGGTACCCTCAGAATGAAGAGACATTGCCACCATACTCACCAACTGCAAAAAGCTTCCAGCCGAACCGACATAAAGACCGAAAAAGAGAGAGATCAACCGGGAACCCCTTCCTAAACAAGAAACAAGGCGATCACCTCTACTCCTGTCCAAAAGAAGGGGGTGGAGTGTTAGACCGGACGATAGAAGGTACTATCTACTCCAATTGATAATGGACTCGCCTGAGTGTACATATACTCCTGTCATAGAGAGAACAGCAGTTACAGTTGGTAGTTGATAGTATTCGTAGAGATCTGTTACAGTTATCGTAAAGTACCGGAACTGATACGTAAGTTACCGAGAGATACCGAACTTACCCAGTATCAGAAGTCAGACTAGCTCTGAGCTCCACTCAGCTAGAATAAGATACACGGATATACTATTTCCAACGATTTCACTTCAAGACTTGTATATATTTATTTCTTACTAATAGTATTCCTGGATTTACTAACCCACATTCAAGTTTGTATATTACGTTAAATATAACCTACTTTTCTATCTCCATGTCTGTTTTGTTGTTCATTATTTTATGCGGTCCCTTATCCAGAATCCACAGCAAAATCAATAAATGGTAACCTAACGTGTTGGTATTATTGATGGCCAGATACATCGTTTCGATTAAGTAATTACCAAGCCATCATCAGGTGTTCACTGATGGCTAATACTGAATTACTTTCTAATAATGTTCTAAGGTACCAAATAGCTTTTCTTTAAATATATGGTTGAATTTTTTAAATCATTTCACTCCATGCAAGTCAATAAAACCACGAATGCATAATGGGTTATTGAGTATGAAAGAATAATTATGTCACCCAACTAAGGCAGCAAAGCCACTAAGACGCAAGTACTTACTGAGTGTTAGAGAATATGAAAAATACTATTAAGCAGTGAAATCAATAAAAGTACAGGGTGACCCCAAAAAACGGGATTTTTTGAAGTGTGTATTGGCAAAAATGAGCAAGTGGTAGCACTGCAAAACAATAGCCTCACGAAGTAAAATATCTGTCATTTCAGTAACCATGGCTTAAGATGAATTTCTAAGGAAGTTATGGATGTCAGACGAGGCCCATTTTTATCTCACAGGTTATGTGAATAAGCAGAACTACCGTTACTGGACAGACACAAATTCAAATGAAGTTCATGAGCGCCCTTTACACTCTAGTAAGGTGACAGCATGGTGTGCTGTATCATTATATGTGATCATCGGATTTTTTTTAATGAACAGGTGATCTCAGTCACTGTCACTGCGAATCGTTACGTAGAATCATCTGAATTGAACAATTTTTCACACGTTCAAGAAACCTGGTTTTAGCAGAATGGAGCGACATTACACATTGCACAGAAATCATTGGAGTCTGTGCGAGAATTGTTTGATAACCGTGTGATCTCAAGATTCGATAATGTTCCGTGGCCCCCTAGATCGCCAGATTTGTTCATTTGTGATTGTTTTTATTGTAGGGCTATTTCAAGAGTATAGTGTACACCACTCGACCAAGTACTCTGGATCAGTTAGAACAGAGAATTCAGGATGAAATTCAGTGTATCCCAGCTGAGATGTTCCAGCGGTCAATGAGGAATCAGCAGATTTCAAGAATGCATTCGTACGTAAGGACGCCATCTACAGGACGTCATTTTTAAAAAATGAAAATTCCGTCATTGTTTCTTAAATGGCATGTTTTAAGGTTTCATTTACTTTGAATAAAATATTTTTCTTCCATCACTCTTGGTTTTATCGGATTGTTAAAAATTTCCCATTTTTTGGGGTACCCTTTACAAGAATTAAGAAGGTGCAAGATAACGACTGACATTGCATTTAAATTTTTGGAGATCAAAGCTGGAAGAAAGATTTTTTTAATCGTTTCACCCCAAGCAAGGCGGTATCACCACTGATGCGCAGGGGGCTATATAAAAGTAAAACTTTAGACACAAGGAGAGTGAAGAGAAAGATGAACCAAGTACAGAGGGTGTCAGAGAATGGACAACAGAAGGATGTGAACACAGAAGTGAAGACAGTTACGAAGGTAGAGAGAAAAGAAAAGAACAAGATATACGGGGTGATGTAGAAAGAACTGGAGTCAAGTGGATACGAGATGAGTATTGACATTGCATTTAAATTCCTGGAGGTTGTAGCCGTCAGGAATGCAAGTATATGGAAGGGATTTCTACAGGCGGGAAGTGCGAGGAAAGAAGCTGATGGAGTAGAATTGTCGGCTCCATTTGGTAGATCTGGGTGGGACCCAGTTGCCAGTCTGGTTGCACGAGAAAATTCATTTGGCAGGAACACCAGTGACCCAAGTTCGTCGGAGCAGAAGCCATGGAAATATTTGTAGAATAGACAGAGAGAAACCACATCACACCCGTGAGAAAGTGGCTGGAGTCGTGCTGCCAAGTCGGGACTTATCACATTATAGATTCTCCATTGGAGCCTGTCGAGAACACTAAGATGAACAGCAAGAGCGCCTGACCATATATGACAGCAGTACTCTATACACGGATCCACAAGCGATTCACATCTAGCCATTTCAACTGTAAAAATGACGAGACCAAGCTGCCAATCTAGTACTGCGCTTAAATTCATAAAGTCTATTAAATGCAACAAAATATTTTCTTGTTACTAACTTTTGCACATGTAAAGAAAAATTTTGGAACTGAAATAAATTATTGACAATAATGATAAAGAATGTCGTATCTCGAGTAAAAATGGCTATTCACCTGGTTTGGAAATCCTGTAGTTCTGTATTAATCGTGTCAATGTTGAGGTCTGACCACAGAATATCCTGATAACCGTTTACAGAATCAATGACGTTGTTGTAAAGTCCATAGAGCTTCTGCAATAGCTTCAACTCTTTACTGATCTGCAGCAGCTGTTGGTACTGTGTGACAGGCAGGCCAAACAGTTCTTCACCCTGCGTATATGTAACGTACTTCCGGTACAGATTGTCAAAATTGTTCTGAAATAGAATTAATCGATCCGATGCGTCTCGCGGATCGATACCTGATACCATCGGACCAGACTGAAAAAGCAAGAAAAAACTTTAATTCAAAATTTTAAAGTGTGTATAAAAATACAGACTGAATGTTATAAGGCAAGTAGTACGGCCCATTCAAATTTAGGTGTACGTTTCTTACGATCACTGAAGTTAAACAACGTCGAGACTGGTCAGTGCCTAGATGGGTGACCGCTTGAGAATACCAGGTAATGTATGTTTTTGATGTGCAGGTGGTGTAATAGATAACGTCTCGGAAACTGCAGACTTTAGTTCGAAATTCAGTAGAGTTCGTCATATGCACTTACGCGCAAATATCCTCAGGAAAGGTCTGAATCCACCTCTTTTTCCTCAACTATGGGTTAATTAATAAGAATTGTATCAGTACATCAACATTATCTCGAAAACAATTCTGATAATCGTACTATCTAAATATATAAGCTGCAAAAGGTGAAATAAAATCGTAAGCTGTAAAATCAAATGAAAAACATTACAATTTTTAATTTGAAATTGAAGCCTTTCTTTTTTCCAAATATCTAACTAATATTTCGTGATATTTAGTAATGTTTATGGAGGCATGGTCTAGATTGATGAGTCGGGGAGCTGTGCTCGAATTTCAATTTAGTTCATAACATTCACTTACGAGCTAATATTCTTAGCAAAAATATGAGTCCATCTCTTCTCCACCCACCACCGCTATAAGCAAAACCCAGGACAGAGTCATTTCCATGGCCTTGGGAGGCAACTAGTCCAAAAGAAAGAAAACTCTGGATTAAAACTGCATACAGCCATGACGAACGACATATCCTGCATCTAAAGAAAGGATCGTACGCATTGACTCAATGATCTCGACTACAGTTGACTCCTTTTTAACAATGTTTTCATTGAAATTTTCCTCATAGAAATTTGAATATCAATATTTACATACTATTCTTTTATGGAATTTACCCCAAGCAAGGCAGTAAAGCCACGAAGACAAGTAATTACAAGGTGTGAAAAAAAAATGAGAAAAAAACATTATGAAGAGCAAAGACAATAGAAGAGTAATTAGAAGACAGTAAATGACGATTGACGTTGCATTAAAAAAAATAACATGTTAATATCTTGGCTAAAGTTAACTGCTTGAATATCATTTCTTAGGTTTGCCCTTGAAATAATTAAGCAAAATATTTTTTTCTGAATTAAATTATATGAGCTTGAGTAGGTTTCACCGATTTCGGAAGTGGCTGCAGATTTTGAACACCATATTGAAAATATTGGTTGATTTTATTTTTGATATCAATCACTCTGGGTTATTTTTTTGCCTAAATTTAATATATTGTGAACAATTTCTTGGGTTCAACTAAGTACGTTATCAACGCAATTGTGTGCCTTCAGCTACAGATAAAATGTAGTGTTAGTAATTTTCTTATAAATATGTCTTCTCAGTATTTGTTTATACGAGGGTCATTCAATAAATAAGGTGAATTTTTCGGTATAAAGACTTCTAATACAGATAGAAGCTTACTTTTTCTTTTTTTTTTCAACGTAGTCTCCCAGCAGTGTCACACACTTTTCCCATCTATGCACATGCTTCAGTATTCCCTCAGCGTAAAAATCTTTGGACTGATGTCTCAGCCAATCGTTCTTAGCACTTTTGACTTTATCATCACTTTCAAACTTCTTTAAACAATTTAGCCCACTTGTATACATGTTTTGTCTGAAACATGTGGCACTATATACAGTTGACATTCTCCTACGAATTTCAACTGGTTTGCACCCTTCAGCAACCAAAAATTTGATAACCGACCTCTGTTCAATCTTGGAGCATGCTTCTTGGTCGGCCATCTTTGTTAATCTCTAAAATTCTCAAAGTTTTTTTTTCAATTTGATAAAATGATTAAATCCCTTTTAAAAAAAGTAAAGGAAAATCTTTTTTTAAAAAAAAGTAAGCTTCTATCTGTATTAGAAGTCCTTATGCCGAAAAATTCACCTTATTTATTGAATGACCCTCGTATAAAAATGAATTGCTGGCATGTTTACTGTAAAAATGTCTTTTTATACTTTAATAGTGTTTTGGTTTTGCTTAGGGATTCACGATTTGCCCAAAACTGGACGCTAATATGTGCTACCACTCCGGATCAGGGTAACGCTGCGAACAATAGCAATTAAGAGGTAGGCCCAGGTTCAATCAAAAGCTCTAATTTCTTTTATCAGTGGACTTGCTGTCGGAGGCAGTTTATCATTATACCCAATACTTTATTGAAAATTGAATCATTGCATGTATATACGATGATTTGTAGAAATGTTCGAGAGATTTAAATATACACGCAAAGCAAATGTGCCAACATTTCCTCTAACTTTTAAATGCAGTGTATAATGGTAGTGCTTCAAAATTCGACAAAATTCTTTACATACATTTTTGAATAAATATACTTAAAAAAGGTAAGAACCCATCTACTCTCCCCACACCCAACTAGCAGTGTTGAATACGATATTTTGCCTTGAGGTGACAACCAGTCTCGGAGAATGAAAGCAGCTAGCCTGAAGAAGGATAGCCAACGTCAGGCTGACCTTTTCTAAACAAACCATTGCTGTTCCGGTTGTAGCTGTCTAGCTATGGGGTCATTTGAAGAGTATTTCCTAACAGGTAGTTCCCTGAAAATAGTCGCTAACTGCCACTTATTCAAGACCCTAACAACTAACGCAGGCGTCTCCAAGTTGTTGCTTCTCGAACACTCTTTTTACTTTACAAAAATTATCTGTTTAAGAGTATACTCCGACGCGGATGTGCGTTGTGGTACAGTGGATATCAGCTCGGAACGAGGAATCGGGGAGCCGATTTCGAAATCCAGTTGAATTTCTTGCATTCACTTGCACACAAATACCCTTGGGAAAGGTATTTATCCGTCTCTTCCCTCCAGTTATGGGGCAAATAACATGACAGATTGAATTCTATAGCCTTGGCTGGCAACTAATCTACCGCAAAAAGTAATGGCAAACTACTGCGGTATAATCATCTGCCCAGTCAGTCATGTCCCTTTCGGCACATTATTGTCCAAGCGCGTTTCACGTATAGCACTGATTTGTGAATATCTATGCTGCAGATACGAATATGGGTGCATCTCGAAAGCTTTAGACAACCAGAAATTGGCTGCTGATCTGACCTTGATCAAACATCTCAGTGGAGAATAAACTGACTCGTTACTATCCAATATATGCCGATCCGATCCTGAACTTGACCGCCTATTTAGACTTAAACTCAAGCCAGATCTCGTGGAAATCGTAAATACGATCAATCGCTAAAGATTCAGAAAAAAAATGATTGGTTTCCTTTACTGTTCCAGTAAGTACCTAACCCTTCCTGCTATCATCTACCATTTCAACAGCCAAGTCAAGCCAAAAATTGAATACTGTTGCCATATATGAGCAGGAGCTAACCAATTTTCATTTTCCAGTCTCTTTCGCACTCTATGACGACACCACCGTTTACTCTCGCCTCGGTCAAAAATCTGCTGAGGCTGACAAAGGAACCTCGCTGTCGAGCTTGAAAAGGACCTCCAATCTGTAGTGGACTGGGGTAAGAAATGGCTCGTACATTTTAATGCTTCCAAAACGAAGCTGCTATCTATTAACTATCATAAACAATAGCTCCTAAACCCCACCCCATTATCATGGATCCGGCTAGCCTCCCTGAGAGCAAAACATTACGTCTCCTTGGTCTCACACTCTCAGCGGACCTCAAGTGGAATCGAATCCATAGCTGAATCCGCTGTTAAAAAGGTTGGTTAACTGTGCAGGGTCAGGAAGTTTTTCCCGTCTGAATCCATTCTACACATATATAAATCTACCATTCGCCCGTGTATTGAATACTTCTGCTGCTATTCACCTCGGGGTTCTTCACAAAATGCAAGGGAGAATCTGTAATATGATCCATACCGACTTGTCAGCTCGGCTGCAGTCGCTCTCACTGGCGTGACGTGGCTTTCCTGTGCCTCTTCTACAAATACTTTCACGGCTTCTTCTCCAATGAACTTAGCTCACTGGTGCCCTCTAGATATGAATTTACACGAGTTACTAGATTAGCAACTAGGCCCCACCCTTTTACAGTGAAACCGATAAAATGTAACCGCAATTTCTACTCTAACAGATTCTTTTCTCGCATTTCCCGCCTGTGAAATTCCCTTCCATATACTTTCTTCCCCAACAGCTACAATCTTTAAATGTAAAGTTAATAGACATCTCCTATCTCACTAACTTGCATCCTTTCTCTCAAGCTCTTTTTTTTCCATTCACTCCACCCCCATTACACCGGTATTCTCATCCGTCTATTACTCTCCTCTTGACATCCTTATAACTAACCCCTCTATCTCATGACATTCCTCTATGTAATCCCCAGCACAACATTGGTAGTAAAACTGCCTTGCTTGGGTGAAATGATTATAAAAAATATGCAAAAGTGTCTCTATGCATTTGTGAGTTTGAGTTTTATTTAATGGTATACCAACCTCTCAAAAAGTTGGGGTTTTAAGTTAATGTTTTAATGTTCGCTTATAGTAAGAAAGTTGATTTAGCCAAGTTTTGATTGAAATATTTTGCTTTTATTCTCTTTTATTTTAGAAAACTGAAAATGTCTTCTAGTTTTGTATTCAAAAATGTTTTGCTGGGAATAATGTTTTCCGTCGAAAATGTATTATGGTAATAATTTTTTCTTTCAAAAATGTATTGTTGGTAATATTTTTCCTTCAAAAATGTACAATTTTCTATAAAAGTCTATTTTTATGTATATATTTCTGTAAAAATGTATTTTTATACTTTCATAGTGTTTTGACCCAAGTTTGGAGGTTAACTATTTGCCTATAGCTGGAACCCTAACAGGGGCTAACACTGCGGATCAAGGTAGAGTTGGAAACAATAGCAATTAAGAGGTAGTTCCATGCTCCTCACAATCTCCCAATCAGCGGCCTTGCTGCCGGATGCAATTTACCGTTATGCCCAGGACCATTTGTGAGTGATAAATCATGTTCCACACTACAACCCATTTTTCACATAAGGAACGTCGTAAATCTCTCGCTGCCCTGTCGCCATTTTGTTTTTGGTAAAACCAACTTTATTTTTAGTTTCACCTGTTCTGACCTTCAGTTAAAACCCAACATCAGTTCTTTTGTATTCCATTAGTGAGATGTAAGTTTCTTACGATCAGTTTCTTCCCACGAACGGCTGCTTTGTGGAACCAACTCCTAACAGGATGCTTCCCCGACTAATATAATCTTCTTTCGTAAGTCTTGGGTTAACCGTTATCTTCCTCCCATATCCGCATAAGCTATGCCTTTTTCACTAACTCGAGTGACTCCCGGGCCTTGTACAGGGTGAACATCATTGTTTTTAAAAAGGTATCGCCAAAACGACCCCAATGGGTTACAGGACGAGACATGAAATCAGCCAACAAAACAACTTCTTTGAAAGACATGGAATGTCTAAAAAGTATCATTTTCATTAGTATATTTTGGGAGTTTCATCTCATATCGTTCAATAAACACGCTTAATTTTGAAAAGGTAATTTACTACTTTTCAAAATGGATTGGTGTGAAAAGAAATCTGTCGTTTGCTTCAGTGAAATGTAAAATTATGTAGCTACGTTTCGAAATGGTTTGTGTATAACAAAACAAAAATGTCGTCTGCTCCATGAATTATGAAATTATGTAACTATAGAGTAGAATTGGGTCGTAATGGAAACGTATCAGACTGTTAATAAGTCTTATAAATTTATTGAAGCCTATCCTAATTACAAAAGCATCCACAATTAATGAGATTTTAGACATTTTTCTTGTAAGATTAATTTCATGGATGTATTTTTCGAATTTATTTCTTTTTATTGAAAAAAAAAGATTTAGTTTCTCCAAAGTCGTTCCATTGTTTGTAAAGTTGAACCGTCTCTTTCAGTGCTGACAATGAGGGAATTAGTATTTTGTTCATGCTATCTGGGCTAGAACGATTGGTTGGATACTAAATTCTTTTCTCAGTTAACCATTGTAGCATAACAATTATTTTTTTCTGGATAAAACAGAATTAAAGAAGTGGATACGTTCTACTTCCAATGATATAAATACCCAAATCAATATAAACATCTCAGTCGGGATTTAAATTTTTTTGGCCGATTTTGTACTTTTTTGGGGGGCTGATATTGATTAGGAGCTGATGTGCAGATAGCGTAAAAAGTGAAAACAGCATGCTGGGTTCAAAATCAGGCAAGAGTTTTTCGTTCTGTTTTACCAAATGGCTCCAAATGGACGTCATCCTTAGAACGATAGAACTTTAGTGAAACTTTTTGGAACGACTCCATTTTTTTTTTAATTATATTTTATTAATCTTCAATTCTTTTTTAAAAATTCGGGACGAAGACACTTGTTTTTTTGTTTGTTTGTTTTTTTTCAGAACGATTCTGGAGCAATAAAATAACCTGGGTCCCTGCTTTGTACTGAGGCACTTGGATAAGTGATGAGTGTGCTAAATAAGAAGAGTAGACCGGCTGGCTTGCCTTTAGAGGGAGCCAATCTAGTAGACAATCGACTCGAAATGTGAAATCATACCGAAGAAATATGATCTCAGTCAAGCTTTCTTAATCCACACCTTCTATTACCGAGGCTGTATTATATTTTGTACAAATAAAATACTAACGTGTTAATGAAATAATTAGGCAACTTCATATTAATTAATAAGTCATTAATAGCCAGAATTAGTAGATGTTCGAAGAAATCTAAGGCAATTCTTTTTCTAAATCCACAAAAGTTGAACACCCATTCTTTTAAAGTTAGTCAGTTAAGTGCCATACGTGATACACGCTTGGGTGATCATGTCTTGAAAGAGACATGACTGACTGGGTAAAAGACTATCCCGCAGTAGGTTGCCATTGCTTTCTCTTTGGTAGACTGCAGTAGACTGGTTGCCAGCCAAGGCTATAGAACCCAATTTGTCCTGTTATTTAACCCATAACTGGAAGGAAGAGACTGATTAATACCTTTCCCAAGGGTATTTGCGCGTAAGTGAATACAACGAATTCAACTGGAATTTGAAATCGGCTCCCCGATTTCTCGTTCCGAGACGATATCCACTGCACCATAACGCATTTACGGATGCTTAAAAAGATGCATTTTTCGTTTCTAGCCGAATAGAAAATCAATGCGTCTACTGTCGAACTTGTGCAGCAATTTGATCGAAACTTCAATCTTGCTCTGAAATGATTAGATCGAACACAGGTTCCCGTACAATCATAGAAGTTAAGCAACGTCGAGCTTGGTCTGTATCTAGAAGAGTGATTGCTTGGAAATACTATGTGCTATAAGCTTGGATGTGTTAGTGGTGTAATGGATAATGGCTAGAAATTGTAAATCTGAGTGCCTGGTTCTAATCTTACTTGTGTTTGTTATAGTCACCTTTTCTACTTCTAACTATAGGTTAATTAGTAAGACGCGTACAATTAAATCGTTATTATTATATAATTTAAAGTCCTTACATTCTAAAAATATTTTCTGACTTTAAATAAATCGCAAAGGATTGGTAAAATTAAGCAAATAACTAATCTACCGTTTTTATTTTTAATTGGTTCCTATAAAAATTAAATTTCAGGATTATTTCGCTTTTTCTCGAAGAATAGACTAATGCTGTAAAAGTTTTGAGATGAGTAAAAATACCATTATTAACATTTTGGGCCTGTCTAAAAGGGACTTTTGGTATGACTAAAATATTTTGTTTTTCTTTTAAAGTACATTTCTTTATCAATTCATTATTTATTCTCAACACATAGCAATCCTAAAATTAAAAATCAATTAATTAAATTAATATTAAGTCTATTGATTAATATAAGCCTATTGGTTAACTTATATCTTTTAATCTATTTTGTATTATGATATAAATTATATTAATTTAACTCATTGATTTTCAATTTTAGGATTGTTATGTGTTAAGAGTACATGAAATGTGGTTCTACAAAAGGATGCCGCGGGTACCATGGACCAACCTGTGAGCAACAACGAGGTTTTGGATAGTCTGAAAAGAAAAATGCTCAACATAAGAAAGAGGCAATTGAAATTTCTGGGACACGTGATGAGAAAGGTTGAATTAGAGAATTTGATACTCACAAGGCGGATAGAGGAAAAAGGGTGACAGGGGAAAATAGCGCGTGACATACTTGATTGGTTTAAATAAATGAATGGTAGAGCAGAGTTTGGGAGAAATAACAAGACAAAATATATTAAGAGTTGCAAGAGACAGGAAAATGTGGAGGGCCATGATTACATACGTCCTAAAAAGACACGGCACATAAAAGAAGACTCTCAATCTAACATGCTTTATTTTTATTAAAGCTTCTTCAGAGACCGAGAAAAAAATGAAGAAAAAAAAACAAGAGACATCGGTATGTTGTGGTTTAGGGTTAGTTCTTATTGGTCAGATATGTGTCACTTGTATTAAATCTACAGATAATTTTTAAATATACAATACTGTGCAAAAGTATTAGGACAAGAACAATTTTATCTTTTATGAGGCATCAAAATAAAGTTTAAAATCACCCCTGTTCTAACACTTTTGGGCACTACCGGTAGTGTGCAAAAGTATTAGAACAGGGGTGATTTTCATAAAAACCTCAATAAAATTCAAATATAGGGTGAAAAGCCAAACCTCTGTAAGAATTATTTAACTAAAAAGAAAGAGGAAGGAATGCTTCGGAATTTAAACTGGCCCCCACAAAGCCCTGATTTCAATCCTATTGAACGTCCATGGGATAAAAAATTGATAAATCTAATGTTACTTCGCAAGATACACTTTGGGAACAAATACATGCTGCTTGGCAGGAGAAACTATTAGATACATTGAAGAAGCTTGTGATGTCAATGCCTGACAGAATGAAGGCTGTGATCAAAGCAAAAGCATTAAAACATTAAATTTATTTTGTAACAAGTATTTTTTCTTGCTAAAGCATTTGTTTAATAAATCAAATAAAATTACTTTAATTAAATTGTTTATTTTCTGTCAATATGTCTCATAAAAGATAAATTAGTTCTTGTCCTAATACTTTTGCACAGTACTGTATGTGTGTTGAATATTTTAGATGGTAAAGTGCATAATAGTGTATATGTACGTTTTTGTAGAAACGCTTGTCTGTTTAGCTGATGTTGAACGGTAACGTTACTTAACATATGAGTATATGTGTGTGTGTATTAATACACATGTCACAAGCATTAAAGCAATGGTTCCTTTTTAAATATATGTGTGAGGAATATGCAACCAAATACAAAATCATCGCAACATCTCGCTACAATTCATTCCAGCATTTCAACGATCTAATTGAAAAATATATCTACAGACTTTTTCTCACACTCATACACATCTAAACTTATTTATAAATGGAACTTTGTCTGTGTGTGCCTGTGTCTGTGTGTGTGTGTCCCCGTCACCTATAGACTCCGAAGCGGCTAAACCGATTTTCTTGAAAATTTACACACTTGTACTATAAGCGTCTGCGAGTGTTTTTAGTTAGGTTTTGTGTCACGGTACCCCCGATAAATACTGAAAATTGATAATCAAAAAAATCGGGTTATAGAAGGAGTGGTCTGATTTTACACTCATAGACAAAGACATAAGAAACGATATTCAGAAGTTTCAAGGTTGCAGTTCTTACAATAGTGCAGAAAATCGATAATATATATATATATATATATATATATATATATATATATATATATATATATCAAAGGTAAGATGTTTGTTTGTGTGTCTGTTTATCTGCCTGTATGTCTGTATTTTTTTTTTCAGCCCTTTTATTTTAGGTTTTTGTTTTGGGTTTGGCTCTAAGTAGGTATAATTGTAGTTCTTAGTCTCAATCATGATACCATTTTCTCAGAGGACTTATTTAGCCTTCAAAATTCAGTTTACGACGAAAAAAACTTATTTGATATCGATACCAGGAAATCAAAATTTGACTTACATCCATTCATTTTTCTTTCAGTCTACGGTTTAGCTTTAACTGTAAACAACTATTGCTTTTTAGTCTTTCGTGCCAACGTCCAAATATTCTGAGCTCCAGGACCATGGATTAGTTTTAAAGCTTTTATTACAGCCGAGCAACGCCGGGCTATACTGCTAGTACACGTATACACATATATTAAGTAACGTTACTGTTTAACATACACTTAATCAGCCCAGCGTTTCTACACAATCATACTCATAGACTATCATGCAAAATCCAAAATATTCCACGTACATACATTTCAAAATTAACTATTTCTTTAATACACGTGACATTTTTTGACCAATAAGAACTAACCTTAAATCACAACATAGCAGTACACTGTGTCTTTTTTCTTCATTTTTTTTTCTGTCTCTGAAGCTTTAATAGAAGTTTAATAGATGTTAAATTAAGGTTTTTTCTATTTATTCTGTTTTCTTTATTCTATAATATATTTTAATAATAGTAAAAACTAATAGAATAATAATCCACAGTTCGTTGCATTTATTTTTAAAACTGCTCGATACGTAGTAGAGCAATATTTTCAGTAATATTTTTATTATTGGCATTTATAATAGAAACGTTTTTCATCGCTACACAAGAGATGTCGGGTTTTGGTACTATCAATAGTCTGTTAAGTGCCATACGTGATACACGCTTTGGGGGGTCATGTCCCGAAAAAGACCTAACTGACTGGGCAGAAGATTATCCCGCAGTAGCTTGCCATTGCATTTTGCGGTAGACTGGTTGCCAGCCATGGCTATAGAACCCAATCTGTTCTATTATTTAACCCATAACTGGAACAGTCAGATTGATACTTTTCCCAAGGGTATTTGTGCGTAAGTGAAGGCAAGGAATTCAACTAGAATTCGAACTCGGCACCCCGATTTGTCGTTCCAAGTCGATATCCACTGAACTACAACGCACATCCACTATCAATAGTAACTCATCGAAACACAGCAGCTCTTGTGTAGCGGTGAAAGATATTTTTATTATGAATATCAATAATAAAAATATTACCACTCTATAATATATGTGTGTATGTGTGCTTGTGTGTGTGTGTGCGCGCGCGTGTGTGTGTGCATGTGTGTATGTGCATGTGTATGTTTGTGATTCTGGTATTACTGGTCAAAAGAAAAGAAACATGTAATCATTTCAATTTTTCTGTCTTCTATATTTTTTCCGTTTTGTTTTTTGTTTGAAGTTTTCGGTACCTTATCGTAGTCTTCGTAAAAATCTTTGCAGTCCTGCACAAAGACCTTGACATTGGTGATAAGTTCGTGTCTGAAATCAGGTTGTAGTTCCAGTAGGTGGCTGGCCACCTGGGAAGCCTGGACCTGAAGCTTTTCCCAGGAGTAACGTAAAGTGTCGCAGGGATCAGTTTCCTCTCGTGCTACGGGTAGTTTGTGTTTGTTTAACATGGCGTAAGATTCCTGAAAGACCATAAAAAGCATTGCAAATAAAATAAATGAACAAATACGTCTCATTTACTCGAGCGAAAATTTTAAAAAAGTGTTAAATAACGAAGAGCTGTTATCTCGACAGTAAAAGTTATAATGGAATCATAGAGAATCATCAAATGTAGGCATGCAATAAGTTTTCTTATAAAAGCTGTAAAAAAGAAATTAAATTAATACAAAGTTTTAAGCGCAAATATCCTTGAAGAAGATATTAATCTGTCTCTTCCTTCCACTTATGGGTTAAATAATAGAACAGATTGGGTTCTGTAGCCTTGGTCGGCAACCAGTCTACCGCAGAAAGTAATGGCAACCTACTGCGGGATAATCTTCTGCCCAGTCAGCCATGTATCTTTCGATACATGATCACCCAAGCGTGTATCACGTATGGCACTTAACTGACTGACTGAATATAATAGTTGAACATATGATTAAGGTCTCTACTGGGCATAAAGTGGAGGATCAGTTTTATATTGTTATGAAGTAATAAACTGATCCCCCACTATTACTATATAATAATATAATACATATCTGCCCTTTTTAGCTATGAGTCAAATAACAAGACAGATTGTGTTCTATAGCTTTGGTCGGCAACCAGTCTACCGCAGAAAGCAATGGCAACCTACTGCGGGATAATCTTCTGCCCAGTCAGCCATGTATCTTTCGATACATGATCACCCAAACGTGTATCACGTATGGGATTTAACTGACTGACCACTGCAGTATGTAGATTATGGTTTACTTCCACTTCATCTACTTAAAATTTCCTTTTTAATTTGGTGGTATTTCATTGTGATAGAATAAAGTTTCTAATTTCTTTCGTTTTCTTTCTCAAAAATCATCATCCAATCATCCGTAGGTTCGAGGTTTGTTTGAAGTGCGATTTTTTGCAAATTTGTTAGACTGTTCTAGCAGAGAATTATCTTTTACCTTCTTACGATCTTGACACATAAAAACGATCAACATCAGCCTTAGGATGATGTATGTGTAACTTTCTTGATTTTACATACATTCGCTTAATGTCACTTATGGCTAAGAATGAAGGAGAGGCTCAAGAAATGTGCTTCTACAGAAGGATGATAAGGATATCTTGGGCCGAGCACGTAAGCAACGACGAGGTGTTGGAGAAGATGCAAACGAGAAGAAAACTCATACTTAACATCAGGAAGAAACAACTGAGGTTCCTGGGGCACGTAACGAGGACGGTAGGCCTGGAGAATCTAATACTCACAGGACTGATAGAAGGAAAGAACAGCGCGACTGATAGAAGAAAGCAGCACTATACATATTTGTTAGACTTGAGCAAATGGATGGCGGATCAGATTTGGGAGAGATACCAAGAGGCAAAATATTAAGAACAATAGGGAACAGGGGAAAATGGAAATCAATGATCGGCTACGTCCTGAAGGGACACGGCACATGAAGAAGATGATTAATTTCAAGATGTTCAAACTCTATTGCACCACAGTGAATTTATGACTGATATCCTGTTTTTTTAATTAAACTCTGTATTTACCACTAGATGCATACGCCTGCGATATACTTTTCTTTCAATAAAATTTCATCGCACACACACACACACACACACACACACACACACACACACACACATATATATATATATATATATATATATAAGCATGCGGTGTAGATATAGAAGAATACAAAGGATAACTCTCTAAGAGAGTTCTAAATATATATGTATATAAATACACATAGAGCAAATATAAGAAAGAATTAAGGCAGACACGTTATTTCATGGTAAATCGGAAGAATAAGTCTATTTCAGGTGAACCATCAACAGCTTCCGTCTTTATTGTACGGAAGATTTCACACGAATCTCTTAGTCACTGCAGATAGTAATTCGTGTAAAATCTTCTGTACAATAAAGACGGAAGCTAATGATGGTTCGCGTGAAATAGGCCTATTCTTCCGATTCACCATGAAATAACGTGTCTGTCTTAATTTTTTCTTATATATATATATATATATATATATATATATATATATATATATTCCCTTTGTAAACGAATTATTACGTGACCAACGTTTCTACTATAAGTGGTGTCTTCAGGCGATTTGCAATAATTGCAAATCGCCTAAAGACAACACTCATGGTAGAAACCTAGGTCGCGTAATAACTCGCTTACAAATGGAAATATTAAAAAGTTCTACAATATAATTGTGTTGAACACTTTTTAATACAAATGTGCACTGGTCTAACCTTATTACGACTAAAAACTAAGTAATTAAACAATCAATATATATATATATATATATATATATATATATATATATATATATTAATTCAGATACTTCAATCCAAGAGAAAAAAGCAGGAAGGTAAATTCCAAAAAACCCGATCCTAATTAATATTAAAAATTTATTTTAATATTAAAAAATGATAGAGGAAGAGAGCTCCATGTAATAAAATATTACAGAGCAAATATATATTAAAAAAGGATTAATTCAAAGATGTTGAATGGCCATTTCGATATGAAGATCCCCACGGGGGACGACACATCACCTCAGCAACAGAAAAAACCTTTCAGAAACTGGAGAAAAATTAGTCTACTTTTCCTTTTTAAATAGATTGCAAAGTAATTAAAAAATAAATAATAAAATAAAATAAAAATAAAAATAAAGGGAAAGAAAAAGAACAAGAAAACGAAAAAGAAAAAGATAGAATAAAAAAAAAATTGACATCGTCTGGGTTCGCAAAAAAAAGGGAGAATGTAACTAAAAATTAACAGACAGCCGTGTTAAATCGACCTAAGTTTAAGCAACACGGAAAAAAGGTGGTAAGAGAGATAAAAGAAGGAAGGGAGGGAAAAAGAAAGAAACTAAAGAAAAAAATTTTTTAAATATTACAGACGCTGGACAAATTCAAAAACCTAATTTCCCCAAAACGTTGAAGTATTAGAAAAAGGCCTTTACTTAAAAAGGCATAATTATTAATAAAAGGGAATAAAAAGATATAGGATTTAAAATAAAATTATTTTAAAAAAATTAGGTCATTTGAAATTAAACTAAATAAAGACAACACTAGGTTAAAAAAAAAAAATTAATTACAATTATTATATACATACCTATAGAAGTACACACATACATACATATATATACACACACAATTCTACGAATAAGAATACATATATATATATACACATACACACACATACATTCAATTTATTACACACTTATATACATATACATGCGCATACACACACATATATGTGTGTACACACCTATATACAAAAAATTCATATACACACAATATACATGTGTACACATACATGCACACATATACACACACACACACACGCACATATATATATATATATATATATATATATATAAAAAATTAAAATTAAAATTAAAAATTTTTTTTTAAATATTAAAAAGATTATAGAAAAATTTAGAATTTAAAAATTAAAAATTAGAAGTTAAAATCCGCCCTATGGCGGCACTTGTTTATAAATTCCCTCCTAAAGTTCAAAAGTAACTTTTAAAAAGTTCAAAAGTTACTTTTGAACTTTAGGATGGAATTTATAAACAAGTGCCGCCATAGGGCGGATTTTAACTTCTAATTTTTAATTTTTAAATTCTAAATTTTTCTATAATTTTTTTAATATTTTTAAAAAAATTTTAATTTTTTTTTTTTTATGTATATGTGTATGTTTGTGTGTGGATGTGCATATTTGTATATATATGTATATATATATATATATATGTATATATGTATTTATGTATGTGGGCTATATGTAATTTTGAAAAGAATTTTTTAGCTATTTAAATGCTCCTTTTCATAATATTCATTAATATGTATGTGTGTGAGTGCATATGGAATATATATATATATATATGTGCGTGTGTGTGTGTGTGTGTGTGTATATGTGTGCATGTATGTGTACACATGTATATTGTGTGTATATGAATTTTTTGTATATAGGTGTGTACACACATATATGTGTGTGTATGCGCATGTATATGTATATAAGTGTGTAATAAATTGAATGTATGTGTGTGTATGTGTATATATATATATGTATTCTTATTCGTAGAATTGTGTGTGTATATATATGTATGTATGTGTGTACTTCTATAGGTATGTATATAATAATTGTAATTAATTTTTTTTTTTTAACCTAGTGTTGTCTTTATTTAGTTTAATTTCAAATGACCTAATTTTTTTTAAAATAATTTTATTTTAAATCCTATATCTTTTTATTCCCTTTTATTAATAATTATGCCTTTTTAAGTAAAGGCCTTTTTCTAATACTTCAACGTTTTGGGGAAATTAGGTTTTTGAATTTGTCCAGCGTCTGTAATATTTAAAAAATTTTTTTCTTTAGTTTCTTTCTTTTTCCCTCCCTTCCTTCTTTTATCTCTCTTACCACCTTTTTTCCGTGTTGCTTAAACTTAGGTCGATTTAACACGGCTGTCTGTTAATTTTTAGTTACATTCTCCCTTTTTTTTGGAAGCCAGACGATGTCAATTTTTTTTTTTATTCTATCTTTTTCTTTTTCTTTTTCGTTTTCTTTTTCTTTTTCTTTCCCTTTATTTTTATTTTTATTTTATTTTATTATTTATTTTTTAATTACTTTGCAATCTATTTAAAAAGGAAAAGTAGACTAATTTTTCTCCAGTTTCTGAAAGGTTTTTTCTGTTGCTGAGGTGATGTGTCGTCCCCCGTGGGGATCTTCATATCGAAATGGCCATTCAACATCTTTGAATTAATCCTTTTTTAATAATATATATATATATATATATATATATATATATATATATATATACGCATTTAACTTTAGCTTGTGTTTTTGCGTAAGTATATATTTAATTCTGTTTATATGTTCATACATTGAAATATGATTATGTCTATCCCGACCCAATTCATCCAAGACCAGTAGCGTTATGAATTCGCCTTGACTGTATCCAATATGTAGCAATTTAGTCTGTTTTAAAGTTAACGGACAAACTGACAAGTCGATAAAGGCTAAATTTTGTAATTTGTGTATATATATATATGCGTGGGTGTATTAATCTGTATATGTGTCTGTTTGCTTGTGTTTGTACATATACTCGTCTATTTTTCCATGTGTGAATGTTTGTAGGTTTATTTATGTATGAGTTCTTTCTCATCCCTGTTTAAAAATATGAATAACTTTCTAAATCTACTAAATTGTTAAACTAAATTTCTTTTTTAATTTCGCAACAAGAAGATATAATTAATTAAGTAGATATAATTGTTAACCAATAATTGCTGATCCCAATTTAATTGCTTGTTTTTAACCTTTTAAACCCATTCAATTTAAAATAACCACATCACTTGACAAGACACAAGAAGTGCGAAACAAAATAGCTACTTTTGTAGTGATATTGTAACATATCCATGTTATAATTTCTGAATATTTATATATATATATATATATATATATATATATATATATATATATATCAACATGCCTTGTGGGCATAGAAGAATCCAAAGGAGTATCCTTTACATATAATGGTAAGATAACTCTCTATGAGAGCTCTAGACATATATGCATGTAAATACATATAGAGCAAATATAAGAAAAATTAAGACAGACGCGTTATTTCATGGTAATTCGGAAGTATAGGCCTATTTCAGGCGAGCCTTCTTCAGCTTCCGTCTTTATTCAACGAAGGATTCAATCCTTCGTTGAATAAAGACGGAAGCTGAAGAAGGCTCGCCTGAAATAGGCCTATACTTCCGAATTACCATGAAATAACGCGTCTGTCTTAATTTTTCTTTAATATATATATATATATATATATATATATATATATATATATATATATATATATGCTGTATTAGTTATTTTTAAAGAATTATGCTTTAATTTGATTTGTTTCATCTTCATCGGTGAAGTGGATCTGAATCGGAAATCGTTTATGTCGTGGCTAGATTCTTCAGTTTAATCTCTTGGAAAAACATTATTTCGTATCTCCTTTATTTTAGCTTGAAGCCTATCCTCTGACATATTATATATTCCCACAGATGTTAAAGACAAGTTTATTCTCAGCCGGACGTCAACCGGATACTTTTAGTCCTCAAAAACTTTTATGATTATAATTATTATTTTTATTATTATTATTATTCATAAGATATTATGTTGACTTTTAGAGAACAATTATCAAGAATGTTTTCTTCTTGTTTGTTTATTTCGATTTGGTTAAAAGCATATACAACCCAATAATTTAATGCCAACAAACTTTTACAATAGACTTGTATGAATAGAATATATAAGTAAGAAATAAGTTTGTAGATCAGGTTTCATTGAAGTATTTTTGAAAAATAATTTTTGTTGAGAGTCAAATGTTTTTTCCTTAAAAGTCTATTGCTGGTAATATTTTTTTTTCAAAAATGTATTCCTAGAATTTTCAAAATATGTCTATTTTTATACATTCATAGTGTTTGGACCCCAGTTTGGTGGTTAACTCTTTCGCTATAGCTGGGTCACTAACAGATGCTAACACTGCTGGTCAGGGTGGACCTGTGAACAACAGCAATTAGGAAGTGGTTTCATGATTCTCACAATCTCCCAATCAGAGGCCTAGCTGTTGGATGCAGTTTATCGTCCTCTTGTTTGTTCCGGGTTTAAGCCAGTATCACATTGTCACACCAGTTCTCGTACTATCACCGGTTAAGTAACGTCGAGCCTAGTCAGTACTATGGTGGGTAACTGCTTGAGAATATCGGGTACTGTAAAATTGAATGTGCAGGGTATGTAATGCGTAACAGCTCTACAGTGGAGACCCTAGTTCTAATTCCAGGAATATAGCTTTTAACGAAGACCTGGTAGAGTAAATCGCAGAAATGTATCCACCAGCAACTCACGATGCCTTTTTTGTGGTTAGCGAGCTCGGGACGATTTCCAAGAATCTTTCTGCCTAGCATCACGCTTTAGGTACGCCTGACACGATTTGGAGTGTACGGATGGCGTCTTTGCTTGAAACGGATGTAAGCGCCGAGTAAAGTGTCTGTAAAGTGCGGAAAGACACTAAAATGTAATGATCTGGCCAAAACATTTAAGAGTCAGAGTGGATGTCAAATATAATAATAATAATAATGATAATAATAATAATAATAATAATAATTTTTTCAGGCAAATATTATGCATAATAATATGGATCCAAAATGCAGGTTTTGTGATAAACACCAAGAAACAATAGACCACCTAATCTCAGGCTGTTCTGTGCTTGCCCCAAATGAATATAAAAATCGCCACGATAGAGTTGGGCAATATTTACATTGGGCAATGTGCAAACATTATGGAAAAGCTGTAAACAAACACTGGTATGAACATCACCCAGCACCGGTTACAGAAATAGAAGATGTAACCATTCTATGGGATTACACCATCTACACAGACAGAAAAATTGAAGCAAACAGGCCAGACATTATTGTTAAAAACCAGAAGAAGAAAACTTGTCTATTAATTGATATGGCTTGTCCAGCGGGTTGTAACATAGCAATCAAGGAATTTGAAAAACTGTCAAAATATAAAGACCTGGAAATTGAAATAGAAAAAATGTGGAAATTGAAAACAAGAGTTGTGCCAGTGATAGTAGGTGCACTTGGAATGATAAAAAATGGAACAAAACAACATATTGAAAGAATCCCTGGAAACCCCAGCTTAAGAGATATACAAAAAATTGTCTTATTAAGTACAGCCCACACACTAAGGAAAACTTTATCTATGTAATGCTGGGGATGATAGGGAAGATAGAAAAACATGAAGTGGAGCCATAACAACACGTCACTACCTGCCTTAGGTCTCCCCGCAGACTTGGTTGGTAGTGAGACCAAAGCAGAAATCGAAATATGATGAAAAATGACATAATAATAATTTCAACTTAACAAGACAGAATGAGTCAATTTAACAAGACAGAATGTGGTTTTAAAATAGCCCAAAAGAAAATAAGCCATCTATTTCAATGAATGACTTAAAGTTGTATGCTAAGAATGATAATGAGCTAGGTCTTCTTCAAACTGTAAAATGCTTCAGTGAAGACATTGGAATGAAATTCAATTTGAAAAGCTTTTGAAGTTTTACGTGGATCGCTACAATAAACACCCTCAATTAGCTTAGACCCTGCTGTAACAATAAACGATTTAGAGCCAGAAGAAGCTTATAAATACGTAGGTGCAAATGAGAGTGACAAAATTCACCATAAAAAATGAAAGAAATAGTGCGTAAAGAGTACTATAGAAGGCTACGAATGATATTAAAAACTGAATTAAATTCACAGAATAGAGTAATGGCCATTAATAGCCTTGCAATCCCAGTTGTCCAATATAGCTTCAACATCTTAAACTGGACTCTAAACGACATCAGACGAATGGATTCTAAGACAAGAAGGCTTCTTTCTAAGCATAAGATGCATCATCCAAAAGGCTGATGTAGACCGTCTATACATACCCCTTAAAGAAGGTGGAAGATATCTTATTCAGCTAGAATTTTCATACAAGACAACAACTATTGGCTTACTAACATACATAGAAACAACGAAGGACTGGATCATACAATTACTTAAACAACATGAAAACAGAAAAAATATTCAATAATGAAAGAAGGCAGTAAATACTAACAAGATTTAAATTTAGTAGATTCTATTGAAAAGCAAAACAGAAGCAAGAAACCAATTATATGAAAAAGAAAGCCAAGGATAAAGCCCTTGAACAGATGAAACAACGTTGGCAAGACAAACCTTTGCATGGCCAATATCCAGAACGTGCTAATAGATCTAATGTTGATAACGTTAATACTCATCGATGGTTACATGCATCTGGATTAAAGTCTGAAACTGAAGTCTTTATTCTTACAGCACAAGACCAAAATCTTTTCACTAGGAACTTTCAAGCAAGTATTAGACATAATAATGTGGATCCCAAATGCAGGTTCTCTGATAAATACCAAGAAAAAATAGACCATCTATCTCAAGATGTTCTGTACTTACCCCAAATGAATATAAAAATTGTCACGATAGAGAGGGGCAATATTTACATTGGACAATGTGCAAACACTATGAAAAGTATGTAAACAAACACTGGTATAAACATCACCCAGCACTGGTTACAGAAATAGAAGATGTCACCATTCTATGGGATTACACCATCTACACAGACAGAAAAACTGAAGCAAATAGGCCGGGCATTATTGTTAAAAACCGGAAAGAAAAACCTTGCCTAATAATGGCTTGTCCAGCGGATTGTAACATAGCAACCAAGGAATTCGAAAAACTGTCAAAGTATAAGGATCTGGAAATTGAAATTAAAAAAATATGTGGAAATTGAAAACAAGAATCGTGCCAGTGATTATAGGTGCACTTGGAATGATAAAAAATGGAACAAAACAACACATTGAAAGAATCCCTGGAAACCCCAGCTTAAGAGATATACAAAAAATTGTCTTGTTAAATACAACCCACACACTAAGTAGAACTTTGTCTATGTAACGCTAGGGATGCTAGGGGAGATAGAAAAAAACATGAAATGGAGCCATAACAACACATCACAACCTGCCTTAGGTCTTCCCGCAGACTTGGAAGATAGTGCGACCAAAGCGAAAATCTAAATATGATGAAAAATGACAAAATAATAATAATAATAATAATAATAATAATAATAATAATAATAATAATAATAATGTGTTAACCCAAAATTCAGATTCTGTGATAAATATCCAGAAACAATTGACCACCTTGTACCAATTTTCATTGTGTTAGTAGCCACTGAATATGAAACTCGGCTTCATATACTGAGCCAATATCTGCACTGGAAAATGCGCAACTAAGATATGCAATGGATATCGGCTTGGAACGAGAATTCGGGAAGCCGAGTTCGAATTCCAGTCGTATTCCTTGCATTCACTTACGCGCTAATACCCTAGGGAAAGGTATTAATCCGTCTCTTCCCTCCAATTATGGGTTAAATAATAGAACAGATTGGGTTCTGTAGCCTTGGTCGGCAACCAGTCTACCGCAGAAAGCAGTGGCAACCTACTGCGGGATAATCTTCTGCCCACCCAGTCATGTCTCTTTCGAGACATGATCGCTCAAGCGTGTATCACGTATGGCACAACTGACTGACTTACGGGAAGGAAACCGCAAGAAACTGGTATTGCTCAGCTCCTGTTAGAAGGATAGAATCTGTCACAATTTTATGAGAGTTTACAATTTACACAGACAGAACAATCAAATTTAACCGCCCAGACATCGTCATCAAAGACCACAAGAGCAGAATATTGACAAGGTAGTCTCTGCAGATAGTAATGCATGTTTAATGATCTTCAAAATACTACCAAAATACAAGGATCTTGAATTGAGAATCTAAATAAAAATGTGGCATAGGAGAAGATCAGTTGTTCCAGTTGTAGTTGAAGACCTCGGATTAATTAGAAACGGTTCTAGTCGAAGGGATTTCTGGTAGTAAACACTTTAAAGAAATACAAGTAACTGTTCTAACAATTACAGCTCACACATAATAATACCGTTATGTAAGTAAAATGTGTAGAATTTTTTTTTTTTACAAAAATAGCAGTCGAAATATTATATATTCTTTTGGTCGAGGTTGTACTTTGCTTGGAGGTGTATTTTTAAAATGTTAGTGAGTGTAGAATGCCGCTGGCAAAGCTAGAATTTTATTTTGACGATCAAGGTCAAAGAAGTTAGCACCCGAAAAATAACAAAACGCACCTGGGGCTGCCAGGCCCCAATAAGGACACCTATTTAAGGGAAGTCAGTCGTCAGTCAACAGAACATTTTGGCAGTCGAGTTCAGAGAGAGAACCAGCAATCATCAACTCGTGTGCATGTCTGCCGATGACCAAACGCCTACTGCACACAAAACGTCACTGAAGAAAAAAGAATATAAAAACTATTGCATATTTTTATATATTTAATTCGGCATTTTTTATTAGCAAAGCCGAGATCTTCAATTTTGGGTCCAAAAGTATTCTTCCTCAAATTGATATGCAACAATATCATAAAGCCATTTTTTACCTTAGATCTCTGGTTGAGACACGGAAGGAAATGTGTATGCAATAGAAATCAATTGAAATAACTAAGAAGAAGGAAAAGAAGAAGAAAAAGAAGAAAAAGAAGAAGAGACAGAAAATAAAATAAAGTTTGGAATAAAATGATGTAAAATAAAACAATATATTTTAGATACGCCCTAATATTTTCTGCGGAATCCTTCTGTTGGTCAGCTCCAAAGATTTTTAAAATAAAATTAATCTGTCAATTCGAAAACTGAAGTAAGCCGACATTTTATTTCATGTCTAATCCCTACAAAAATTATAAAATTTGTTATTAATGCCATATTTAAATACATATACAGTGTCCCCCGGGAAGACTGTTAAATATGCTAGAAATGAACAGAAGTTTAACAAATAAGATTCTTGGCTGTCAGTCTCACCTCGATGGGTCCAATGCTCATGTCGATTCGTATTTCATTCTCCCTAATCTCCTTTAGCGCCGCCATACAGTGTCGGATGTCGTCTAAGTCCTTAATGGGACGAGACAGTCGCTTACCAAGATCTTCAATGAAGGCAAAGTTCTCTTCCATATCAGTTCTGTACTTGATATTACAGGCGCGACCATAATGTAGACGCCAGGACTTAGTCTCTGTCAGTAATCCCACTTTTAAATCTTCTGTTTAAAGAGAAGCAAAAAACAAAGTCGCACAAGCATTAAATGAAGGTTTATTGAGAGAGTGTTCTCGTTTTTGTTTTGTTTTTTGTTTGTTTGTTTTGTTTTAAACGAGTTCAATAAGATTCGATCTGTGTTATTTTTTACCAAGCTAATATATTTTTGAGGTGTGCATTATGGTGCAGTGGATATCGATTCGGAACGACAAATCGGGGAGCCGAGTTCGAATTCCAGTTGAATTCCTTGCTATTCACTTATATGCAAATACTCTTGGGGAATGTATTAATCTGTCTCTTCCCTCCAATTTATGGGTTAAATCTTCTGCCCAGTCAGCCATGTCTCTTTCGAGACTTGATCGCCCAAAGCGGGTATCACGTATGGCACTTAACTGACAATATATTTTTACATCGTATCCTTCAAGAAGCAGGGGTTAACAATTTTCATGGGGAGTTTTGTTTATGATCTTGGAATTAACATGTATATGTAAAAAATATAGTGGAGTCGTTCTTTATTTTACCTTCGCTTTATTTTACCTTGAAACCTTTTCACTTAGGTTACAACCGAAGTCGAAAGAGTCCTATATATGCTGCTATTAATCCATAGTTAGGTTTCAAAATGTTATTTAAAACCAAAACCTTTTCCGGATTGTTTACTGTTCCAAGTGGTTCTCAAGCTAAGTGTTGACTGGACTCAGCGTTGCTTAACTCGATCGAACAAGAGAACTAGTGCTTGAAGTAACCCTCGACCGTTAATCTAAGGGAGTATTGGATTGAACATTTGGGCAAACTATTTTTCCAGGCGGTAACATTTCTGAAATATTTACACTTATTATCATTAAGATAAAAAATCTTAAACAGCCTCGTCAAATCGAGACTTTAACAGGGATGTCATTCATGATGCCAAACCCGTTTAGAAATATCTAAACTGTCAGGTGCATCTAACCACTTTATCAGACCAATGATTAAAAATGTCTTTGAGCCAGTAAAAACACTGGATCTTAGTGAAAACCACATTTCTTCAAACATTGGGAACTGACGCTACTGAATCACAAATAAAAAAACTGTAGCAAATGATAGAAACCAAACCATTTAATGATTTTCAACAGCAGTAACTACTAAAATGGATATCACATGCAACTTACTGATTTGATTGATTCGTTTTCTACGGCTTATCAACTCTTCACAGGCTATTTAAAGCCAGAATATTTTTTAGATTGTAACGTTTTTTAGAAAATAATGGTTTAGTGATACATGTCTTACTAATTAATCCATGAATTGGGGGGAGAAGAAGTGGAGTATACCTTTCCTAAGATTATTTGCACGTAAGTGAATTTAACGAACCCAATTGAAATTGGAACCCTGTCTAACAATTCCAATCTATCATCCATTACATCACTCGTACATCTCAGCTTACAACACCTGGTATTCCAAAGCGGTCACCCATCTAGGTATTGACCAGGCTCGACGTTGATTAACTTCGATGATTGTACGGGAACCGGTGTTTCAAAGTCAGTTAGCCTTAAATTACACCTGAACTCGAACACAAAATAATGACAAGATGTTGACACTCTACTTCAAACAAAAGGTTAGTAAGGAAACCCCCGTCAATTCTGAAAAGAGCGATAACAGCTACTGGACTTGAGAAAGCTATTTTCTTGAAAATTCGTTTTAAGAGAATTCTTTTTATACTTTAACCTACAGCAGCAAAAGCTCCTCGGTCAAAGAATACCGAATGTTTCCTTTTAAGGAAACTGATAATGCTAACATTGACAGAGAGCGGCGAGTTATTGATTTATCTTATCTAGATTGTCTATATTTCTCAGATGAGCTCTTATAATTATTTAGATTGTTGGGTCTGTTGTACTCATCTTTATTGACACATTCACGACGTTTCGGCCGTTGTACGCCTTCTTCAGGTGATTGGAATTTTGAGATTTTATCCACTGGGTCATGTGACCTTGAGAAGATCAGCGTATAAATTTTGAGGATTTATAAACCTAATTTCTCAGTTAACAATTTTTACCAGAGCTTACATTACAATCTCGATTTGTGTAATTGTTTTTCCTTCTAGCACTCCGTATTACTGGTTTCAATATTGTGTCCATTTTTATGCTTGAGCATCTTAGGAGAATTTTATGGCATAGCATATGCGCTGATTCCTTAATTTTTCGTATTTTCCAGTAATGTTCTCTATCTCTTATTTCAATTTCATCCCGGGAGGGGAGACAATTAATAAAATGTTTGGTTGACCCAGTAAATAAAAGCGTTAGTTGGATCCAGTGACTTGACCAAAAGAGTCGTGGGTTCAATACCTGGTTACAATAAGATAAGTGTGTCATAAGATAGCTTTGTCATCTAAAAGTGGCATGATTCATGGAACGAGTATAATCTACCCACTAAACTCCAACCACCTGAAGAAGCCCGGAACGTACAACGGTCGAAAAATCTGGAATATGGCAACAAAGATGAGGACAACAGTAAATAAATGTCTAGGCTTGTAAGTAAGTTTGCCCCTGAAAACAATTTCCGGTATATAGGTCGATAACTAAAATTCACACGGATGTATAGATATGTAAAATTCGCTCACCTGTGTACATAGCAATAGGCCCAACATCGTAATATTCTGGCTCTTTTATTATTTCAGTCTCCAATTCTTCATGGTAACGTATTTTGGTTTCGAATTCCGATAGTCGGGGATCATCTTTGAGAAACTGTTCAAGATCTTTCTCACGATCCAGTTCCCAAATTGGCCGGTAATGATCAAATTGTTCCAAGGCGATCGTTACTTCCTAAAAGCATATATATGATTGATAAATGATAAGATATAACGATAAGTTTTACTATCTAGAGTAAAAGTTCTCAATATCAGGGTTACAGCAAAAGTGAGGACACTGGTGTCAACACCGAGGGAAGAGAGGCTGTTTCATGCTTGATCACAATCTTTAGGTATCAAGATTGCGCTAAAGTACGAAATAGACTGTCACCACTTGGTTTTGACATCAGTATCCACAATTATATATATATATATATATATGTGTGTGTGTGTGTGTGTGTGTGTGTGTGTGTGTACGTTCGTGGATGAGTGGAGGTATAAAAATTTAAATGTAAATGAAATATATCTGTTAAAAGACAATATAAATAACGACTAACGAGAAACTGTTCTTTGCCAACGCGTATCGTCCTCTCATGGACTTTATCAAGGTTAATCTAAGGATTTTATTTTGCAGCATGTACACTACCGGCCATAATTATTAGGATACCCCAGTGTTTGAAAAAAAATGTTGTATTTCATACTATTTTTAGTATTTATTGCCAGATTCTTATCTTTTCTGCCTAATTTTTGTGTAAATTGTTGTTAATTATCAAATTTAGGTTTGGTATATTAGGGCTTTGGTTATATGTAGGAATTCTAAGACCGGCCATGTTTGTTTTTTTTTATTTTATTGTTCTCTGTCATTCCCTTGCTAACTGGACACATGGCTTGGAGGTGATCCCCCCCTCCATCACACTACTGTCTGTTACTGCTTACTTAAGGTAACTTAATCTCTCCAGAACTCTCCAGAACTGTATAGAAGAAACAAAAAGAAGATAATTTTTGAAATTTTCTTAACTTTTTTTCTGTCAGCCAGCCTGCAACTTGGTGAGTTTAGCCAGTGTGATCTTATTTTTTGAATTATTTATTTATTTATTTATTTTGATTTGTATTTTGATTTGTATTTTTTATTTTATTTTTTTCGGTTCTTATCTTTTCTGCCTAATTTTTGTGTAAATTGTTGTTAATTATCAAATTTAGGTTTGACTTATACTAAGTTAAAACTTAATTAACTTCAGTCACACGTTTATTCTTTTTTTTAATTCGAGTAGATAGTACCTTCTATCGCCCGGTCTCACACTCCACCCCCTTCTTTTGGACAGGAGTAGAGGTGATCGCCTTGTTTCTTGTTTAGGAAGGGGTTCCCGGTTCATCTCTCTCTTTTTCGGTCTTTATGTCGGTTCGGCTGGAAGCTTTTTGCAGTTGGTGAGTATGGTGGCAAAGTCTCTTCATTCTGAGGGTACCGGGTTGGCAGTTTCCTGGTTGTGCATCCGACTGGTAGTTAGGAGCCCGAACTCTTGCGTAGCGTCTCGAGAGGCTGCTCTGATCAACAGTTGAATAATATCGGGGTTCCTGTAGTGCCATTTCGCGCATGGACGGGCGTCCCTGCATGAATTTCCGATGGGCAACCCCGAGGCCACATTATGCTGCAGGCGGCGCCATTCTCCATCCTTCACCTGCTGCAATTAACGACCATCTGACCCTACTCTAGACCTCTCTCTATCCACAACTACAACCAACATGAAATTTAACAAACAAAATAGCAAGCCTAAACCAGCTAGTCGTAAATCGCCCAAACCTATCTGCGTTACCTTCACAAATATACGAGGTATTCGCAGTAACTTTAATAGTGTAGAGTCTTTCCTTCTAACTAACTCACCCGATATCTTAGCTATATGTGAGACTAACCTTGACCCTTCTATCCCCTCTTCAGAGCTGTTCGTTCCCGGTTACCTTCCTCTCTTCAGGAAGGACTCCAATGTCCATATGCATGGGCTTGGTGTATATGTCAGCGAACAACTCCCCCTAGCCAGGGTCACATCTCTTGAATCCCCTGATCATTCCTTCATGTGCTTCCGTCTCTCACTTCTAAGCTCGGTTAGCTATCTCTTCTTCCTCTACCGCTCCCCCTCCTCCTCTGACTGTACGTTACTTGATTGCATCTCGACTAACATCGACAGGGCCATTTCTTCTCACCCATCTGCCCATATATTTGTGTTTGGCGATTTTAACGCCCACCACACCAAGTGGCTTGAAAACTCAGTCACCGACCTTGCTGGGATCCGCACCATGCACTTTTCAATAGCCCAAGCTCTAACGCAAGTGGTGGACTTCCCCACGCGTTTCTCTAAAAACCCTAACGGAAGGGACTCTTTACTCGACCTTTGTTTTACCTCCATCCCAGACTCCTGCACTACCAGGCAACTCTGCCCCCTTGGAAACTCTGACCACGCCGTAGTCTCCGTAAACATATCAATCCGCACTAACTCTACCCAAGAAAACCAGACCAGCAGAA
Source organism: Ascarosepion bandense (assembly GCA_037127315.1). Taxonomy (NCBI): domain Eukaryota; kingdom Metazoa; phylum Mollusca; class Cephalopoda; order Sepiida; family Sepiidae; genus Ascarosepion; species Ascarosepion bandense. Next base: position 1,525,886 of record JBBBDQ010000414.1, read on the forward strand.
TATCATACTGCTACCAAAGAGCCGACTGGGACTCGTTCAGGGACTTCCTCTGCGACGTCTCCTGGAACAACGTCTTTGATCTTTCTGTCGAAGACTGTGCCTCCGAAGTCTCCTCTTGGGTTAAGGCTGGCATCGATGCTTTTATCCCTGCCAGAAAATTCCAACTAAAACCTAATTCGTCCCCCTGGTTCTCACCCGCTTGCTCGGCCGCTATTGCCCACCGGAACCATTTCTTCCGGCTCTATCGAAGCTGCTCGTCGAACCAAAACAGGCGCCTTTTCACCTCAGCACGGAACAAGTGTAAAAAAGTACTGAACGAAGCCAAGAGGGCGTTTGCTACCAGAATTAGGCAACGCATAGCATCCTCTAAGTTTGGCTCCAAAGATTACTGGCGTCTCTGCAAAAGCGTGCTCAGCAGGAACAAGACTTCAATACCCCCACTAATCAATGAATTTGAAGTTCTCACCTCCCCAGCCGACAAGGCTGAATGCTTTGCCCGTAAATTCTCAACCAATTCGACACTGGACTCGTTAGGAATACCTACACCAGACTTCCCACCCAGAACTAAGGCTCAACTAAATAACGTCCTCATCTCGCCCTCGCTGGTCGCCAAGATAATTGCGCAACTTGACCCACACAAAGCGAGCGGCGGTGACGGAATCCCAGTCATAGTACTGAAGAAATGTGCCCCAGAACTCTCCTCTGTCCTCTCTAAACTCTATAACCTCTGCCTATCTGCTTCCTGCTTTCCTGCCTGTTGGAAGTCCTCCTGCGTAGTACCTATATTTAAGAATTCTGGCGAACCCTCAGACCCCGCCAATTACCGTCCTATTAGTCTCCTTCCAATCTTTGGCAAAGTTTTCGAAGCCATTATCAACGCCGAGGTGATTCAGCACCTTATGACCAACGAGCTTCTCTCTGACAAACAGTATGGGTTTCGCTTCACCAGGTCTACTGCTGATATGCTAACGACCATTACCGAGTACATATACCAGGCACTCGACAAGAATGGTGAAGCCCGAACCGTTGCCTTGGATATCTCCAAAGCATTCGACAGGGTCTGGCATGCTGGCCTCTTGTGCAAACTGCGAAGCTATGGGATAACTGGACATCTGTTTGACCTCATCCAGTCCTTCCTCTCTAACCGCACATTAAAGGTGGTATTAAATGGGCATGCCTCCCAAAACTACCAGACGAACGCGGGCGTCCCTCAAGGTTCTATCCTAGGCCCCACGCTCTTTCTGATCTACATTAATGATCTCCCCGACACCATTAGATCCCAAGTTGGCATGTATGCTGACGACACAACGATCTACTCCCGCATCGATCAGAAACCAGGTCTGGACGACAAAGTGAACCTCGCTGCCGCACTTGAAAGGGACCTCCAATCCGTAGTGACCTGGGGTAGGAAATGGTTGGTAAATTTCAATGCCTCCAAAACAAAGCTGTTATCAACTAACCACCATAGACAATCGCATCTACCTCCCATTAGCATGGGACAGGCTAGCCTCCCAGAGAGTAAAATACTACGCCTCCTTGGCCTTACACTCTCGGCGGACCTCAAATGGAATGACTATATTGAATCCATTGCCAAATCTGCTGCTATGAAAGTCGGCTCCCTGTGCAGGGCCCGGAAATTTTTCCCACCTGAATCTATTCTGCACATATACAAATCTACCATCCGCCCGTGTATTGAATATTGCTGCTATATCTGGTCGGGTGCCCCTGCTGCTCTCCTTGGGCTTCTTGACAAAATACAAAGGAGGATCTGTAACGTGGTTGATACTGACTTGGCAGACCGGCTGCAACCGCTCTCACACCGGCGTGATGTAGCTTCCCTGTGCCTCTTCTACAAGTACTTTCATGGCTTCTGCTCCGACGAGCTTAGATCACTGGTGCCGCCTAAGCACGAATTTACACGAGATACTAGATTAGCAACTAGGTCCCACCCTTTTACAGTTAAACAAATAAGATGTAACCGTAAATTCTACCCCAACAGCTTCTTTTCTCGCGCTTCCCGCCTGTGGAACTCCCTTCCACAAGTCTGCTTTCCCGACAGTTACAATCTCCAGGTGTTTAAATGTAGGGTCAATAGACATCTCCTATCACACTAACTCCCAACTATTCTCACAACACTCTCATCTACCCAACCCTCATTCTCGGTATCTTCACCCGCCTATCACCCACCCTCTGTTATTTCCTATATTAAACCAGCCTTTCTCCACTCTACGTAGCCCCCTGCACAGTAGTGGCAGTGACATGCCTTGCTCGGGGTGAAACGCTTATAAAAAAAAAAAAAAAAAAAAAGGTGAATAATTGTAAATGAAAGTAGAATGGTTCATTTGTTAATATTGCACAATAATATGTGCATCAAATAAATTTGTAAATATTTAATAATTACCTATATTGCAGTTTCATCAATGAAAGAATGAAGAAAATTTAGGTTGATTCGGACGAGTTCATCTTTGCTTCCTTGCCTTGTAAAATTTTTCAAAGTAATAATAACAAACGAGACATTCTATTTTCATTTGGCAATAAATAATAAAAATAGTATGAAATACATAATTTCTTTTTAAATAAAATGGGGTTGCCTAATAATTATGGCCGGTACTGTATGTATAAATAAAAGTAAAAATACCGTTAGGCTTTAAATATTTTTCAAATTTAAAAACGCACGAAAATTTACTTTAGGCTAACTTTGAAAATAAAAGTAAACTATGGACTGTTGTAAGTGAATGCCTATTAAACAAAATGAGTAAATGTTGTTAATGCAATTTTTTGATTTTGTTGTTTTTATTTATTTATATTTGTATTTTTTATATTGATTTATTTACTATCTTCACCTCTTCGAGTTGGTAGTCAGTCGTTATCTATCTTCCTTATCCTCATATAGACCGGATCCTATAGCATTGGGTGGCAACCAGTCTAGGAGACGGAAACTCTGTATTCAAACCAAGTGCTCTCTCGTTGCTCTTGCCTCTTTAGTCAATGCCTAAAAGAAAGTAACTTAAAAAACAAACCCGCCTTTTAACGAGTAGAGATGTGGTAACCTCAATATCTCCGGGCCAAAAGCAACCGGCAAAACATTGCGCTAATTTTCTTTGAATGTCAACATGAACCACAATTGTGATATGGAGAGAAGAGGCGAGTACAACTATTTCCATGGGGAGTTTTGTTTATCTTGGAATTAACATGTATACATAAAAATATAATGGAGTCGTTCTTTATTTTACCTTCGCCAGGGTTTGAAAATCTTTACACTTATGTTACAACCGAACTCCAGAGAGTCCTATATATGCTGCTATTAATCCATAGTTAGGTTTCAAAATGTTCTTTAAAGCCAAAACATTGTTTTCTGTTCCAAGTAGTTCTCAAGCTAAGTGCTGAGTGGACTCAGCGCTGCTTAACTCGATCGAACAAGAGAACTAGTGTTTGAAGTAAACCTCGACCGTTAATCTAAGGGAGCTTTGGATTGAACAATTGGGAAAACTATTCTTCCAGGCGGTTACATTTGTGAAATATTTGCACTTATTATCATTATTGAGCTGAAAAATCGAGTCATGTTCTTAAACAGCTTCGTCAAATCGAGACTTTAATATAGATGTCATTCATGATGCCAAACCCGTTTAGAAATATCTAAACTGTCAGGTGCATCTAACCACTTTATCAGACCAATGATTAAAAATGTCTTTGAGCCAGTAAAAACATTGGATCTTAGTGAAAATCACATTTCTTCAAACATTGGAGACTGACGCTACCGAATCACAAATAAAAAACTGTAGTAAATGATGAAAACCAAATCGTTTAAGGATTTTCAACAGCAGTAACTACTAAAATGAATATCACATGAAAAGGCGAGCACAACGGCGCAAAATGCACTAACTGAATAAAAGAGGATGATAAATGTGCGTAAAAAAGGTAAGTGCTAATAAGATAGCGATGGTCACTGCCCTGAGTCTCCAATCACGTTTGCCCTTCCCTTCCCCAAGGTCGGAGGATTAAGAGGGTTGCTCGCACCGGTCCTGGCTGAAATCATATCTAATATCAATATTCCTATATGACAGTGAATCCTGAAAAATATCTCCACAAGTGAAGAGGGGAATTGGTGCAACAGAAAGATTGTTCTTAAGAACGATTCTAAAAATACTATGAACGAATATGCGAATAACGAAAAAGTTTTAAGTTTTGTGTTTAGCATCAGGAAAAGACTCAATAACGGTTTCCAGTCGTACGCTACAAATGATTTTCTTTCCAAAGAGGTCATTATAAATGAGTCCATTAAATTTATTTTTCCACATTTTCAGGCGTTTTTATGATGATTAAATGTCGTGGATGTTCTACATTTTGAATCGACACTAAATTTTATCCGAGGATGGCAATAGCATATTTTCCGAAGCTCACGCAAAATTCGATGTATGTCGATTTCATGGACCTTTCAGTAATTGCAAAATCGCATAGGCGTTCCAACAAACTATTACTAAACTTTGCTTAATAATTAAACGCGTGTATAACATCATCAATATATGTGTGTCACTTCAAGTTTAATTATTCTTGTTCAAACTGACAAAAAATGGATTCATTTTTCTCATCTTTCAGAAAGAAAAAGCACTTGTTAACTAAATAACAGTTCACGCATGTTGCAAATGTCGATATATATCTGATATCCTGTAGTTCAAAATACTTGCCAACGTGCAAAAATACTCACTAGAAGAACAATGAACGCATATATGGTAGAATGTTAAAAAATTATTAACACTGTGTATCACAATAAAACAGGCTAAATTGATTTGATAGGGTCAGCGAACAGTTGCACTTATATATCCTTATGCGATAAGGTTGTGAGTCCTGATTCGATGTTTAGCATAGATCATAAAGAAAATATAGAAAGCGGTTTCGTTTTTCGAAGTCTATGTAGCTTGTTTCGTTTGACCGTAAAGTGTTAAACAAGGAATTAGCAATTAGAATTTGCCATCAAATTTTCTTTGTTGAAATGTTACCTCTTAGGAAACATGTTGGCTTGATACTGCTAAATATTGAATATATATATTCAATGACAATAACAACAACAACAATATATATATATATATATATATATATATATATATATAAATAATCAGTAAAACTTCCTCGCCAATGACAATAATAAAAGCAGTCAATTCAGACAATATATATCCTGCTGTTTAACTCTAGAAGAAGAAAACTTTCTCCAGGTGAAAAAGATAATTTAATTCGATTTTTTGCAAGAGGCCAAGACAGACCAACTTTTGTGTATTGGCCTCAAGAAATGCGTAGAAATAAACGTAACAAAGCAACCGACTTGGTCCAGGTATAAAAAATAACGGTCACTGAACACTCCTTTCTACTTACGAGAACGATCAACTGTCGTATAGGCTTACGGCCTATCACGTTGAATACACCGGTTCTCGCTGGATCACCGAAGTTAAGCAACGTTGAGCCTGGTCAGTACTTAGATGGGTGAACGCTTGGGAATACCAGGTACTGTAAGCGTTTCTGGACGGATGTGCGTTGTGGTGCAGTGGATATTGACTCGGAAAGAGAAATCGGTGAGCCGAGTTCGAATTCCAGTTGAATACCCTGCATTCACTTAAGCACTGGTACCCTTGGGAAAGGTACTAATCCGTTCCTTGCCTCCAGTTATGGGTTAAATGACAAGGGTAGGACTTTAAAACAAATCCCAATAAATCTTACAAAACAATAGACTAAATTAAACAAATCAAAACGATTTCAGCATTAAATGACCTAATGAAGGTTGATATGCTGGTTAAATAAACCAACCAACCAACTGTCGTATAAAAAGTTGAGGGTAGTTACTTAACCGCAAACTAATATAGGGCGAGACCGTCACAACGTGTACATGGCTCGAAAACTAATGGCAGACTAAGTGAGTAAAATGGGCACTAATGCCTATTGATAAAATTTCGATATTCGCCTGTATTAACTGATAACACCATCTTATTAATGGAAAAAGAAGAAAGTCAACAACAGATTAAATCCTGCACATAAAGATCTAGGAACATTGTGTCGGAAGTGAAATTAATGCTCAGTAAAATTGTATAAAATCGGATGTGCGTTGTGGTGCAATGGATATCGGCTCAGAACGAGAAATCGGGGAGCCGAGTTCGAATTCCAGTTGAATTCATTTCATTCACTTACGCGCATTGGAAAAAAAAAGTATTATTCCGTCTCTTCCCCCTCAGTTATGAGTTAAATAACAGGACAAATTGGGTTCTATAGCCTTGGCTGACAATCAGTCTACCACAGAAAATAATAGGCAACCTACTGCGTGATAATCTTCTGCCGAGTCAATCATGTCTCTTTCGAGACATGATCGCCCAAGCGTGTATCACGTATGACACTTAACTGACTGAACATTTTATAAAATAGTGGTACCTGCCTTTTTAGTCGAGTTGATAGCCGTGGAAAGTACAGACACCAACTTTGAAATTTCTTTATTCTCTGATACGAACTTGTAGTAACTTTTCGACAAGTGGTGCACGCTGGAAAAATTGGTGGAACTGTCGAATTCTATTCGACTGCGACTGCTCCTGGTGACTAGATCACTGCGAGAACTCTCCGAGGCGGTGTTGCTCAACAGACTGCCTCTTCTATCCCGGCAGTCGTTCGTAAGATCCTCCTTGGATTTCTCCGTCCTCTGCCGCTGTTTACACCAGAGAGCCACGTGCTTGGAGACACCAACGATCATATGGACTGCCTTATTGATCGCCTGTTGTATCTCGTCTAAGGCTGGCTGCATTATGATATTTGGAATGGCCAGAATAACGTTTGCGCGAAAAAAGGGACGATTCTCCTTTCTGTTCGACTCATTATATTTTTGTGCTTCTGAAACAATAGAGAATAAGGAACATTTAAAAAAAGAGAGACAAAGAAACAAAGAAAGAAAGAAAGAAAGAAATCACAAACTCGAACACGAAATAATGACAAGATGTTGACAAGCCACTCTACTTCAAACAAAAGGTTAGTAAGGAAACCTCCGTCAATTCTGAAAAGAGCGATAACAGCTACTGGACTTGAGAAAGCTATTTTCTTGAAAATTTGTTTTAAGAGAATTCTTTTTATACTTTAACCTACAGCAGCAAAAGCTCCTCGGTCAAAGAATACCGAATGTTTCCTTTTAAGGAAACTGATAATGCTAACATTGACAGAGAGCAGCGAGTTATTGATTTATCTTATCTAGATTGTCTGTATTTCTGAGATGATCTATTATAATTATTTAGATTGTTGGGTCTGTTGTACTCATCTTTATTGATATATTCACGACGTTTCGGCCGTTGTACGCCTTCTTCAGGTGATTGGAATTTTGAATAAGGAACATTAAAAAAAAGAGAGACAAGGAAAGAAAGAAAGAAAGAAAGAAAGAAAGAATAATTTTTTAAGAAAGAAAGAAAGAAAGAAAGAAAGAAAGAAAGAAAGAAAGAAAGAAAGAAAGAATAATTTTTTATTTGTTTATGTGTTTTTTACGGCCTATCAAACTGGTCATTTAAAGCCATAAAATATTTACAGGTCATTTGTAGGTCATTTAAAGCCATAAAATATTTACAAATTTAAAAATTAATAATGAGTTTTACTGTCACAAGTTCTATTAATTAACCCATAGCTGTGGGAGAATATGTGGATTAGTATACTTAAATGATCCTTATTCATAATACTCATAATATAACTGAGAGAAACTAGCAATGAGATAATAATTAATATAGAAATCAATAATAATAGTTTTAAAAAAAGAAATTAGTAAAACAAATAATAATATTGAAAATTCTTCACCTAAAAAGAAACAAATATCAGATGGAATAAAACTAATAAAAAATAATGTTAAAAATACTTAATCTCAAAAGAAACAATTTTTTTATTGCTTGCTTTATTTCATTATAAGATGGAATAAAACAAATAATCAAAAATAATATTAAAAATGCTTAAAATCTAAAAAGAAGCTATTATAAGATGAAATAAAACTAGTAATAAAATAAAAATATTAAAAATAATTAATCTACAATAAAGCTATTATAAGAGGGAATAAAACTAGTAATTACAAAATAATATTAATAATAAAAATAATATGAAAAATACTTAATCTAAAAGAAAACAATTATAAGTCTTCGTGTAATATGGGGTTTTAAAATGCAATGATAGGGTCAGAAATAATGCAATACTGAAGAAATGCAACAGCATCACAAGCATTGAAACCATTCTAGCAAAGATACAACTTAGGTGGCTGGTCCTGTTGTGAGAATGGATGAGCATAGACTTTCGAAAGAAGTGCTGTATAGACAACTACCAAACTCTTAGCGTTTAGTTGAACGTCAAATCTTACGCTACAAAGACAAATTGAAAGACTTGTAACGTCTCAACTTTGATCTGAATACCTGAGAAGTTCAAGCATCAAGCCGAAAGACATGTTTTATTAAGCTGAATAATTTTGAATACAATAAACTGAAGCACCGTGATCAGCTTCGTCAAGCTCTGAAACAGAAACACCATCCCAATTCTGCTTAAATAAATTTCATCTGTCAACATGGCTTTGTCGCCCGCAGCAAGACTGAGCTAGTATCGCACTGAAGAAAGCACAAATGAAATGTCTTCCCCTAATCAGATTTTCTTTACAATTACACAAAGCAAGCATGCATAAATATAAAACGAAGGGCACCATACACAGCTGACCCTCATTTATCGTTCACAATAACAGAATCCACCATATGTGTGCGTATGTGTGTGTATGTGTGCGTCTGTGTGTGTTAAGTATTTTTATCCGAAATTGTCAATCTAAAATATCCGAATTTTTTTAAAGTGCTGACTCAAAAGAAACAATTATAAAATTGAATAATATCTAATGTAAACTTATTTATAAATAGAACTTTGTCTTTGTGTGTGTGTGTGTGTGTCTGTGTCTGTGTGTGTGTGTGTGTGTGTATATCCCCGTTACCTATAGATTCCGAAACGGCTGAAACGATTTTCGTTAAAATTTACACAGCTGCACTATAAGCGTCTGCGAGTGTTCTTAGCTAGGTTTTGTGTCTAGGTATCCCCGATAAATATCGAAAATCGATAATCGAAAAAATCGGGTTATAGAAGGAATGGTCCGATTTTAATCAAATTTGATACACTCATAGACAAAGACATAAGAAACGATATTCAGAAATTTCAAGGTTGCAGTTTTTACAATAGTGCAGAAAATCGACAATATATATATATATATATATATATATATATATATATATATATATATACACAAAGAGCAAGATGTTTGTGTGTGTGTCTGTTTATCTGCCTGTATGTCTGTATTTTTTTCAGCCTTTTTATTTTAGTCTTTGCTTCGGGTTTGGCTCTAAGTAGGTATAATTGTAGTTCTTAGTCTCAACCATGATACCATTTACTCAGGGGACTTATTTAGCCTTCAAAATTCAGTTTACGACAAAAAACTTATTTGATATCGATACCAGGAAATCAAAATTTGACTTACATCCATTCATTTTTCTTTCAGTCTACGGTTTCGCTTTAACTGGAAACCACTATTGCTTTTTAGTCTTTCGTACCAACGTCCAAAGAGTCTGAGCTCCAGGACCATGGATTAGTTTTAAAGCTTTCATTATACCCGAGCAACGCCGGGCTATACTGCTAGGTAGTAATAATATTAAAATATTTTCCTCGTGTAAAAATTTGGTCTTTGCTAAAACCTACAAGCTTCATTCCCTTGAAGCCATTTTTAAGTATAAATCTGGTGAACTGACCGTTTGAATGAGTTTGATGCCATGCACCATAGAGCATTCATATGAAAGTTTCGATTTGAAGAAGCGATTCAGTAATATGACTCCAGTCTTTCTTTGTCTAAAAGTCCACACTAACGAGATAGAATTAAACTAGTAATAATATAATAATGAAAATGCTTCATCAAAAAATTAACAATAATAAGATGGAATAAAACTGTTAATAAAATAATACAAACTCAGAAAAACCTAAACGAATTTCACAGGACGTAGCAAAAAATAAACATCGACATCCACTAGAGGAAGGCCGGAGAGCACACCAGTCACAACGCTGTGATAACAACCACAAAGATAAGGATAATAATCCAACTATAAACAGTGTGAGTAAAAGAAAAAGCTTCATATTTCTTTGTCCTCTCAAAACTTGGCAGACTGACTTAATTCAGAAAATACTTATTTATTAATATGTTTTTTAATAATCTAGAACATTTTCTAGTAACAAATATGCTGTATACGAGAAAAAATGAATTATGCACAATAATAAAAATTGACATAAAGCAAGGATGCATCTTCTCGCCAGACTTATTTAATCTAGACAGCAATGAATTCTTAACAGTACGAGTACTGCCAGTATTTACTATCGGTTGGCACAATCTTAACACCGTAAAATACGCAGATGAGACAAACACAGAAAGAAAATTTTAGGATTTCCAAGATAGATAGTAAAGAAAAATTCGAAAAAGAACTCACCATCAATTACAAGAAGATAGAATGTATGATTGTTAGCAAAAGGGACAAAACAAAAGGTGAGCTACGAATTGGGAATGTCAGAATCAGGTGATTACAGAGGTTTAGACTAAGAAGAGAATTGAAGCTGAAACACAGAAATACAAAGGCCCATTTGAATATCAAAATATGCCCTCCAAGAGCTAAGCAAGTATTAAGAAAGCAGAAAATGCTTTTAGAAACAAAGATAAGAGTACTGAACTACTATCTAATATAAATCCTGCTATATGGCAGTGAATGGGGACAAGATCTTCACGGAAGAAGAGTATACATAAGGTAACTGAGATATAAATCTACAGAAAGAGATTATCATGGACGAAGCATGGAATAAAGAACGAAATTTTAAGAAAAATTTAAATAAAATGAGGACTTGTGCTTCGAACTTGGGATAGGCTATTGTTTGTTGTTAGAGAAATGCGAAAAATTACAACAAAATTAGCTGGAGGATATAATATATTTAATGCTACCAATCATCCGTGAATTGAAGACTAATGCCATATCTGGCTCCGTGCCCCTGCTATTCATCTCGAGGTTTTTGACAAAATCCAAAGAAGGATCTTCAATGTAATCGATCCTGACTATCGACGCGACGTAGCTCCCCTTTGTCTTTTCTACAAATATTTTCATGGCAACTGCTCTGACGAGCTTACTAGATTGGTATATAGGTCCTACCAGTTTATTGTTCAAATAGATAAATGCAATCGTAACTTCTACTCAAACAGTTTCTTTTATCGCTCTTCCCGCCTGTGGAACTCCCATCCATTTACCAGTTCCCCCTGATAAATACAAAACATATATAAATACAACGTCAATCGCCATCTTCTGTGTTCTTGAATCCTGTTCACATTTCATCTTTTCCTCAATCCTCCTTTTCTTTAACTTTCATCCGTTACCTCTTTGCGTACTAGTGGTATTTCCACATTGCTTGTGATAAAATGATTAAAAGAATTACTTTATCAAAGGTGGTTATGCTTAGCGTGATCAAAGTATATCACTCATACTCGGAAACATAAGGTTATTAAAATGAAAACAAATGACGTAGAACGGACAAATAGGAGAATTACGTGATTATGTGAAGCGAATCATATGACATCAGAAGCTGATATGGATTTAATAAATGAAACAACATATAATCACGATATATACTCACATCAGATATAACATAAGCAAAACATTTTTTTACTTTAATGAACTCATTAGTATTGGATCTAAAGTGTACTGTTTTTTGATGGTATAATCAATTCATTAATATAACAACGTACTGGACCTAAATAGGGCTTATTGAAGGTTGATTGATTTATTGATATGTCTTAATAGCATATCTGTTGGTTATTTAAGGGTGAAAAGATTTTTAAATATCTGGCTTGTAAACAATCCTTTCGGTCGTTGGTTTCATCATTCCCCACTTATGACGATACAACGGAGTTATTTATTTTAACTATAATTTATGATATATACCAATATACTTCAAGTAAATTGGGATAGCTTTTATTTCCTTAAAAAAGATCCTTCAGACTTCAAGTCATAAAATCCTGTACATATGGGAGAAAGGTGGCTACAATCGGCTAAAATATCGTTTACGGTATATACTTCCTGATAAACTGTGCATTCATAGGATGTTCAATTTTTAGAAATGAGTGGGCAAGGTAGCTAAAAAAAAGCGGAAAGAAAGGACTATATATAAACTACAAGAAAACTAAATGCATGGTCATCCGTAAAAAGAAGATCTCAAAATTTCAACTACAGGCCGGGAATACTAAAATCAACCAGGTACAGAAATTTAAATACCTTGGAAGTGTTCTAACAGAAGAGGGAAAGCGTGACCATGAAATCCAAAGGCCTATTGGCATGGCCAAGGACACATTCCAAAAGCTGAGAAGAGGATTGAGACAGGAAAATTTCGTTGGAAAGTAAAAAAAGAGTACTGGATTGTTATGTGATATCTGTCATTCAATACGGCAGTGAATGCTGGACAATCTCGTCATAGATGATGGAAAGCTGAAATATGGTTATACAGAAGAATACTGAGGATGCCGTGGACCGAACATATAAGCAACAATGAAGCTGTGGATATAATAGAAATTAAAACGAAACTGATATATAACATCAGAAATAGAGAGCTGTAGTTTCTGGGACATGTAACGAGGAAGGAGGGCTTTTAGAATCTGATACTCACAGGACAGAGAGAGAGAAAGATAGACAAGGGGAAAGCAATGAGTTACATACTTGATAGGCTTGAGAAAATTAATGGAAGAGCAGGTTTTGAGGGATGTAACAAAAGAAGGGTTTTAAGAGCTACAAGGTTTAGGGAGATGTGTAAGCCCATCATCTCCTACGTCATGAAGGGACACAGAACAAAGAAGAAGAGTCAGTCATATAGGTGTCTCCCTTTATCATTCTTGATAGGATGACTTCTTCCTTCGGAGCTTTTTTTAGATTATAATAGCTTTCTCCTTGAATGTGTTTAATTTTGTAACGTTTTTTGTTTGGATGATAATTCAAAAATGTTTTTCATTTGTTTAGAATTTATGAGTTTATAGTTGTTTTGAAGTCAGCTTTTCCTGCCAGCTTGTTCGTTTCTGCGGTGGCCGATATGGCTTGGCGCCCCATAGACGATTGTTTTTTGTTTGTTTTTTTTCTTGAAGCTGAGTTTCATCTTGTTTATTAGTTTAACAATTAAATAATTATTTGTGTTTTTCTTTCTTATTGATGTAAGTACAGATAGTAAACCTGAGAAAACTATGACGTTATCGAGATCATTTTCTGTCCTGGCGTCTAAAGCTAACTCCATTGTAATAACTTCAACATTAAAGACAGAGAATTTGTCAGGTAGACGGTCTTTGATTGTTCTATCATCAAGAACGCCTGAACATCCAACTTTATCAATCTTTTCTTAGCTATCAGTAAATGTGCTTATAATTTAGGCGGTCTCGTAAAATATTATTTATTTCTTTTTAAACAGTAGATGGACTTGTATTAGTTTTAGGATGTTTGGCAAGATTTAGTAAAAGTGTTAGGCGTTTAGCTAGACAACGTAATAAATTCAGGGGTGAGTGCAAATGTACTGTTTAATTATAGAAAAAGCACACTATTCATTTAAATACGAGTATCCATAACAAATGTTTATATATATATATATATATATATATATATATATATATATATATAGTTACACAACAGTCTTTATGATAATATAGAGGGTATATATATATATATATATATATATATATATATATATATATACGAGAAATATTTTTTCTCGTGTGTTTTTGCTCTACGTCACTGCCTCTTGGTTAATCCTTTTTGGTTAGTTTTGTATCGAGCACTTTTCTTTCTTTGTGGTTCGTTCCGTTTGAGGGGGGTTTTTTCTTTGCTGTGAAGTACTGTATGTATTGTCGGTGCTCCGCAGTTTTCTTTTTTTTCCCCTCATTGTCCAAAGCTTTATAGCGGTGAACAATAACGGACTTAGATTCTGCCGGTTATTCGTGGTCCTTAAAAATTACTTGTGTAAGATTTTAAGATTTGGATACGTACAGAGTCGATTTTATTATTATATATATATATATATACTCTTCACTACTCAACGATATAATTATTGCAAATAATAAAATAAGAATTCCTTGTTAAAGAGTAAATATGCAGCAATATATATATATATATATATATATATATATATATATATACAATTAATTACGTCAATTATAATAGAAAGGATTAAAGAGGATAACTTATAATATGCTTCCCTGTGATTCACTCATCTTTTGCTTATGTGGATCAGAACGCGTAATACCAACTTCTTTAGATCTTGTATTTTTTTAATCATTTCAATCAAGGCAATAAAGCCACTAGTACTCAATGAGTTAGAGAATATGATAAAAACTACAATTAAAAAGAGATAACAAAAAAACTAGAATTAAGAATCCGAGAATAACGATTGACATTGTACTTAGATTTTTGAAAATCAAAGTTGACTGAGAAGCAAGCGACTGGAAGAGATCGTCACAAGTGAGAATTGTGATACAGTGTGACGAAAAAAAGCAGAACCTGAATGTTTTTTAATAAAATTGTTAATCACTGGGATCAAATGGGTAGATGATGATGAACAGTGGTTCATGCAAGACGGAGCCGCCTCAACCCCACACACATCAAATGACTCCTTAGCCTGGCTGAGAGAGCGATTTCAGGAGAGACTCATCAGCAGAAAGTGTTACATTGAGTGGGCACTGCATTCACCGGACTTGAACCCTCCACACCATAATTCTTATTTGTGTTGGTTTCTCAAAGTTGATGTATACCAGAACAACTCTTAAACGATTAGTGAATTAGGCAGTAATCACGGCAAACATTTTGCACAACGTTTGCAAGTCTACCTTCAACGCTGGGGGGCATATTTGGAGCATATTTTCTAAAGCGATCAATTTAACTAAAACTTTGTGGAAAAATCGTTCACAGACGGAAGTGTAAATCCATCAAGTTTCTTGAAAATAACTGAACCTTTGTAAAATTTAGTACAATATTTATGGGTTCTGTTCTTAGGGTCACCCTATAGAAGAACCTATTTGCATAAAACTTACGGTCGTTCGTCTGCTATACAAGCTTAAATATTCAAACCATAATTACATACATATTAGCTTAACTATTCATTTACAAAAGAGCTTAGCGATTTTGACACATCAAAAACATACGGACTTGGTGTTTTTACAAGCGTAAGCAACAATATAAAAAGAGCTCACTGCTTATCAGCTGCCACATGCTAAAGAACATTATACGCATACATAAAACAAAGTAAATACGTGACACACATGCTCATATGTAGACGCATTCTGTTTCTTCTCTACTAATGCAATTGATTCAGTTGTATCGTAAAGAAAGACAAACAAAATATTTTGTGTGCAGTTGTTTCGCAAATAAACTTTGTCATTCATTTATTTCTATTTGAAAGAAACTTACTTTTAAAATAATGAAATTTTATTTAAATTTGTAGAGCCGTTTTGAAGATTGTTTATTTCTTTGTTTTATTCACGCATGTTGTGGAGGAGTAGCTATGGTCAAATGCAAAATAAGTAATAAAACAGTCCCAAAAAATAAAGCTGATAAAATTTGCAATAAATAAGAAGAAGAAAAAGAAAAAAAAGGAATATGGCAAAAAAGAGTATAAGTTAACAAACAATATTTGCAAGTCAAAGAAGCAGTAATATAGTAAAAAGCTCAGAAATTTAGAATTAGTGTTAACACAAAAGCAAGTTCGGACAAGCGAATGTATCTTTCTAACTTAAAGGCACTACTTCTATTCCGATATCGAGCAATTTAAGATAAAAAAAAAACTGCTTGCCAAAACACATTTTATCAGTAAAAGCACTGAAAAACAACAACTTTGGCACTAAACATTATCACAACTCAACAATATATATATATATATATATATATATATATATATATATATATATATATATATAAACGTGATTATATGTAATTATACTCGTCTCGAAAATATTCCTCGAAAACTTTAGAACGAAGGAAAAATGGGTTTAAAAAAAGAAAGAGCTTAGGACATGAAAGTCTGTCAAAATTATTCGAACAGAAATCAGTACGAAGCCCAAAGAAAAAGAAAACCGACACGAGTAATCATCTAATAGAAAGAGCGAAATACAAATGTAGAGCTTTCCCTGGCGATCCATTTAGGAAAAACCTAGGTAGGTTCGTCTGGCTCATTAAGTCCTATTATATATATATATATATATATATATATATATATATATATATATATATATATCCCGCGGTGTGACGTCATAAAACCGCATCGCAAACTTAAGAACTGCGTTTATTATTTTTGGTAACTATTGCCGTTGCCAAGCGGAGTTTTATGTCAACACAAAATAAAATCGTCGGTGATGGTGGATTTTATAATATTTCAGTTTAAACAACCTCTCTGAAGATGGTTCATGTGAGCCGAAAGCTTAGAAGAAAACCAATAAATAATTATCCAAATGTTGGAAAATTTTTGTCTTTATTTTCAACTGAAATTAAAGCAAAAATACAACGTTTAGAACGGCTCATGATTAAACATAATAGACATTCATTGTCTCTTATATTTAATAGCGTATGTTTAGAAAATTACTTGCTGCCTCGATATACTATATATATATATATATATATTGCATTTTATTGAAGGTCTAGTAAATTCATTTATATAAAAAGGGAATCATTGTACCAAAATCACATCGATATGGACAAATGTGTCTTTGATTTTATTTTTAATCAGTCAATTAAGTGTCATACATGATATATGCTTGGGCGATCATGACTTTTTCGAGACATGAATGACCGGGCAGTAGATTTTCTAAAAGTAAGTTGCCTTTAATTTCTGAGGTAGATTGGTTTCCAACTAAGGCTATAGTACCCAATCTGTTCTGCTATTAACCCATAACTGGAGGGAGAAGAGACGGACTAATACCTTTCCCAAGGGTAATTGTGCGTAACTGAATTCAACGAATAAACTAGAATTCGAAATCGGCTCATCGATTTCTCGTTCCGAGCCGATATCTAGTGCACCACAACGCACATCCTATTGTTAATCACTGATGGAGAAAATAATCCTTCTAAAAATTACATTCTTTCTATTCCTAAAATTTATCTATCTAATAATAAAGAAAATGAACTGTCATGCTTGAACTGCTCTTCGCGGTGAAAACACTCGCCTAGATAATGCAGCATAGAGTTACTGGAAGATATTCTTTTGCGGAGGGCTTCAAGGGTGTTTCGGGTGACCCTGAGAAGGGCGTCAAGATTTCGATGGTTGAAATGGTTTAGCAATTCGATAGCCTCTTCTTCGATGCGCTCTTTGGCTTCCTGTTTACGTCTGGCCACAATTTCAGCTCGGCTTGATGAGGGATGAGATCTGGCCGATCCATGTCTGCTATCGATATTTGAGAGGCGGGAGGTGGCCGTTGTCTGTTGGTTTGTATCTGCAATTTGAAAATAAACAAAAAGATAGTAAATTTATTTCAGGTCCCGCCTAGATTTATAAAAAAGTTCATGTGTATATATAATTACGTCGTTTAATAATAATACCCCTATCCTTAAAATAACTGGTCCATTTGAAAACACATTTTCACACGCTAATTTTAATAATCAAGTGTTATTGGTCCAAATCTGGCATCTTGATTCCAGTCACTTTTCCACCGCCGTGCCATGATCTCCCTAGGCTTTTTCTATAAATATTTTTTATGATAATTGTTTTATGATCCCTTGGTACATCGACTGCATGATTTTAAGCGTACTAGTGGATTGGCAACTATTGTGATATTTTCTCATATTGACTTCGTAATATAGAATACATGTACAGCCATAATGTCTTCTGTTTGGACCCAATGAAACCCTCAAACAGATAAGAGAAGGAAAATTTGAAGTTGCTCAAAAATGAGATAAATTAATATCAGAATGATAACAATGTACGTCTAACAGTCCGTGTATTTCTATAGCGAATAAAAACTGTTTCTATGATACAAGTGTCTGTTCATTTATTTCTTTTCATTCAAATCGGTTTCCGCAGTGACAGTTCAATTGCCAACCAAGTTCAGACACGTCTAATAGATTGCCATAATTTATTGATTAGGTCCGCCATTTTCATTATCTTTTTATATCGTCCGCTGGTCACGTTCAAATCCCTACGTGTTTATCTCCTATTTCCGTAGTGCTTGAAATGGTAAATTTTTAATTTTTTTCATAATACTATATGTTCATATTCTCATTATTTTTATGTGTCGTATCCTTTCATGACGTAGGCGATCATGGTTTCCGTATCTTCCTCTCCCTTGTAGCTCTTGATATATTTTGTTTTATGTGGTTCTATAAATGGATGCTGCGGATATCATGGACCGAGCATGTGAGCAATGATGAGGTTTTTGGAAAGGATGGAAACGAAAAGAAAATTAATACTGAGCGTCAGGAATAGACAATTCAAGTTCCTGGGACATGCAATGAGGAAGGAGGGCTTGGAGAACCTGATACTATCAGGCCAGATAGAGGGAAAAAGAAAGAGGAAAGCAGCGGATAACTGAAGGGCCTGAATAGGTGGATGACAGAATGGGTATTGCGTGGTGTTACAGGAGGAAGTGGGCTAAGAGCCATCAGGAATAGGGAGACGTGGAAGGCCATGACTGCCTACGTCCTGAAAGGACAGGACACATAGAAGAAGAAGAAGAAGAAGAAGAAGAAGAAGAAGAAGAAGAAGAAGAATTTCTTCAAACCCTGCTATGCCAATCATTTGGTTAAACCCAGCAAATATTTGACGCGCTTTTTTCCCTGCCTCTCTTTCCCTCTATATACGCTCTGTGAGTATCAGATTCTTTAAGTCCTCTTCCCTCATTACGTGAAACAGAAACTACAGCTCCTGATGTTAATTATAAGTTTTCTTTTAGTTTCCATTTTCTCTCAAACGTTTTGTCGCTCACATATTCGGCCCATGGCACCCTCAGCATCCTTTCTGATGCTTTCCTTCATCTTTGAGAAAATTATTCAGCATTCGCTGCCATGTAGGAAGACAGATATCACATAAGAGTCCATTAATCTTTTTCTTTTTTTGTTTCCAACGAAATTCTCTTGCGTCTCAATACTCTACTCAGCTTTTGGAATGCGTCCTTAGCGATGCCAATACGCCTTCAAATCTCAACCCAAAAGCTAGAATGTTAATTATTAACGTTGCTGTAAGTGCGTCGAATAAAAGATACCTAATATGTTATTAAAATGGATAAATATTAAAAACTTCTCGTCTAAAGTGTTTAATATTGCGGTGAAAGAAAGCACTGCATTGGGTGTCTGTTCTCTTAAATATTTCTAGCTGTGGATGTCTGAACTGATGCAACTAAGAAATGTATTTTTTGACAATTTCCATCATGATGATCATAGAATAGTGCTAGTTGTTTTGTGGCCGTTGTTCTGTTAATCTGTTAATGAGCTGGAATGGTTAATCCAGAATCCAACTCAATCGGGCTTCTGATTGCTTGTCAGTGCATTTTTTTTCAAATCGCTTTATCTCTTTAGGATGAAAGTGATCAGCTTTTCTTTATGGTCTGTCTGCTACCATGATTTCTCGGAAAGAATAACGCAGTGGGTTCCCATTAACTTTCCCAATGGATTTAGATCCCAGTCTAACCTACATTTTAACCAGTAACTGGGGATTATATAGGCTTATCTTACACCAACTATTCATAATGTGTCGGTTTTTCTTTATGATCAGTTACCATGACTTTCCGAGAAGAATATCGCAATGGGTTTCCATTACCTTTCCCAAGGAACAAAAGAACGTGACTCATTTTAAGATTTGCCTTGGAAATGTTAATAGAATGCTGATACGTTTAGGGCAGTACATCTGTGGGAATGACGCTACCGAGTGAAGAATAAGTGTCGCCCCCTTCCCCCGGACACTGCGTAAAAGAGTTTGGAACTATTACGGTTAGAAAGAGAAGATTGAGAATCTCCAGCTTAGATAAAGTGGTAATATTCCATTCCTGGTCGTATCGGACTCTAGTACAGATAAAGCATATCAGAAAGAGACTGGCGCTTCCTGAAGTATTATTATTGTTATCATTATTATTATTATTATTATTATTATTATTATGTCATTTTTCATCATGCTTCGATTTCTCACTACCAACCAAGTCTGCGGGGAGACCTAAGGCAGGTAGTGGCGTGTTGTTATGGCTCCATTTCATGTTTTTCTATCTTCCCTATCATCTCCAGCATTACATAGATAAAGTTTTCCCTAGTGTGTGGGCTGTACTTAATAAGACAATTTTTTGTATATCTCTTAAGCTGGGGTTTCCAGGGATTCTTTCAATGTGTTATTTTGTTCCATTTTTTATCATTCCAAGTGCACCTACTATCACTGGCACAACTCTTGTTTTCAATTTCCACATTTTTTCTATTTCAATTTCCAGGTTTTTATATTTTGACAGTTTTTCAAATTCCTTGATTGCTATGTTACAATCCGCTGGACAAGCCATATCAATTAATAGACAAGTTTTCTCCCTCTGGTTTTTAACAATAATGTCTGGCCTGTTTGCTTCAATTTTTCTGTCTGTGTAGATGGTGTAATCCCATAGAATGGTTACATCTTCTATTTCTGTAACCGGTGCTGGGTGATGTTCATACCAGTGTTTGTTTACAGCTTTTCCATAATGTTTGCACATTGCCCAATGTAAATATTGCTCAACTCTATCGTGGCGATTTTTATATTCGTTTGGGGCAAGCACAGGACAGCCTGAGATTAGGTGGTCTATTGTTTCTTGGTGTTTATCACAAAACCTGCATTTTGGATCCATATTATTATGCATAATATTTGCCTGAAAGTTTCTCGTGAAAAGAATTTGGTCTTGTGCTGCAAGTATAAATCCTTCAGTTTCAGACTTTAATCCAGATGCACGTAACCATCGATGAGTATTAACTTTGTCAACATTGGATTTATTGGCACGTACTGGATATTGGCCATGCAGAGGTTTGTCTTGCCAGCGCTGTTTCATCTGTTCAAGAGCTTTATCTTTGGCTTTCATTTTCATATTCTTTGCCGCAATAGTCGGCTCTTGGCTTCCGTTCTGCTTTTCTACAGAATCTACTAACTGTAAATCTTGTTTGAATTTACTGCCTTCTTTTATTATTGAATATTTTTTCTTTCTTTCTTCATGTTGCCTGAATAAGACCTCTTCCACCTTCTTTACCGGGTATGTATAGACGGTCTACATCAGCCTTTGGATGATGCATCTTATGCTTAGAAAGAAGCTTTCTTGTTTTAGCATCCATTCGCCTGATGTCGTTTAGAGTCCAGTTTAAGATGTTAAAGCTATATTGGACAACTGGGATTGCAAGGCTATTAATGGCCATAACTCTGTTCTGTGAATTTAATTCAGTTTTTAATATCATTCGTAGCCTTCTATAGTACTCTTTACGCACTATTTCTTTCATTTTTTTATGGTGAATGTTTTCGCTCTCATTTACACCTAGGTATTTATAAGCTTCTTCTGGTTTCAATTCTTTTATTGTTACAGCAGGGTCTAGGCTAATTGAGGATGTTTCTTGTATTGATCCACGTAAAACTGTAGCTTTAGCACATTTATTCAAATTAAATTTCATTCCAATGTCTTCGCTGAAGCATTTTACAGTTTGCAGAAGACCTTCCAGTTCATTATCATTCTTAGCATATAACTTTAAGTCATCCATGTAAAATATATGGCTTATTTTCTTTTGTCCTATTTTATAACCACATTCTGTCTTATTAAGTTGACTGGTTAGTGCTATTAATGATATGCAGAATAGTAAGGGAGATAAAGAATCACCTTGAAATATACCACGTTTGATGTTTATTTCATCAGACTTATAGGTTCCATTTATATGATTGATGTAAAGGGTTGTTTTCCATATAGACATGCACTGTTTGATGAAATTGATGATGACGGGCGATATCTTGTATATATTTAAAGTCTTTAAAATCCAGTCATGTGGCACACTATCGAATGCCTTTCGATAGTCTATCCAGGCTGTACTAAGATTTTTCTTTGTACTGTAGCAGTTTTCCAGGATCATTTTGTTTATCAGCAATTGGTCTTTACAACCATAACAGCCACGTTTGCACCCTTTTTGTTCAAGCGGTATCATGTCATTTCTTTCTAAGAATAAATATGTCTGTTTTGTTAAAATAGATGTTAATAGTTTATATGTTGTCGGAAGACATGTAATTGGTCTGTAGTTTTTCGGGTTTTTTGTGTCACCATTCTTGGGTAGAAGAAATGTAATTCCTTTGGTCATCCATGCAGGAATTTTAGTGGGATCGTCAACCATTTCTTGAAGTTCTTTGGCTAGTTTTTTATGTGCTGCATTTAAATAATATAGCCAAAAGTTAGGAATTTTATCTATGCCTGGGAATTTCCAATTGTGTGTTTTTTTTTTTAGTGCATATTTAACATCATCTTCTGTAATTCCAGACCATGTCTGTTCGGGTTTATTTTTCATTCGTTCTATCTTTTGCGTAATCCAATGTACTTCCTTGCTAAGTTCTTTAGGGCAAGCCCATATCTTTTCCCAGAACTGTGTGACTTCTTCCATTCTGGGGGGTACTGTCACTTCAATTCTTTTTTTTAACTATTTCCCTGTAAAATCTCTTTGTATCAGTCTGAAAAATCTTGTTTTCTCTGTAAAATCTTGCTCTTTTTTCATAGCGTCTTATTCTTTGAGCCTTCAGTTGGATTTTTTGCTTTCTTTTTTCTTTATTTGATAAGACGTCATTTTCATTCGTGATGTTATATTTTTTTACGGCTCTTCTGCTTTTCCTAGTTCTTACATTTATTCCTCTACTCAGTTCATCCAATATTGATAATTCACTTCTAAGTTGTTCTATTTCTTTTTCTATTTTTCTTTTCCAATTTTATTATTATTATTATTATTATTATTATTATTATTATTATTATTATTATTATGTCATTTTTCATCATATTTCGATTTTTGCTTTGGACTCACTACCAACCAAGGCAGGTCGTGGCGTGTTGTTATGACTCCATTTCATGTTTTTCTATCTTCCCTATCATCCCTAGCATTACATAGATAAAGTTTTCCTTAGTGTGTGGACTGTACTTAATAAGACAATTTTTTGTATATCTCTTAAGCTGGGGTTTCCAGGGATTCATTCAATGTGTTGTTTTGTTCCATTTTTTATCATTCCAAGTGCACCTACTATCACTGGCACAACTCTTATTTTCAATTTCCACATTTTTTCTATTTCAATTTCCAGGTCTTTATATTTTGACAGTTTTTCAAATTCCTTGATTGCTATGTTACAATCCGCTGGATAAGCCATATCAATTAATAGACAAGTTTTCTCCTTCTGGTTTTTAACACTAATGTCTGGCCTGTTTGCTTCGATTTTTCTGTCTGTGTATATGGTGTAATCCCATAGAATGGTTACATCTTCTATTCTGTAACCGGTGCTGGGTGATGTTCATACCAGTGTTTGTTTACAGATTTTCCATAATGTTTGCACATTGCCCAATGTAAATATTGCCCAACTCTATCGTGGCGATTTTTATATTCATTTGGAGCAAGCACAGAACAGCCTGAGTTTAGGTGGTCTATTGTTTCTTGGTGCTTATTATTATTATTATTATTATTATTATTATTATTGTTGTTGTTGTTGTTGTTGTTGTTGTTGTTGTTGTAATCATTTTCTTCATAATTCCGATGTCTGCTATGATCTCACTACCTCACAAGTCTGCGGAAAGATCTAAGGCAAGCCGTGGTATGTTGTTATGGCTACATTTCGTTTGTTTTTCTATCTCCCATAACATCCATAGCGTTACATGGACAAAGTTCTTCTTAATTTTGGGGCTGTACTTATCAAGACATTTTTTGTATATCTCTTAAGCTAGGATTTCCATGGATTCTTTCAGTTGGTTGTTTTGTTCGATTTTTTATAATTCCAATTCTACTATCACGGTTACTATTCTTGTTTTCAATTTCCACATTTTTCTCTTTCATTTTCCAAGTTTTTATACTTTGATAGTTTTTCCAATTCCTTGGTTGCTATGTTACAATCGGTTTGATAAGCTAAATCAATTAGTAGGTAAGTTTCTTCTTTACCATTTTTAACAATAATGTCCAGCCTATTTGCTTTAATTTTTGTGCCTATGAAGATGGTGCAATCCCACATAATGGTGTCATCTTCTATTTCTGTAACCAGTGTTTGTTTACATATTTTCCAAAGTGTTGGCACATTGTCCAGTGTAAATTTTGCCCCACTCATTATTATTATTATTATTATTATTATTATTATTTTGTCATTTTTCATTTTATTTCGATTTCTACTATGGTTGCACAACCTGCCAAGTGTGCAGGAAGACCTAAAGCAGGTTGTGGTGTGTTGTTATGGCTCCATTTCACGTTTTTTCTATCTCGCCGAACATCCCTAGCGTAACATAGACAAAGTACTCCTTAGTGTGTGGGCTGTACTTAACAAGACATTTTTTGTATATCTCTTAACCTTGGGTTTCCAGGGATTCTTTCAATGTGTTGTTTGGTTCCATTTTTTCATCATTTCAAGTGCACCTACTATCACTGGCACGATTCTTGTTTTTAATTTCCACATTTTTTCTATTTCAATTTTCAGATCTTTATATATTGACAGTTTTTCGAATTCCTTGGTTGCTATGTTACAATCCACTGGAAAAGCCATATCAATTATTATGTATAATGTTTGCCTGAAAGTTTCTAGTGAAAAGACTTTGATCTTGTGCTGCAAGAATAAAGCCTTTAGTCTCAGACTTTAATCCAGATGCACGTAACCATCGATGAGTATTAACGTTATCAACATTAGATCTATTAGCACGTTCTGGATATTGGCCATGCAAAGGTTTGTCTTGCCAACGTTGTTTCATCTGTTCAAGGGCTTTATCCTTGGCTTTCATTTTCATATTTTTTGCCGCAATAGTTGGTTTTTGGCTTCTGTTTTGATTTCTACAGAATCCACTAAATGTAAATCTTGTGGGTATTTACTGCCTTCTTTCATTACTGAATATTTTCTTTATTATTATTATTATGTCATTTTTCATCATATTTCGATTTCTACTTTGGTCTCACTACCAACCAAGTCTGCGGGGAGACCTAAGGCAGGTAGTGGCGTGTTGTTATGACTCCATTTCATGTTTTTCTATCTTCCCTATCATCCCCAGCATTACATAGATAACGTTTTCCTTAGTGTGTGGGCTGTACTTAATAAGACAATTTTTTGTATATCTCTTAAGCTGGGGTTTCCAGGGATTCTTTCAATGTGTTGTTTTGTTCCATTTTTTATCATTCCAAGTGCACCTACTATCACTGGCACAACTCTTGTTTTCAATTTCCACATTTTTTCTATTTCAATTTCCAGGTTTTTATATTTTGACAGTTTTTCAAATTCCTTGATTGCTGTTACAATCCGTTGGACAAGCCATATCAATTAATAGACAAGTTTTCTCCTTCTGGTTTTTAACAATAATGTCTGGCCTGTTTGCTTCAATTTTTCTGTCTGTGTAGATGGTGTAATCCCATAGAATGGTTACATCTTCTATTTCTGTAACCGGTGCTGGATGATGTTCATACCAGTGTTTGTTTACAGCTTTTCCATAATGTTTGCACATTGCCCAATGTAAATATTGCTCAACTCTATCGTGGCGATTTTTATATTCGTTTGTGGCAAGCACAGAACAGCCTGAGATTAGGTGGTCTATTGTTTCTTGGCGTTTATCACAAAACCTGCATTTTGGATCCATATTATTATGCATAATATTTGCCTGAAAGTTTCTCGTGAAAAGAATTTGGTCTTGTGCTGCATGTATAAATCCTTCAGTTTCAGACTTTAATCCAGATGCACGTAACCATCGATGAGTATTAACTTTGTCAACATTGGATTTATTGGCACGTACTGGATATTGGCCATGCAGAGGTTTGTCTTGCCAGCGCTGTTTCATCTTTTCAAGAGCTTTATCTTTGGCTTTCATTTTCATATTTTTTGCCGCAATAGTTGGTTCTTGGCTACTGTTTTGCTGTTCTACAGAATCTACTAACTGTAAATCTTGTTTGTATTTACTGCCTTCTTTTATTATTGAATATTTTTTCTTTCTTTCTTCATGTTGCCTTACTAATTGTATCATCCAATCCTTTGTTGTTTCTATGTATGTTAGTAAGCCAATAGTTGTTGTCTTGTATGACAATTCCAGCTGAATAAGACCCCTTCCACCTTCTTTACGGGGTATGTATAGACGGTCTACATCAGCCTTTGGATGATGCATCTTATGTTTAGAAAGAAGCTTTCTTGTTTTAGCATCCATTCGCCTGATGTCGTTTAAAGTCCAGTTTAAGATGTTGAAGCTATATTGGACAACTGGGATTGCA
The DNA here is from genome assembly GCA_037127315.1 of Ascarosepion bandense. NCBI lineage: Eukaryota > Metazoa > Mollusca > Cephalopoda > Sepiida > Sepiidae > Ascarosepion > Ascarosepion bandense. The sequence continues at coordinate 1,552,324 of JBBBDQ010000414.1, forward strand.
AGGCTATTAATGGCCATGACTCTATTCTGTGAATTTAATTCAGTTTTTAATATCATTCGTAGCCTTCTATAGTACTCTTTACGCACTATTTCTTTCATTTTTTTATGGTGAATGTTTTCGCTCTCATTTACACCTAGGTATTTATAAGCTTCTTCTGGTTTCAATTCTTTTATTGTTACAGCAGGGTCTAGGCTAATTGAGGATGTTTCTTGTATTGATCCACGTAAAACTGTAGCTTTAGCACATTTATTCAAATTAAATTTCATTCTAATGTCTTCGCTGAAGCATTTTACAGTTTGCAGAAGACCTTTATTATTATTATTATTATTATTATTATTATTATTATTATTATTATTATTATTCACTTACTTTTCGTTATCCTATCTTAGATAAATCGCAACTTTCAAGTCAATATTTTGCAAACGACGTGGATCGGAAATACACAACATTAACACTTTCACTTTTTATCTCTATCAGCCTCTATTACTATGACTTCGCTTTATCAATTGTATCTGATTGTCAATTTTGAGTTTTAGTAGTCTAAACGGCAATGCGCCGTCACAGTAAGACAAGCTCTCATGGTTAACATCTGTAGTATCATTACGCTGGTTATTCCAAAACAGCTATTTCCTTACCTGCCAAAATGTCTTCCTTTGTTTTGGTCTCATCTGTCTGTACGTTGCTGGCGTCCGTCTTGTCGGTTTTTTCGGGTTCTTCACACAGAATATTTATAAGCTCATTGGTAGCGTCTTCTACGTTACGACTTTTTTGGTTCAACAAGTGGCTTCCCTTGTGACAAAGTGTCTAAAAGTACAAAAATCAGAGAGGCAAATAAAGGAAAATGGGACTCCGATATAGATTGAATGTTGTTGTGGTGTAGACATGCGACATTTTGGATCCTAAACGCGAAAGATATTTTTACCAATAAAAAGAGGACTCGCATATCAAAATAAACAGTAGAAAAGGACAGATAAAATATATATAATTAAAGTAGAATCCTTGAAATTTGGTAAAGTAAATTCCAGTAGAGAGCTGGAATCAAATAACTTAAGTTAACCCCATAACCTCTTATGCTGTTACTCTATCTTTGCTTTTCTCTCTCTCTCTCTCTTTCTAATGTTTATTCTTCTCTTTCGCCTTTTTTCTATCCCACCTGACTTCTTCTGGACAAAATTAAGACATCCACTGTTATATAAATTTGGTTGGAAAAGCGGCTTGGACTGCGAAATACAGTATTACCAATGGATTTGTAAAAATATCTAATTTTTGTTTCCTATATATATATATATATATATATATATATATATATATATATATATATATTAATGCAGGTTTCATTGAATAATATAGACAAGTTCTGTCTATTAATTTTGTGTAGGATCCGTTCATACGGATCCTACACAAAATTAATAGACAGAACTTGTCTATATTATTCAATGAAACCTGCATTAATGAAAACATGCTGCCAAAATACACACAATTTATATATATATATATATATATATATATATATATATAGGAAAAACTACTAAAAAGTTGTAAGTTAAAAATGCATTTTTTTGACAGTATTTATTTATTTCTATTATTATATATATATATATTTGATATTTCAGACCGGCCTCGGCATTTTATGAGAAACAAATGATTTTAAAATTTAAACTTGAAGTGTTCGTCGCGAGAAGCGTCCGTCGCGCGATGTAGAAAGCAATAGAGTTTGAATATTTTTAAACGTAAATCTAACTGTAATAATACTTTCAAATGTTGTTTTAAAGAAAATGTTTTAATTGTATCTAAAAAAAATTTAACTATTGAAGTATTTATAAAGATTCAAAATACCTAAGTCCCTATTTAACCCTAGCCTATATGTATTTAATTTTAAAATATTTTTAAAGTATTTTTCTTTCTTTCTGCGTGAGTATGTAGAACTAAAATCGGAATCTATCAGTAAACATTTGCAGTTTTCTCATGTGTGTCCTGGTTGATTGAAGTGTTCAACTATGGGGGAATAAGAGTTATTTTGGCATATGCTTAGTTTATGATTATTAAAACGGAATCTAAAACTATTTCCAGATTCATCAATATATCCACTATTTGGACATATTGAGCAGAAGCGGAAATATATTATATTTTGGCTGTCACAGGTGAGGCGTGGTGGGTGTAATTGATGTTGGTGTTGGGTATATATATAAATGGAGAGAGAGGGGGTCATAGATATAACAGACTGAAAATTTGAAGTCTAATAGAAGTTAAAAAACTAGACAGATAGATAGATATGAACAAACTATAATAGATAGATAGATAGATAGATAGATAGATAGATAGATAGATAGATAGATAGATAGATAGATAGATAGATTTTAACAACAATAGGTGATGTGATTGTTCAAATATGACCAAATTGAAGAAATTCCTGTTTATTTAACGAAGAAGACTAGAAGATCTACAAGAATTTTGTTAAATAATTTCCCCCAAGCAAGGCGATAATATCACTAAGACGCCAGTGAAAGGACAATAAAAAGAATGGATATCAGGATGACAGAAAATGAAGATTGATGTCGCATATACATTTTTATTATCAGTAGAAATAATCTTAAGAAAACAAAATACAAACATTACATTGTGATGATGGCAATCAAAGAAGGAAAACTGAAAGTAATTTTAAACAAAGCACACTTAGTGCCTAATAGATTAGAAATCCTTTTTAAGGACATACTTCAGCCCCACTAGAGCTTATGACCATCCTGTTCAGAAACCCTTCAAACTATTTTCTGGTAAATTCTTTAAAATCCCTGTATATTGCACATCAGGAAATCAATTGTTTAGTTCCAGTGACTTGACTTAAAGAGTTGTGTGTTCAATATCAGACCACAGCTTTGGTGAACAAATAACTTAGAGAATTGACTTAAAGGGAGATAACTACATAGTATCCAGAAGTAGCATTGCACATGGAATGAGAATAGTATACCCCACTGATCGAAATAAAGGGTTCGGTTCAAAATTCCTAGCACTTTTTTTTATATATACAAAATCGTGGATGTCATTGTTTTACCAATGCGTTTTAAATTTGAGAGCGTTCATCAATGTTCATCAGATGGTCGAAAGGTCAGTAAAAACATGTGAAGGAGAACAAAGCGTCATAATTCAAAGTCTGTCATAGAGTAAGCCTCAATTTCAAAGGCTGTGATAAACCAATGTTATCCACCCTTCTTGTCTCTTTTTATCACATATATATGTGTATGTATGTATGTTTTGTATGTATGTATGTATGTATGTGTTTGTATTATATATATATATATATATATATATATATATATATATATATATATATACTATTCTCCGCATATGGAATAAGATTGTAATAAAAGTTTCGGTTCGAAATGTCTAGCACCTAAAGAAGGACGGAGCGTACAACGGCCAAAACGTCGAAAACATGACAATAAAGATGAGAACAACAGTCTGAACAGTGTAAATAATGTAAACACGACCTCAGAAGTATAGACAAATACTAAAAACTCCGCCCCCAGACTTCTACGATCCACTTGTATTCGGTCCCTAAGAGAAATAAAGAAAACAATAAGAACGGTTATTCGTAAAATGTAAAAAATATGTGCATGGTTGTAAACAAAAATAACAGTCAGTTGTGGATGCGCGGAATGAGAAATCCAACAGCCGAGTTCGAATTCCAGTTGAATTCGTTGCATTCGCTTACGCGCATATACCTTTGGGAAAGGTATTAACCGTCTCTTCTCTCTCCAGCTATGGGTTAAATAGCAGGACAGATTGGGTTCTATAGCCTTGGCTAGCAACCAGAAAGTAATGGAAACCTACTGCGGCAAAACCTTCTGCTCAATCATTCACGTCTCTAAACAGACATGATTGCCCAAGTGTGTATCACGTAAATTCCCCCAAAAATTAGATGTAGAAATTTAGCCATCCAGGTAGTCTGGTGACGAAAAGTAAGAGACAAAAATCCGAAATAGTTTAAAAATGTCGAAAGATGTCTTTTAGAAACTAAACAAAAAATGAAGAAATTGGAAACCAACTTAGGAAGAAAGAAATGAGTGCCGAATCGCTATGTTATATTTATGCCTTTCAAAAGCTAAAAAAAAATAGTAACACAAAAAAATGTATTAAAGGAAACTACCTCTGCCGATGCGTGTTCTGTGTAAAATTTCCTTTCCTAAAAGAAAAAAGCTAGTAAGAAACACAACAAATGTTTCTAAAGATAGTGAAAAGAAAAAGAGCGTTTAATTGCTTGAAAATTGAAAGTAACAGAAGTTTCGGTTCTATATGGTGAGAATTCCATGAACGAACAAATTAAGCAACGATGAAGTGTTAATGAAAATAAAACACTTATACTCCGGGTCAGAATTACGCAGGTGAACTTTCTTTGAGATATAATGAGGAAGAAAGGTTTGGAGAACTTAACCCTCACAGGACATATTGGGAGAAAGAGATAGAAGCAGCGGATAGCCTACCTGACGAGATTGAGTGAATGGATGACGGAATTAGGCTGGGAGGCTTTGTAAAGAGGAAAACAATGACCATAATGGATAGGAAGTTGTAGACAGCCATGAAATGACATGACACAAAGAACATTGTATTTCCGACGAGAATTAATCTAACCTAAAATAATCAGAAATTGAATTTTTTCCAGTAGAAGCACATAAAATTAAGACGCCTACCAAAGGTGCCGCATACATTAAATTGCAGTAATTTTACATTGCTATCTCCCAAATCTTACCTCTCAAAGAACATCCATGCTGTGCTGGTTCAGTTTTCGTTCTGGACGTCTTGACTATGGTTTTGTGCCTTTATCACTACATTTTCGAGGATACCTGTTTACCAGGATGGGTAGATAATCCCCATTGCAGACTCCTCTGGTGTGGGCGACAAAGCTAACCTTGCAGCCGAGCTTAGAAAGGACCTCCAATCCGTAGTGAACTGGGGTAAGAAATGGCTCGTAAATTTTAATACTTCTAAAACGAAGCTACTATCAATTAATCATCATAGACAATCGCACCTACCTCCTATTAGCATGGACCAGGCTTGCCTCCCAGAGAGTAAAACACTACGCCTCCTTGGTCTCACACATTCAGCGGACCTCAAGTGGAATGACTATATCGAATCCATTGCTAAATCCGCTGCTATGAAAGTCGGTTCTCTGTGCAGGCCCCGGAGGTTTTTTCCGTCTGAATCTATCCTGCACATTTATAAATCTACCATCTGCCCGTGCATTGAATACTGTTGCCATATGTGGTCGGGTGCCCCTGCTATTCTCCTTGGGCTTCTCGATAAGGTACAGCGGAGGGTCTGTAATGTGATCGATACCGACTTAGCAGACCGCCTGCAATCTCTCTCTCACCGGCGCAACGTGGCTTCCCTGTGTCTCTTCTATAAATACTTTCACGACTTCTGCTCCGATGAACTTAGATCACTGGTGCCCCCTAGGTTCGAATTTGCACGAGATACTAGACTAGCAACTAGATCCCACCCTTTTACAGTGAAACCGATAAAATGCAACCGCAATTTCTACTCTAACAGTTTCTTTTCTCGCACTTCCCGACTGTGGAATTCCCTTCCACATGACTGCTTCCCCGACGGCTACAATCTCCAGGAGTTTAAATGTAAGGTCAATAGACACCTCCTAACAAACTAACTCGCTTCCATTCTTTCAAACACTCTTCCCACCCACCCAACTATCTATCACCCCACTTCTGACATTTCCTATATCTAACCACTCTTTCTATTTACCTTCCCCTATGTAGCCCCAAGCGCAATAGTGGCGGTGGAATGTCTTGTTTGGGGTGAAATGATTAAAAAAAAATTTAAGCTACAGTTAATTAAATTTTGGGAGCACGCTAGGCTTTACAAACCATTGCTGATAATGGAATTTCAATTGTTCCCGAGAGATTATCTACCTTGTACCAGACTAAAGTAACCTCAGTAAATGGCAATTATAATAGTAAAAATCACCATTTCTATAGAGGAAACATTTGCCATTCATTCACTGAATTATTATTGGCGGTTAAAATTTATAAAACCTTTTATCTGAAAACGGCTTTTTCCTAGAAATTGACCTTCTAAACTCTTATCTCTTTTTATTTAAGTTTCCTTAAAAACTATTTGTTTTTGATAGTATTAAAATTTTCTCTTCCAGTTACATGTATTACAAATTTATGTATAAATATGAATACGAATAGTTACCCCACGAGTAAATGCACAAGGATTTTAATACTCGAGTTTAGGCTTCCGTGATATGTGCTCAAAATAATTTCTAAATTCAGTTTCGTCTAGTACAAAGCAACAAAGATTTAGTATCGCGTGAAGTTTGAATGCACTGCAGAAATAATGACTTCTTTTAATTATTTCACCCTAATCAAGGCAAAAAAGCCACTAAGACGTAAGAGGTTACTAAGTATGAAAGAATCTAAAACATTTTTGCAGTAAGAGGATAAAGGAACAGGGATTAAGAAAACAAAAATAACGACTAACATTTCATTTTGATTTTTGAAGATCAAAGTTGACTGGAAGAGTTGAACCGGAAGAGAGTTGCAAGAGTGATAAGTGCAGAAGAAACTGTTAGCATAGAACTTGCGGTTACATCTAGCAATTTAAACTGTAAAATGATGAGACCTTGGCGCCAATCTTATACTGCGATTAAATTCATAGTCTACATACCATAGATAAAAGTTCATCAGAAAAATTACGAGGTAAATTATTTGTAGAAAAATAGCCTTAGGAGACTAAGTTGCTAGCCAATATGCAGTGTTTCTTTTCAAGGGCCATTTCTCTTTAGTAGTTAGGGAGTTACGGCAAGACACGGATCCTTTTTCAATAGTACTTTATATTTTTCAGCTTATGGCTTCTTGTTTTAAATGCATTGTTGTTCTTTCAGAATAGTTAAAGAAGCTAAAGAACACATTACGCTAAGCTATTCTAAGAGTTGCTAGACCAAGCTAAAAAGCAATTTCCGTTTTACTGTTTTAAATAGTTGCTAACCCAAGATAAAGAACATGTTGCATTTTCCTACTGTAGAATAATAGCTAACCCAAGTGCGCATTCAGTTCCTCTTTTCTAGAATAGTTTCGAACACAAGCGATACACATTCCGTTCTACTATTTACTCCATTTATTTGGGGAGAAAAAGATGAATCCATACTTCCTTACAGTAAGCTTGTTTCATATACGAAATTACTTATGTAATGAGTTCGTTTACGGATGATTTTAAGTTTTTAAAAATATGCCAATCGAAAACTATCACAAATGCTGTGGGTTCGCTTCTTATTAAGTGATTTACTATTATGGCCTTGTGCCAAAACTAGGTTGAGTAAATACTATGAGCATACAAAAAATATCCAGGGCTTTTTATTCTAAAGTTCGCTTTAAATCTGTAGTTTTCAAACAATCTGAACGCTGGGAAGTTTTGCACTCTCCACATAAAATCCTGAATTTAGAAAACATTAGACCTATTAAAGAGCTATGCAGGAGGGGGTTGCTCGTTAAAAATAAATCCACTCTTAACACATACCTGAGTCCTTTCCAAAAAGTACTTCACTGTCCAAGGCTCACTGTCCGGCAATTCGCACAGACAGATCGTACTCATTTCGTGCAAGATGGCGTCCACACGGAATTCACATAGATCGTTGATCCTGTCAAAGAGGAGTGACATTTGATGCAGGGCCTTGTGGACGTTGTTAATGTAGTCCAAAATGTTAATTGCCGTCCAGGTAAGTGTGGTCAGTCCGGGTTCGATGGCAGAATCCACCTTGGCCGTATGAGGACCAAGAAGAGGTTCAAATGCGGAAGGGATTTTGCTGCGGACCAGACGATTCTCTTGAAGCATTAACTGTTTAAGGCAAAAGAAAAAAGAAGAGAATAATTGATTGATAGGTTGGCTTTACGGCATATCAAACGTTCATGGGTCATTTAATATTGTAATCATTCGAATAAAATTAATAAGTAGATAAACATATTCTGCGTGGATTAAAGGAAAAATAAGTTTATATTAATATTTATATTATTGCTTCAACTGTATATTTTGAAAAGGTTCAATATAGAAATTTGCATAAAGTGGTTATTTCGTTTGAAAGTTGTGGGGTCCTTGTATTTTTGAAGTTTCTTTTTAAAGAGGGGAAATATATTTGTATTAAAAGTAAAAATGATGTATAGATAAGATATAAAATATTTTAATAAAGTTGTGTTTTAATTTAGAATTGTATCAACTTTACATTTTGAGGAATATGAATTTCTATAGAAGCGATGGATATTTTATTATTAATCCGACACTCTAAACGCCATTTTTAGTAGATACTCATATTTGAGCAGACGCTTTGTTTATTTGTTAAACACTCTGCCTCGCTATTGTTAGTCTTTCCATGGTCGTGATAGGTGGGATATATATATATATGTAAAAATATACTCAGTTATGATCTGGGATTAAGGACAGGATGGTTAAATAAAATAAATACAGGAGGAAAGCTGCATTTAAATCGCCTAGGCGTTTCGTCCTGTGACGGACTTTATCAAGGCAAAAAGACGAAATGAGCTTTATTCTAAATTACGTATCCCTGTTCGGAAAATAATGACTCATTTAAAACAGTCCTATCTATGAACTGACGTGATATGAAATATGGGACAACGAAACTTCAATCCACTGCGTTTGAAAGCATAGAAGACCATCCCATTTTGATTGATATTTACAATTTTACAGAGTTAGAGAAGCGGTAGTTTTTAGCCAATGGCAAACATTTGTAATACTATCTTCCTTCAGAACTTGTCAGTTAGTTAATTGCCATACATGATACACGCTTGGGGGATCATGTCTTTTTCTGAATAGACAGAAGATTATTTTCTGCGGTAGACTGGTTGCCAACCAATGCTATAGAACACAACTGTCCTGATATTCAACCCATAGCTGAAGGGAGAATACTGTTCTCAAGGGTATTTGTGCGTAAGTGAATGAAACGAATCGCCTGGAATCCGAACTCGGCCCTCCGATTTCTCATTCCGGGCCGATATCCCTCGCACCTCAACGCACATCCAATACACGATCCTAACTCTAGACAGGTGATCTGTAAATTCGTAGGAAAGATAATGAAGTAGTTTCTCCTTAACTTCTCTGGGAGTTGATTTTTTTCCTTTTCTTAGAAGGTCCAGTCTACACTATTATTTAACTTATTGCTGGAAGGAAAATATATCGAAGCATACCTTCTTGATGCGAGACTAGGTCGAAAAACTCAGTTTGCCGATTCCACCTTTAACATTGTTAACCGTTACGCTGTCCATATATCAAGCTATCTTCTTTTACTTCTATGTGCTCTGTCCCTTCAGGACGTAGGCGATCATGGCCTTCCACGTTTCCCTATCCCTCGTGGCTCTGAGCACGCCTTCTCCTGTTACACCGTGCAATCCTCGTTCTGTCATCCACCTGATTAGGTCCTTCAAATATGTTATCCGTTGCTTTCCCCTGTCTCTTTTCCTCTCTACCTGGCCTGTTAGTATCAGGTTCTCCAGGCCCTCCTTCCTCATTGCATGTCCCAGGAACTTTAGTTGTCTCTTCCTGATGTTCAATATTAATTTCCTTTTTGTTTCCATCATTTCCAAGACCTCATCATTGCTCACATGCTCGATCCATGAGATTCGCAGCATCTTTCTGTAGAACCACATTTCAGTTGCTTCAAGTTTTTCCATCATCTTTGAAGGACGGACATCACGTAGCAATCCAGTACTCTTCCTAGTTTCTAGCGAAATTGTCCTGTTTCTTAATATCTTACTCAACTTCTGGAATGCTTCCTTCGCCATGCAAATTCGCCTTCGGATCTCTGAGTCGCACTTTCCGTCTTCTGTTTTAACGCTTCCCAAGTATTTAAATTTTTGTACCTGCTTGATTCTAGTATCCTCGACCTGTATTTGGCATTTTGGGCTGCCAATTTTACTGATGGCCATACATTCAGTTTTCGTAATTAATTCAAATTCGCTCATATGAATGCACTTTAGTCTCGCGATTCGATAGAAGTGTTTGATTCCGTGTCAAGATATAATAGGTAATTTAATGACGATCTCAGTATGTTTTGTTATTATATTTGAGTATATCAACAGGAACCAAATTCTAAAATAATTAAATATTAGTCTATCAGTTATGACTCTATACTCGTTTACTTGTTTTGGAAATAGATGAATACTTATCAGGCCCTGCAAATATGTTATCCGCTGCCTTCCTCTGTCTCTCTTTCCTTCTATCTGGCCAGCCAGGTTCTCCAAACTCTCCTTCCTCATTGCGTGTCCCAGGAAATTCCGTTGTCTCTTCTTGATGCTCAGTATTAATTTCCTTTTTGTTGCTATTCTTTCCAACATCTCATCGTTGCTTGCATGCTCAGTCCTCGATGCGTATATATTTGAGTCTATAGGCATTTCCTTAGTTATGGGTAATTGTGTATATATCTCGTGTATATACGATATTATACGCCTTTACAAGGTACGGGTGGAGGTAAATATTGGGTATTTGTATTTGGGTATATAGAAATATACGTAGGTAATACATATTCATTCATATAGACATTTATTAAAGATTCGGATTAATATAAATATTGGTCGTTTATATTTGTGTCTATATTGGTTTTATGTTAAGAACTAGCAGTATAGCCCGGTGTTGCTCGGGTGTATGAAAGATTTAAAACTAATCCATGCTCCTGGAGCTCAGACTCAGACTAAAGAATATTTGTGTGAAGTTTGGTGAGAATCGGATAAAAAATGCGGATTTATATAAAGGACATATAAACAGACACACACACACACACACAAACATCTTGCCTTTTATATATATATATATATATATATATATATATATATATATATATATTTAATCGTATCACTCCAAGCAAGGCGGTGACGCCACTGATGCGCATGGGGCTACTTAAGAGTAAAATGATTGGAAAAGAGAAAGCCGGAAACCATATCCTAAACAGGAAACAAGGGATGAGCCTCTTCACCTGTTCAAAAGACGTGGGTGGAGTGTGAACCGGGCGATAGTTAAATCTATCTAAATATATATATATATATATATATATATATATATATATATATATATATATATATTATCGATTTTCTGCACTATTGTAAGAACCGCAAACTTGAAACTTCTGAGTATCGTTTCTTATGTCTTTGTCTATGAGTTTATCAAATTTGATTAAAATCGGACCACTCCTTCTATAACCCGATTTTTTATTATCGATTTTCGATATTTATCGGGGGTACCTCGACACAAAACCTAGTTAAGAACACTCGCAGACGCTTATAGAACAACTCAGTAAATTTTCAAGAAAATCGGTTCAGCCGTTTCGGAGTCTATAGGTAACGGATACACGCACACAGACACACACAGACACAGACAAAGTTTCATTTATAAATGCGTTTAGATAGATTTAGATATATTGTTCGTTTTTATTTTAATATGTAAATATTTACTTTATATTTTATGTTTTTTGTGAGGAATCTTACTCAACTGAATTGTATGCGGTGGGCGTATCTGACGTCTCGTTGGTAATTTTCGCCTTTTGTGTGTGAGCTGGTATTATTTGTTATTAAATATGGTTGTTTAATATTTTTTCTTTCGGGCTCTGTATCAGTTTTCTTCATATTTAAGCCATTGACAAAAAGAATGAATATCGTTTATGATACGGCATGATTAATGGATTTCATAAAGGATGGATTATAAAGAATACAATGAAAAACTTTTATGACCAATTACAGTGTATCTGCATAAATTAATGTTGAGTTGACAAGCTCAGAAAGGCTGCCTGTAAGGGTTTTGAAGTGCATTAAAGTGGAAGAGCAAAACCTTTTGATAAGAATCTTAGAAATACTTGTTGAAAGGGATCCTCATCAAAACTGTCAAGTGAGAAAACACAAGATACAGAAAGAAATGTATAGTTGAAAAATCACAAAGGAACAAGAAAGAAAGAAAGAAAGAAAGAAAGAAAGAAAGAAAGAAAGAAAGAAAGGGTGAGGGTAAAAAAGAAATGAATTAAAAAGAAAGAAAGAAAGAAAGAAAGAAAGAAAGAAAGAAAGAAAAAACAGAATGAAGGCTGAGGGGAAAATAAATTAATTAAAAAGAAAGAAAGAAAGAAAGAAAGAAAGAAAGAAAGAAAGAAAGAAAGAAAGAAAGGGTGAGGGTGAAAAAGAAATTAATTAAAGAAAGAAAGAAAGAAAGAAAGAAAGAAAGAAAGAAAGAAAGAAAGGGTGAGGGGGAAAAAAGAAATGAATTAAAAAGAAAGAAAGAAAGAAAGAAAGAAAGAAAGAAAGAAAGAAAGAAAGGGTGAAAAAGAAATTAATTAGAAAGAAAGAAAGAAAGAAAGAAAGAAAGAAAGGGTGAGGGGGAAAAAAGAAATGAATTAAAAAGAAAGAAAGAAAGAAAGAAAGAATGCAGATGTATAACAAAAAATGTAATAGTAGAAAAAAAAATATAATAAAAAGAAACAAACAAATGAAGTCAAAATAAAGAAAGAAGTAAAATGAATGAAAGAATCGGATAAATTCGAAGCAAAAATGAAAGAAATCTTGTGAATAAAGAGTAACAGGCTATATTAATCAAAAAAATAAAAAATGAAGTAAACAGGAATTAAAAGAAAAAGAAAGAAAGAAAGAAATTAAAGAAAAATGAAGCAAAAAAACATGAATTAAAAAGAAAGAAAGAAAGAAAGGAAGAAAGAAAGAAAGTAAACAGAATGAAAGAGTGTGAGAAAAAAGAAATCTCATAAAAATAACAGGTCATACTAGTAAACAACAAGAAATCAGGTAAATAGAAAGAAAAATAAAAAATAAATTAATAAAATAGAAAAAAGAAACGAAGTAAAACAAGAATTAAAAAGAAAGAAAGAAAGAAAGAAAGAAAGAAAGAAAGAAATGAAGTAAAACGAAAGAAGAAAGAAAGAAAACGTAATGAAAGAAAATATCTTATAAATAAAAATAACAGGCGTATTAAAAAATGAATAAGAAATCACATCGTTAGAAAGAAAAAAAGAAATCAAGTAAAAAGAAAGAAAGAGAAGGAAATTAAGAACGAAATTATAAAAGAAAACATAAAATCAATGTTCACTGAATCTTTTAACCTATTCCCTTTAAATCTGAGGTGACTAAAATGTTTACCTCTAGGGCGTTGCAAATATTTTTATATTCTTCCTGCCTGGCACGGAGAGAGGAAGCGAATGGTGGTATTTCCAGACCGAGGCGAGCCATACATTCAACTTCCCGAATCATTACCATCACTTGAACATCAAAGTTGACAAAAAGTTCATTCGTTTCCGGATGCCGAATTAGAAGCGACGTCTGCAAACCTGTCTTGATTTCTTCCACCTGTAATTAGAAAATCACTATTTATTATAAGGTTTACACACCTGTTTTATAGAGAAAATTACATACCAATAATAAATCTGTGGCTTCTCGGCGTAACATGCTTATTAATGACCTCGTTTGGTCAATCATTGTGAAGGAATAGTGAATTCAATCTCCAAAACCAAATTATACTTCGTAAATAAAGACGGTGTATCAATCTGTCAATTAATGTTTCTTGTCGATCAAATGCAGCTGACATTTCATAACCCACACCCACTAGCTATGGGCTAAGTAACAGTGTCCTCATCCTCGTTTTCATATTCACAACGTTTCGGACGTTGTATGTTCCGACCTTCTTCAGGTGATTAGAATTTTGAACTGAAGCCTTTATATAGTCCACCCAGCTCTAGTTCCATAAGCCATACCTCTTCCAGAACATTCTACTTCGATGGACGAAATAAATAGTTCAGTTCGAAATTCCAATCACCTGAAAAAGGTCGGGGCATACGATGGCCAAAAGGTCGTGAATATAGCAACGAAGATGTCTGAACAACACAAATACTGTAAATAATTAAATAAGTAATTTCATAAATATAGACAAATAGGGTATACTGAGCTCTCTAAATTCGAAACCGTGGAGAAGACAATAAGAAACGACTGGAGCATATTTCCAAAAAAGTCATGGTAATTTCGTGATAATGAATATAAAGGATATGTGGAGAGCCATGATTGCCTACATCCTTGAATGACATGGCGTTTAAATGAAACTATACCAGGTTCTGAGTCGTATAGTTCTTATAGATCTAGACAAAGCTTTGCAAGTTAAATGATTATAAGTGTGATCAAAATTATGAACCTTCAGCAAAGGTACAAATATTACGTTTGAAATGTTAACCAATATTATCAGCTACCAGAATGAAATCTATGAAATCCGTAAACATTTTGAAAAAGTATTTTTGGAAAGAAATCCGCGAATAGTAAAAAAGGGTTTATTGAATGGGAAAGTGGAATCGCCGAACCATGTTCAAATTTTGGTTTCGTCTATTACGTTAACTTTACTAGAAACGGTATTAATCGTCTACTACTCTTGGCTATGAGTTAAATAGTAAGATAGACTGTGATGTCTAACGGTCGGTAGCGGGCACTATAGGGAAATTGTCCTGGGTGTGACTATAAACTACATCCCCATCCTTTCCAAAACCTCATTATTGTTCACATGCTCGATCAATGATATTCGCAGCATCCTTCTATAGAACTACATTTCAGTTGATTCAAGTTTTTCTATCATCTTTGATGGTATTGTCCAGCATTCACTGCCATATTGAAAGACAGACATCACATAGCAAACTTTTCTTTGTTTCTAGCAAAATTTTCCTGTCTCTTAATACTCTGCTCAACTTCTAGAATGCGTCTTAGGCCATTCCAATTCGACTTCGGATCTCAGTGTCGCATTTTCCGTCTTCTGTTAGAACACTTCGCAAGTACTTAAATTTTTGTACCTGCTCGATTTTAGTATCCCCAAACTGTAATTGGCATTTTGGGCTCCTCTGTTTGCTGATGACCATACATTCGGTTTTCTTTTAATTTATTTGTAGTCCTTTCTTTTGACATTCTTCAACTACCATTTTAGGGGGTCTTGTAGACATGTCCCAAAAACTCCGATTGTCTGTTCTATCTTTCACTGTCGCGTGTCCATCCTTTTCAAAACCTCGTCGTTGCTCACATGTTCTGTCCATGGTAAACTCAGCATCCTTCTGTAGAACCACACTTCGGTTGCTTCAGATTTTTATTTCAGCTTTGATGGGATTTTCCAGCATTCGCTGCCATATTGAAGGACAGGCATGTAAACCTAATAAATAACGGGGTGATTTCATAATCGTTAGAAATCTACAAAAAATCGTCCGGAACGTAATGAGAGAAAAAACATGACCAGGATACTCGTCCAAATAATTAATAGGAAAAAGGAAAATATGCTTTTTACTAGCGCAATATCCGGAGACAATTTTTAATATCGAAGAACTGTTAGAGGATTATTTGAAACAACTTACCTGTCGGAGCCAACAGCGATGGTACAGGATCTCGAATTCAAGTAGAATTTTGGCCATTCTGTTATAATTCTTGATGATTCGCCTGGCTTCAGAACACTGCAAAATAACACTATGTTTTTGGAAAGCTTCCATTGGTTCTTGGATGCGTCTAAACAACTGCCTAGCCCAAGATATCTTTCCTGTAAGTCGACAAAAAAGTTTTTTTTTTCAAAAATCAGTAAATCGTTTAAAAAAAAATTAAATTACAGTTGAATTCTGAGATTTCAATAGCGGGTTTAAAAATTGACACAAAGAGGTCCAACATAATAACAGAATTAACACAAGACAAAATAATAAGATAAAACTAGAAAGATTAATTTATTCTGTTCTTCTATATACCGTGTCCGTTCATCTCGAGACGATCATGGACTTCCACATCTATCTATCTCTAGTAGCACTTAACAGGCTTTCTCCTGTTACCCCTTCAAAATCCCGCTCTGTCATCTATTTGCTCAAGACCATCAAATATGTTACGCGTTGCTTCCTTTTGCCTTTCTTTCCTTCTGTCTGACCTGTGAGCATTAGATTCTCCAAGCCCTCCTTCCTCGTTACATAACCCAGGAACTTCAGCTGTCTTTTTCTCATGTTTTCGTTTCCATCCTATCGAAAAACTCGTCGTTGCTCATATGTTCTGTGTATGGTATTCTCAGCATCCTTCTGTAGAACCACATTTCAGCTGCTTCAAGTCTTCCCTTTATCTTTGGTGAGATTGTTCAGTATTCACTACCATATTGTAAAACAGACATCACATAACAATCTAATACTTTCTTCTTTGTTTCCAGCAAAATTTTCCTGTCTCTCAATACTCTCCTCAACTTTTGGAAGGCATCCTTAGCCATGCTAATTCGCCTTCGGATCTCAGTGTCGCACTTTCCATCGTCTGTTAAAACACTTCCAAGGTATTTAAATTCCTGTACCTTCTTTAGTATCCCCAGCCTGTAGTTGGCATTTTGGGCTCCTCTTTTTACAGATGACCATGTATTCAATTTTCTTGTAGTTTATATGTAGTCCTTTCTTTCCGATTTCTTCAGCTACCTTTTGCAGGGGATCTTGTAGTTTGCTTTCCGTGTTTGCTATCAGCACTGTATCAGCTGCGTAACTTATATTTCTCAGATTGTGGCCGCCAATGACGAATCCTGGAATGACTTCTAGGGCTCTTAAAATTATCTCTCAGTATAGGTTGAATAGATCTTGTGAAAAAACACATCCTTGTCTTATGCCCCTTTCTATCTTTGTATGTCTGCTGAATTCATTTCCTGCCCGTATGCAGACAGTTTGCTGGGCAGTTATTAAAGTAAATTTATTGGGTATAAAATACAAGGCATTTACTCTGTTATCCGTATTAATTACCACAATGAATGCACCGGAGTAACCACAAGGAATTTAAATAAAAGATTATATGAAGTCAAAAGAGAACTTTTTCAAGAAATGCGCTGAATGCATTAGTATGACCATATTTTCATTTACTACACTGAGTATGACCATATTTTCATTTAAAAATGCTACTTTAATTGAAACAGAAAACAATTTATTAAAATAAAAATGTATACAAAGTTGGATATGATTTGTTAGTCACGGTTTATCAACCCTTTGTTTGTTGCTTTAAAATAAAACATATTTTCGATTATAAAAACATTTTTTGCTAGTGAATATAGCATTAATAATTATTTGAGAATAACAAAGTTTGCTTCAAATACGAGTGCCACTATTTAACCCTAGCAGGAGAGAGAACAGGGATTCATACCTCTCTCAAATATATTTGCTCTTAAGTGAATGTAATGAACCTGCCTGGAATTCGAAATCAACTCACAAATGTCTCATTTCAAGTCGCTATCCATTACATCACCCACATGTTCCCGTATAAAAAGTCATTTAATCGATAGATCATCCAAAGTCAATTTAAGTCTAGGTTTTTTTTCTTTTCATCTTTCTTGAAAGATGTTTGATTAACACAATCCGGGATATGAAATAACAAAATCAGATAAAAAGGAGAACGAAAATAAAAAAATAAGTGGAATCGACTAAACAAACAAACAGATTTATAAAATTTGAATTAAAAGAATATATCACCCCTCCTCTTCGTGTGCATATGTAATCGCTACACAGTAAACATTATTTTCGTCCAAAGTAGTCTTAAAGGACAAAATACGTTACACAAAAAGATTTTTCAATGAATTCCCTAAAGAGGAAAAAAAACTGTACTCTAGCAATTCTTTTATTCCGGACCTTTTATCTCTTGTAGATCTATGCAACGCTTTACTCACCATAATTCCTCTTTATCCTTACTTTGCTAATAATTCACACAAACTCATTAAGTAGATTCCTTGCTGCTTCTTTACTTGAGTTAGATAAAAATATGGCGCCTTCCTTAATGAATTTAATCTTAACATCTAGAAACTGATGAGGGAACTGGAAAAGATCCACATAAAAATATAGAGGCACAATATGTCTATATTATTCAATAAAACATGTTTAAATGAAGATATATATATATATACATATATATATATATATATATATATATATATATATATATAGTAAAGTTTTGTAATTTGCTTGAAGCATTGCGTAAAATAGTTGTATGTGTTATATTGAACACTTTTTAATACAACTGTGTATTGTTCTAATTTAACTATGACCAAAAACCAAATGATTAATATATATATATATATATATATATATATATATATATATATATATATTGTATGTGTTATGTCTTGAAGGCTGTCACAGTGCGTTGAATGAAATAAAGGAAGGTCGGGAGATGTTTGTATGACCTGTTTATTTATATTTATATTTCGAGACTATAATCTCATCGTCAGAATGGCAAAGAAAACTTCAAACTGTCCGTGCTTTTAGTTGTCACACACGTACAGCAGCAGTGGATAAAGCCAGCCATTCATAGATGGACAACTAAAAGCACGGCCAGTTTGAAGTTTTCTCTGCTATTCTGACGATGAGATTATAGTCTCGAAATATAAATATAAATAAACAGGTCATACAAACACCCCCCCGACCTTCCTTTATTTCATTCAACGCACTGTGACAGCCTTCAAGACATAACACATACAATATATATATATATATATATATATATATATATATATATATATATATTAATCATTTGGTTTTTGGTCATAGTTAAATTAGAACAATACACAGTTGTATTAAAAAGTGTTCAATACAATTATATTGTAGAACTTTTGAATATTTCATTTGTAAACGAGTTATTACGCGACCAAGGTTTCTACCTTTCCTGGCGATTTACAATAACTGATTTTACCGCTTTTTTTTTGTTTTTTTTTTTGTTTTTTGCTTTTTTGCTTTGTTTTTTTTAAGACACTCACGTAACAGGGATTTTTTATGAATGCCAATTTTCTTATAAAATCATACAATCATGGATGAAAACGTTTTAACTTCTAATTTTGAAAATTGCGCGTTCATAAAAAAAATACCTGTTACGTGAATATTTAAAAAATGGTGAAAACAGTTATTGTAAATCGCCTGAAGACACCGGAAGGTAGAAACCTGGGTTGCGTAATAACTCATTTAGAAATGACTTTATATATATATATATATATATATATTAACATACCAGCAGTGGTATCTGCAAATGTGGGATTTTAATGAGATCTGTAATATGTAAAATATACACTCAATTCGCTCTCACCTGCTACAGGGGGTTGATCCCTGGCAACTGGCGGGTCAGTTTTGTGCTTCTGGTAAAGACGAGATACAATTTCGATATCCTTAGCGTAGTGCGTTAATATTCTCTGATACTGCTCGGCTGTATCCAGATTGGACAAATGAAGGCATTCAAATTTATGCAGAATATTCAAAGCCCTCTTTGTATTGGCGATGCGGTCAAACTTTTGTTCCATGAAACGAACGATTGATACCTACAGATTTCGGAAAGATAAAGAAACAAAACGTTACAAATAAATTTGGAAAGTTAGGGAATATTTTTATTTACACAGGTTCCTTTTCTTCGTTATCTGTGAATTGCCATGGTTTTCCTATTACCTCCTCTACGGTTTTGTATTTAAAGTAATTCTTCTTTGTTATTATGAATTAACTCTTTTTCATTAGCCACACCCTAGGAAATATGATAATCCCAATTTTTGATAACAAAATCTTAGGATCATCAATTTTTGGTGCAAAATATATGTCTCTCATGTGATTATAATCAACCAATAAGATTTCACATACTACGAGTAAAGGGTCATTCCTAGAAACTGGCGCGTACTTTTTTTATTTTCTTTAATATCTGTGGCGAATCACCAAGTTTCTCTGAGAAAGTCAGTGGAATGGTTTCACATTACTTTCTCAAAGATTTTGAATTTATAGTAGTTCTTCTTCTAGACTGTCTGCCATCCAAGGCTAAACATTAGGGATCATCATTAAGTGTTATTTCATCCTTTCAAGAATTAGGCTATAGTGTTGTTGTAACCCTATAGATTACTGCGTGAGTAATCACTAGAAAGAAGGTTGGGGTATAATAGTATATCAACAAGTTCAAGACTCACACCCTTCATGAATTTGATACACTACTACAGAACTGCTAGTCAATATAATCACTCTACTCTACTCTTTACTGTAATAGTGTCCATGTATTTAAGAGGATAGGAACATCCCATTACTATATATAGGTAGATATACAACAAGGGGTTATCCGCAGATAAATATCTATATTATCTATGAATTATGATGACTTCTTGTGACAGATAATGGAATGGATTTTCCATTGCCTTCTCCAAAGTTTTGAATTTAGAATAATGCTCTTTTTTAGACTTGTTTCCACCCAAGACTACTGATTTCAGTCCACGCTACGGTTTAACTGACAGATAAGGTCAGTTGTTTTCTTTTAATCATTTACACCCAAGTCAGGCAGTTTCACTGCCACTGGTGTGCAGGGGGGTACATAAGAGGAAAGTGATGGGACAAGTTATAGAAGTGGGTAAGAGAAGGATGAGAATACTGGTGTGACGAGAGTAGAGTGGAGGGAGAAAAGAACATGAGGGAAACGATGCGAGTCAGAGAGATAAGAGATGACAATTGACTTTACATTTAAATTTATGGATATTGTAGCTGTCGGGGAAGCAAGTATACGGAAGAGAATTCCACAGGCGGGAAGTGCAAGAAAAGAAGCTGGTAGAGTAGACGGTTACATTTTATTGGTTTCAGTGTAAAATGATGGGGCCTATTTGCTAGCCTAATAGATCGAGTAAATTCAATGAAGTGGGGGCACCAGTCAGCTAAGCTCAACGATTTATCATGACGGTTATTGGCTAGACGGCAACAGTTATATTTCTTATTCTTAAGGCTATGATAGAAATAATTGTAGATCAGAATGCGGTCATTTGTAACACACACACGGAGAGACACACACATGTTACCAAATGTAACAGAAGGCCAAGTGGAGCAAATTGAGTGATATGAATAGTGAGTTATTTCAGCGTGTGTCTGAGAAATTTGTGCATTTCATACCAGCCTCTTCACGGTTCAAAGCAGAATTTTTAATGATGATATTCATGGTAGATTTTTTTCTTATTTAAACGACTGGACTTCAAATGTGCAATTGGAGTGAGCCGATCTACCATGAATATCAGCATTCAAAATCTGGCTTTGAACCGTGACCACGAGGACTGGTATGAAATACGCAATTATCTCAGCCACAGAACAATAACTAACATCTTAATTAAGTGTTTCTGTGTGCTCTCAAGCATAATATAAAATGCAAGTTTTGTATTTTCTTCCAAAGTCAAGAGAAAATTTATGCAAACTTACGTGAAGTTCATGTTTTTTTCGTTTGAATTCTTCAAAATCTTCATCAAATTCTGTTTTTCTCTGATCTAAAAAGTCGTACGGTTTGTTCTTCATGGTCGAAACGATCATTTGAAATGTCACCACCATACTCTCTAAACCTGCGTAAAAGATATATATATATATAATATTTATTTGTTGAAACATTATTTTTAATGGATACTTCGACTCAATAAATTGTCTTTGTTTACGAAAACAGAACAGATGAATAAATCGAAAAATCGGGAAAATGTGTTTAAAAGTATTATTACAGCTTTGTTCAACGTTAGTCCTGCGTGGTCGAGTGGTTAAAACATAGTAGATCTAATGACGATTTCTCATCGGAGATGCAGGTTCAAATCCTGCGGGAGGATGCATATTTTCCTAACAAGATTTCTTGATTTTTCAAGCCAGTTGATGTAAATAAATATACTGCTTAATTATATATTTAAAAAAAAAACAGAGCATCTACCCTTATACAAACATCTATTAAAAATAATGTTTAAATGTGTTTGTATTAAACGACGCGCGTAAACATATATTAAGTAACGTTCCCGTTCAATATGCACCTAAACATACAAGCGTTTATACACAAACATACATATATACTATTATACACTTAAAAATAATGTATTGCTTTAATACACGAGACACATGTCTGACCAATAAGAACTTGTGGTGATACCGACCGAGCAAAAGCGAGGCACCGGATATTTGCACCCTCACAACTAAAAAGCAAATGACCAAAACTCGACAGTGCGCATCCGGGTTCGCGCAGATGTTCCGGTTGAAAAATAAAACTTAATTAAATATTAAATTTCTAGTTCGCGAGCCTACGCGAATTTTATTTATCGGCTAATGGGAAGCCCAGAATCAAATACGGATATGAATTCCCAAATGATCTGCTGCGATCCAAAAAGTCGAAATAAAAAGCCGATACAGAAAACATTGCCAGACAGGCAGACCCAGACTCGAGAGAGACGACTGTAATCAGTATCCCCTTGACCTAAGTCAAGCGGCTTACTATCCTAACCTCCCTTCCCTCTCCGCTTATCTTTCGCTGTCTCAAAACTACTTACTGACCTAAGGAGCGAATACATCAAAGACATTCCTTACTTATTTCACATTCCTAAGTATTAATTCTCTTTTCAGCATTTTATTACCATGAACATTTTAACGTCCGTTGGACCTATACTTCAAGTATTACTTTAATTGTAAAAAACTGTAATTGATATGTGTATATATAAAATGCTATTTTACAACTCAATTTGCTTTTCTTGACTTATAATCATTTTATGACTTATAGTGGGCTATCTACAACGAGGCCAAATTCCGTTAATCTGCAACATTACACAACTACCCTTCACTAGAACGGACTCTCCACTATAAACTGGAAAAGAATGGATAACCGGCTATAAACTAACCTCAATTTTCAGTATACTGTCTCTTTGTATTTTTCATTTTCTTTCTGTCTCTGAAGAAGCTTTAATAAACGTGCAACATGTGAGATTGAGATACGCTTCTTAATTATTCTATCATATATATATTGAGGCATATCACTTGTTCTTTGATATTTTTTCATAAATTGATCATTTTTAAACTGATTAAAAAATGACTAATTTATGAAAAAATATTCCGGAAACAATATCAAAATATGCCGGAAACAATATCAAAGAACAAGTGACATCCTTCATGTTCTATGTATCATGAACATCGATAATAAATCCTGGTAGGATTTCTAGCTCTCTTTGCTCTAGAGGCTGAGGAAATCTGGACAGAAAACACATACTTTTATTTTTGTGTAACAACTCATTTCATTTTCTATCCATAAACAGGCGTTTTGTTCTCTGTATAAGTTCTGGATTATCCTAATATCCTTTGCAAACAGATCTAATTTTTATAGTTCAAACAGATCTTTGTGTCAACATTGTCAAATGATTTTGTGTAATCTATAAAACAGTCAGTCAGTTAAATCTTATACGTGACACACGCTTGGCCGATCATGTCTCTTTTGATCCATGACTAACTAGACAGAAGATTTTTCCGCGGTAGGTTACAATTTTTTCTGTGGTAGACTGGTTGCCAACCAAGACTATAGAACTTAATCTGACCTGTTATTCAACCCAAAGCTAAAGAGAGTATATATGAATCCATACCTCCCCCAAGGGCATTTGCGCGTGAATGCAACGAAATCAGCTAGAATCCGGTTTCTCTTTCCGAGCCGGAAAGCCAAGTTCGAATTCCAGCTAAATTCGTTGCTTTCATTTAAGCGCAAACACCTTTCGGAAAGGTATGATGCGCAGGTAAGGTACAGAACAAGTACAGCTGCCTGGTCTGGAATCGGTTATATTAAAGACCCTTCTCTGAGTTTTATCAAGGATCTCCAGATATACAGCAAGATCACCAGACCAGATATGGCAATAGTATTCAATGTATGGATAAATGGTAGATTTATAAATGCGCAAGATGGATTCTGACGAGAAAAAGATTCTGGCACAACATAATGAACCAACTTTCCTTGAAGTAGACGTAACTACTGATTCGATATAGACTCTCTAATTCATGTCAAAGAAAAACATAATCCCAAGAAGGCGCAAAGTGTTGGCCTCCTGAACCTTAACATTAGCCATGGTGATGGCAGGAAGAAAAGGTTCTCTGTGGTGATTACATGAAAGCAATTTTGTTTTTAATTTTTTTTTTAATTTTTCTTAAAATTTACAAGTCATTTTTTCCAAAGTTAACTGCTGATTGGAAATACTTTTCGAGTGTAGTTACCAAATATGCTTTCTGGGATCTGTCGGGGTCGCTACAAAGTCATGAGTAAATGATTGTGTCATCTGTGTAGATAACCAGTTGGGAACTGATGACATCGGGAAAATCATTGATGAATATGAGAAACAGTTTGAGTCTTAAATAATTTTTGTATTTGTTTTACAAATTCATTCTTCAAAAATATAAATAAAATTACATTTTATTCAATTATATATCTAACGTTATTTTCAATGACTTTTTGCGACTTGTCAGACAACTAATCGTTACTTTTTTCCACAAGCTTCTTCTGGTTTTAATGTGAAAATATTTTCGACAAACTCATTAATTTACTTTTCATTACATAAAATTTTCCCCATTAAGGGTTTTCATTACATAGTTTCTGCTGCAATCGAAAATGTGATAATCAGTTGGTGCAAGGTCAGTTGAATATGAGAAATTGGGTAAAACAGACTACACTTTTAGCGTACTCCAACTCTACTATTGCAATGTGGCAATATATAATTACTTCTTACAATTACGATTAATTCTCACAAATGGAAATTACTTTGACTAAGTCTAATATATAGATATACACGCACACGCACGCACACAAACACGCAACGCACACACACACAGAAATGCACACACACACACACACACACACACACATATATATATATATATATATATATATAATAATAATAATAATAATATTAACTATAGCAACAACAATACCAAGAGTAAAACTAGTATTAATCAAGCTATAATTTAAATCGTCTTGTATAACCCACCGAGAACAAACTAGGAGGGAAAATAAGGGGAAGCAAAAAAAGAAACAAACGAAGTACATGAACAAAAAGTCACGCCCTCCTAAGAAAGAAAAAACTCCTAAGGCGAAATCCCTAACACTAAAGCGCTCAATACAAAAGTAGAGCAAACAAAGAGAGAAACTCTAAGCAAGAGCCAACAACCGACCACGGCTTCGCCTAACGGCTCATCAGGGAAATTGGCTTGCTTAGATCTCTCTCTCTCTCTCTCTCTCTCTCTCTCTCTCTCTCTCTCTCACACACACACACACACACACACACACACAATATATATATATATATATATATATATATATATATATATATATATATATATTGTTTCCACGGAAGTAGTATTCAAAATCACAAATCATCCTTTAAACTATCTAGGTATAAAAAGAGCTCAGAACTTTCTAGTTATGTATGGGAAATGAATGAAAAATAACAAATATTCCATTGTGAAATGCAATGTGTTGAGAAAAATCCGTGCATTTAACATAGGGAATAAAATATGCAAATCATGCCAAGAGGAGAAATTGACGATTATCCTGTACCTAGAACAGTATAAGCAGCTTAATGAAAGATCAGAGATCATGGCAGCATTGTAGTACATTCCTTCTAGAAAAATATGAACCTGGTAGGAGTATTCATATAAAACATATCTCCTCCGGACTCTTCTTCTGTATGATTTCATTTTAACAGCGGCATGATTATGTGTTCTAATATCATCATTTATCCATCACACCCAATGGTGCATAGGGCAGCAACTTTTTGTTACTGTAACAAACTGTTTTTTACGGGGCAGGGTTGTTAGCCCTGCACCCAACCCCCAAACCCCAAACCTGGAGGACCGGTGGACCATTCTTGATCCTTACGTTTACAGTACTTGTTATTCTCAAATGCTCGCCCATTTAAGTACTGACCAGGCTCGATGTTGCTTAATTTCGGTGGTCGGACGGGAACCGGTGCATTCAACACGATATAGCCGTAGACAATGGAATATCCAATTTTACTACCTGAAAGTATCTAATTGGTAGAAACGGCGTTATCACTAAGGATGATTTCTAAATATTTAATGTTGTATATATATTTTGCATACTAAAAAGCACTGTTTATAATTTCTGATCTAGAAAAAGGAATCCTTTATGCGAAACTTTATGTCAAGCACTGTTACCTTCTAAGAATCAGCCAAAACCTATTTTTATAAACTATAACCTTAAATTAGAAATTTAAATAGTCAAGCAAAATTTAATGTGTAGCATAAACTCAAAAACAATATTTATTCAGTAATTGCCTATTTTCTTCTGAAAAAAGTCCTTACGATGAGAAGGAATCAGTGAATATTGAGACACATGGAAATTTCTACGATATTGTAGAGAATTTGCTTTTAAAAATACTCATAATTATTATTTTGGCAATTTATTTCTTTGGCTCCCTCCCACTACTCAGTGAGGGTGTGACACAGTTGCATTTCAGTTTTTCAGGGAGGCAGAATCAAGGGGACTATTCATCTTCAGAACTCAACGCAGTGTTGACGATTTTGTGTTGTGATTAATAGTTTTGTCATTTGAAAGAGGTCGCTTAAGACTTTTAAAAACATTCTTGGGATGAACATCTCTTTTCTCTGTTAGAAGGCCAAGCTTTTAAATTATTCGAATCTGCAATTCCCTTCCTGAAAATGCTACTTGTACCAGTAAAAGAAGAATAAATTAATAAATAATGAAAATAATAACTTTTGCTGCCAACGATCCAAAGATTAAACACAAACAACATGGTCGCTATTTTATGTCACATTCAATAAATAAGATGAAAAAAAACAATCAATTACCTTCGATCTTTGATTCAGAAAGATGAGAGTACATTTCTATCGTTTCGAACATCTCTACGATCTTCTTCAGCCTTCTGATGAACGTATCGAATTTGCCAAAAATGTACATCCCGGAGAAGTCAAATTGCCGCTCGTTCGGCATCGTTTCCAGCTTCTCTTTTGTCTGCTGGAAGCTGCACTGGTAGGCGCTGTTCAGATGGATGCAGTCATGAACTTTTGCAATCACACGGTCGGGGTGCTGAGTCCATACAGTCTCTGTGCCATTGCATGTGATGTAGGCCTTGCACGCAGTGATCATTTGGTTCGTTATCTGCACAAGTAAAATAAAGATCGAATTCAGTACAAATAATAACATATGTACGAAGTCTGTCTGAAAAGTAACGGGTGTTTCGTATGAGCTATGAGCGAAAGAAGGATAAGCAGATTGTATTTGAGTTTGAGTTTGTTTAACTGAATATCAACCTTTGTGGGTTATTTAATGCCAAAAAGGTGAGGTTTTAATGTATTTTTTATAATGTTCAGTTATAGTGAAAAGGTTCATTTAGTCAGATTTTAAAGAAAATTTTGTTTTGATTCTATATTTTAGAAAACTGAAAATCTCTTCTAGTTTTGTATTCAAAAATGTTTTGATGATAATAATTTTTTCTTTATATTTGTTATGGTAATAATTTTTTTTTCTTCAAAAATGTATTATTGGTAATATTTTTCCTTCAAAAATGTATAGTTTCTATAAAAGCCGATTTATATATATATATATTTCTATAAAAGTGTATTTTTATACTTTCACAGTGTTTTGACTCTAGTTTTGGGGGTTAACTATTTGACCATAGCTGGGATCCTAACAGGTCCTACCATTCCGGGTCAGAGTAGATCTGAGAACAACAGCAATTAAGAGGTGGTTCCACGATCCTCACAACCTTCCAGTTAGAGACCTTGCTGCCGGAGCAGATTGTATTTAAATCGACCAATATATCATGAAAGTATTCAGGGTGCGATGAGTAAATTGTCGATTTGTATTTAAATTTCGCACATGTGCGTTGTTCATTTTTATTTTGTCGACTGCAAAATATACTAGGGTCAGCTTGGGCATCCTCTTTATGAAAGATTGGTTTGGTTGTTTGGTTTTTATGGCAAACCAACCTCGGTGGGTCATTTATTGCCAACTAAACTTTATTTATTTATTGCTGGTAATACATTTTTTTCAACAATTTATTGTTATTTTTTATAGAAGTTTGTGTCTAGTAATACATTTTTCTTTTCGAGTATCAAGAAACATTGGGATTTGGTTTTAAGGACAGGGTCCCCAAGTCCTACGCTTGTTATTTAACCCATAGCTGGAGAGAGTGGACAGATTAATATCTTTCCAAAGGGTACCAGTGCTTAAGTGAATGCAGAGTATTCAACTGGAATTCGAACTCGGCCCACCGGTTTCTCTTTCCGAGCCGATATCCACTGCACCACAACGCACATCTTCACTATACGATTACAGCACCTGGTATTCCCAAGTGGTCACCCATCTAAGTACTGACCAGGCTCAACGTTGCTTAACTTTGGTGATCGAGCGAAAACCGGTGTATTCAACGTGATAGGCCGTAAGCGCTTTATGAAAGAGAACATCATGACGCAATATACTCTACTATAAATTTGGAAAAGGTGCGCTGTACTTCAGGGCATTCGCGCCAAAAGCTTCAATATGAGCGTTTCAAAGTGTTTGGATATCAATCTGTGGATAATGCAAAGGATTCGGAAAAGGTTAGCTGTGTCTAATGGTGATTACGAAGGCACGGAAGTCCGGAAAACTAACTCAGATCGTTCTGATAAGAAAAGTACTACTAAATTTGTTAGTGAGAACCCCCGGACTCAACACGGAGGCCTATATTGAATGCCATGAGGTGGTAGTACTGCCCTGGATCGAGAGGGTGGCTGATGAAAGACCCTATGTCTGGCAACAAGGATCTGCACCATACCACACAAGCTGGAAATCCTAGTCATGACCCCTTACATCTGGCCACTTAACTCCCCAGACTGCAACCTCCTTGATTATCACTTTTGGGGCACAGTTGAGTAAGAGAGCAACAAAACTCTATGTAACACCAAAATGAACTGAAGGCAAGAATTATGTCAGCGTTCACCAACTTAAAAAGGAGACCCTCTAGAAGAGATACGAGAGATTCCGAAGTTGTCTGGAGGCCGTGGTTAAAGCCAATGGCGATTTTATGAAATATATTTAATCTTTAGTATTTCAAGATATTTTTGTATAATTTTCGTAAATATATCTGTTAAGATTAGTTTTATTTTCCTTTTTGTGTAATTTAGATGACAATTTTTCCGTCGCCGACTGTATAACTGCAAACTTAGCTTTCTGCAATCATTCTATTTTTTACATATGCATTTGTGGCACTTCATGGACGTGAAGAACCTCACCGTACTGGAACAATCTCCCTATTTAACTGATCTTACACTTCTTTACCCCAAGCTCAAATGGATCATCAAGAAGACCAGTTTTGAAAGTGTGAAGATCATGAAAAGGTCCCTAAATACGGAACTGAGAGACATCCCAGAAGAATCCTTCCAGTAAGACATAGAAGTGGGACAGAGGAAGATGGGAAGTGAGTTAGACTCGAGAAGTGTTACTCTGAAGGGGAAATCATGTAGATTTTTGTTTATAATTGAAATAAATTGTTTGTCAAACCCGTCCCATTACTTTTCAGACAGAGCTCGTATATCATTATATGTAATAAGCAATTCGATTCCATATCGCTCTCTCTTCTTTCTTTCTCTCTCTCTCTCTCTCTCTCTGTCTATCTCTCTCTTTGTCTCTATCTCTCTCTGTCTCGATATATATATATTTATTATTAATTATTATTTTAGAAGATGTACAAACTACTACAAAATTGTACATTTTGTTTCGACAGTTAAAGAACAATGTCTCATCAGGTAATTAATAATGATGGCAATAAACGTTTTATTGAAAAGAAATTAAAGAAATCACCACCTCCTTTTACTTTTGGAAATTTTTTGTACGAGGTAAAAAGATATTTAAAAAGTGGCGGGGAAAAAAGGAAGGTAGAAAAGATCAGAAAATATGATGAGAAATCAAGAAAAAAAAGAAAGAAGAAAAGGAAACATACAGAAAAAATAAAATTTAAAGAGGAAAATAATAATAATAATAATAATCATATATATATATATATATATATATATATATATATATAGTATGTATCAAAAATACTTTTACAAAACAAGGACAAATAAACATATGTCCACAAATTCTAAGTCTTTGGGTTATTAATTTTAAAGAAAGTTTACGGTAGATGGTGATGTGTTACCATGGGGACTACGTTACATTTGTCATTGTTGTACATTTGTGTCTAGACTGTCTTCAAAGTTTAACGTGTGTAATGCTGAGTTAGCTGAGAACAATGACAGAATATTTGAACTACCGGCCATAATTATTAGCGAACCCAAATGAAAATAAAATGGTCCTTTTGTTAATACTGCACAATAACATGTGCATCAAATGAACTGTTCTGGTGTCCAGTTTTTGTGCTCTTTTCCCTATTCTTCTCCTTCTTATTGGCTGGCCAAAGCAAAGGATTCCTGGCTGCCTTGTAACATTTTGCAAAGTAATAATAACAAAAGAAACATTCTGTTTTCATTTAGAATTATCCAATGGCAATAAATACTAAAAATAGTATAAATATATCATATTTTTTTAAAACTTAGGTGGCCTAATAATTATGGCCGTTAGTGCATATTGTGAGCAGGCAGGTACAGTTTTACATACGTCCACGTGAATGATAATGGACTCGTGGCTTCACGGCTGTATCAGATTGCGTTTCAAGACCGAAGACAGCCGAGTTATACAACCTTTGCTGCTGCTATTTATCGTCATGTTGCTGAAACAGGATCCATGATACTACAAACTATGGATCGAGGAAGATTGCAATCAACTTGTACCACAAAGAACAAATCAACTTGAACCACAAAGAACAAATTCTACAGGTTGGGGATGATCCAGCCATCAGCACACGTTAAGTGACCCTAGCATGTCATGTATATCAGAGACAGTACTTCTCGAACAGCACATGAATCCGTATCATTTGCAACGGTTGCAGGGTCTTTTGCCCTCTGATCATTTACCATGGAAGGACATTTGTCGATGGTTTGTTGCACAAACTGCGGGTCCGTTACATGTCTTTTCAGTTTTGTTTACGGATGAGACAACATTTGGAAGAGATGGAAAAACAAATTTAAACAACCAACATTTGTTGGTGTTTCGGAATTCCCATGGTACAATACAGGTTAGAGATCAGCATCAGTTTACAATCAATATGTGAGCTGGAAATGTAGATGACCGTCTGGTAGGTCCGTATGTCAACCAGATTCGTCGAGGGCAAGTTCAATTAACAATTCGTCAGCCCCGTCAGTATTTGTGGGACTAACAAACAATTATCGAATTTATATACCGTATATGCAGAATATGAGAGCTCTACTGAACAATTTGCTTTAAAAAGGCGTAAAGTGAAATGAACTGAGCTAGAATAAATTAAATAATACTAACGACAGAATTGGAGTAGATAGACTAAACTAATTGGAGTAGACAGACTAAACTATCGCCCGGTTCACACTCCACCCACGTCTATTGAACAGGTGTAGAGGCTCATCCCTTGTTCCCTGCTTAGGATGTGGTTTCCGGCTTTCTCTTTTTCCAATCTTTTTACTTTTCTTTTCTTTTGTATTTTTTTTTTCAATTGGAGTAGACAGACTGAACTATCGCCCGGTTCACACTCCACCCACGTCTATTGAACAGGTGTAGAGGCTCATCCCTTGTTCCCTGTTTAGGACGTGGTTTCCGGCTTTCTCTTTTCCAATCTATTCACTCTTACGTAGCCCCCTGCACACCAGTGGCCTTACCGCCTTGCTTGGGGTGATGTGATTAAAAAAAATTATCCTTAGCGCACTATGATCCAAATGCAAAATCCTATTGGCTTTAGTTGTTAGTTATTATTGTATAGGAGTATTAATTTTACATAAATATGAAGACGGTAACACGAAAGCCGTCGAATATGCTTCACGGTGGTTACTACCAGCAAAAAAAATCTACAGACAGATAAAAAGTGAGGTATCAGCAATAATAGTTGCAGTGAAATAATTTAAAATATTTATACATGGTAGAAGATTTCGGTTATAGATAGATCACATACATTTATTATTAATTTATGGTTCGAAAAAACTGCCTACACATACAGCAAATAGCATACGACGACGGGGTACCATCTTACCAAATTATGATTTTAGGATAGAATATCAACCGTCCAAAAGAACGAGGACATGGGGATGCGTTATCAAGATTGATACCACAAAATACTGAACAATTTGAGAACACTGTCATTGCAGCATTAAAAAGTGAAATATTGATAAAAAAAACTATTATGCAATGTAGTACGCGAATTAAAAGCAGAGCATGACATGTTTATTGCGGAAAAAAAAACGACTAAAAGAAAGTAAAAATAACCTAATCCAGACTTGAACGCTTACTCGCTATGTGATGAAGTACTGATTTTCGCTCGAAGAATTGTAATACCTAGTATATTACAAGAGCGGGTATTACATGCGTTCTATGGTGGACACCCGCCAGTTTTATGGATTAAATTTCTTAAGAAAAGCTACGTTTACAGTGAACTTTTGCACGAGCTGTTTGCGAAATATGGCATTACACATGCCATAGTCTCGCATAAAGACACATAATTCACTGCTTTCAAATTTGAAGATTTTTGTAAAGTATGGCCCTATTACTACCACGCCGTGTCATCCAAGGTCAAACGGACAAGCTGAACGGTTTGTGGGAACTTTGAAGAGAAAACAGCAAATAATAAAAAGTGAGCGAAGAAACACTACAAACATTCTTGAGAGTATACCGGATAAATCGGTGTTTGACAAGCTGTTACCAGGTCAAAAAAGAATAAGAACAGATAACAAAGAAGGAAACCAAATTTTTCAAAATTAGCTTGAAAAAGTTATTTTAAATATATAAAAATGGAAAAGAAATCTGGGAAGACGGCGCAATAATGTCACGAATCGGAAAGATGATATATCTATATATATATATATATATATATATATATATATATATATATATAGTAAAAGGAAAAAATGGGAACATAAAAGACATTACAAAAGTACAGTATGATACTTTTGATGTACGAAAACCCTAAGAATTCATTGAATATAAAAGTACCGTTACCAGAAAAAAGAAACGGACGGAAAAACGTATACAATCAAAGTTTATTACGTTGGCGAACTCACCAGAAATAGAGGGTGAATATTAATAATTAAAATATTTACTTATAAAAAGAAATCTCAAAAGGAGGAATGTGGTGGAATAATACACCCACGGTAATACAAATGAACTAGGCTACGTCTGAAATAAAGAACTCCAAGTGGGTCACATAAACTGTTAGAGTCAGTGAAGAGTTTTACTAACAGACGTCATGGCGAGTAGCCTAATTAAGGTTTAATAATGAAACCGCTAGAAACGTGCTATAACAGTTAACTGCTTTCTCTTTTAATTACAGTAACTTTTATCAATATTATGGTCAGACTCATTACGGTGAATAACTAATGCAATCAGTGTGTTATTTTGTAAAAGATCCCTTTTATGTTCACATGCTTATTATTTAGTTTGACTTTAACTTTTTATTCGTTTTAGCAGCTGTAACATTTTTTGTTTGTTTTCCTTAGATAAAATCGTTTCAATTTTAGTTGTGCAAATAAATTGCAAATCATCATCATCAACAACATCTTTCGATCAACCAATGGTTGGTCAGAAATCCATCGACAATCCCACCCCACGGTCAAGAGTTGCTGTACTCAGACCCAAGTGCTAACAAAGCCAGGGTCAATCCGTGGTATGGTTTTCAGGCTCTTTCCAAAAGTGCCGCACGCTAGGATCACTCAATTCAGTCCCGTAACATCAAAAAGCCACCTTCCTAAAAAATTGACTATGATGAGATTCGAACTCGGGCTGCATGGTCAGAAAGCGAACGTTCTTACCACTCAGACCAAAATTACGCGTTAAATATGAAAACATTTTGCTTTATAAAGCTTATCAATCAATTGAATGCCATACGTGACACACGCTTTAGGCGATCATGTCTCGAAAGAGACATGACTGACTGGGCAGAAGATTATCCTGCAGTAAGTTGCCATTACTTTCTGCGGTAGACTGGTTGCCAGCCAAGGCTATAGAACCCAATCTGTCCTATAATTAAACCAATAACTGGAGGGAATAAACGGATTAATACCTTTCCCAAGAGTATTTGTGCGTAAGTGAATGCAAAGAATTCAACTTGAATTCGAACTCGGCTTTCCGATTTGTCCGAGCCGATATCCACTGCACAACAGCGCACATCCATGAAGCTTATAGATGGAAATAAACATCACTTAATTTTCTGAAAGGAATGACGAAATATTTTGCCGAAATATCGCAACAATTATTCTTTTCCCAAATGGTTAAAAAAAAAACTAATTCTACTTTCTCTTTTATGAAGAACTAGCAGTATAGCCCGGCGTTGCTCGGGTGTAATGAAAGCTTTAAAACTAATCCATGGTCCTGGAGATCAGACTCTTTTGACGTTGGCACGAAAGAATAAAAAGCAATAGTTGTTTTCAGTTAAAGCGAAACCGTAGACCTGAAAGAAAAATGAATGGAAGTAAGTCAAATTTTGATTTCCTGGTATCGATATCAAATTAGTTTTTTTCGTCGTAAACTGAATTTTGAAGGCTAAATAAGTCCTCTGAGTAAATGGTATTATGGCTGAGACTAAGAACTACAATTATACCTACTTAGAGCCAAACCCGAAGCAAAAACTAGAATAAAAGGGCTGAAAAAAATACAGATATAAAGGCAGATAAACAGACACACATACAAACATCTTGCCTTTATATATATATATATATATATATATATATATATATATATATATCATCGATTTTCTGCACTATTGTAAAAACTGCAACCTTGAAACTTCTGAATATCGTTTTTTATGTCTTTGTCTATGAGTGTATCAAATTTGATTAAAATCAAACCACTCCTTCTATAACCCGATTTTTTCGATTATCCATTTAACCCTACCTCGACACAAAACCTAGCTAAGAACACTCGCAGACCCTTACAGTACAACTGTGTAAATTTTCAAGAAGATCGGTTCAGCCATATCGGAGTCTATAGGTAACGGACACACACACGGACACACACACAGACAAAGTTCCATTTATTATATAAGTTTAGATTTATTTCGGTTACTCACCTTTACGAACAAAGATGTCATTCTCTCGGACGTGTTGTAATAACGAGAGATGCTGTGTATCATTCGGATACCATTTATTAGTCCAGGTATCCCCGGAAGCATTCCAACCTGCAAGAAAATATTCCAGGAGTGAAAAAAAAAAGAAAAGTAATCATACAACAATACAATAGATACTCCTTTCTCAATAATTAATGATTAATTAATAGATTAACGGATAACAGGATATTTTTTATTACTGGCCTGTGCATTCGAGACTCTTAAAGCACAATCTTTTTATTAAGACTCTCGAATACACAGGCTGATAGACGTATATTTACATTGTTTAAAAAAACAAGGATGTCGACTCAAATACCTGTACTCATTAAATACAAGGTGCAGCAGAAATACCTTTCATATTTTAAACTGTCACCTGTGTGGTGCTAATGAACTTAGGCAAGTGGCAATGGTGTATTCATCTAGCTAATTTCTTACCAAAATGTGGGAACTACTTTTGTATATATGAGAGATATTTCTGCATCATCCTGTATAATATTTAAGTAATGAGAAATCGTATAATATGTTTAAGCTTGTTCCTTCCTTAGTTACTTAGTTCTTCCGTCCGTTACGCCACTGAAAAAAGATAACACACTTACTCTCTACACGAGCTTTTTCTTTCCCTCTATCTTTTTATAATCTATAAATGCAGGAGGAGAGAGTCTATAGCATTACCGTAGTTGTAGCAGTAATTGTGTGTGTATATCTGTGTGTACAATACAATATAGTAAAAATAAGTAGGTTTGTTGTCTTAACCCGCGACCTAATAACGAAATTTCTGGTTTCTACACCCTTGGACTCAGCTGTTTTTCTTTTTTTTTTTTTGTTTGTTTAGAATGGACACAGGAGCCATGATTTTTCAGTAATAAAAAATATCATTTTCTCTTTCAAAATCTTTCACAAAATAGCGTACAGTATTCTAGCTATGGTCTGTGCAAACGCCGCTTAATATAATATAAGGTTACAGTAAAGTAGCTTCTATGGACATTACTTTTATAGATATTTTCATAAAATTACACTTTGTGTTACCGTTATTTTATTATCCAATACCTTTATGTTTGAAGACGTTACTATCATTTGTAGTATGACAAAGGAAAAATTTTCCAGGAAATCTTAATTATCCTTCCGTAGAAATTCCACGGTTTTCGCTAGGAATATATATTGTAAGAGATTACACATTTAAAGAAAAATAGATTTATAAATGTTATGATACTTAATTGCTTCTTTTATATTTGTTTGGACACTGGACCTATTTTGAGAATAATTCTAGGGTAAGAATCTGTCGAGAGAGAAATACCTAGGAATTATTCTCAAAACCGGTCAGAACTAAATATTTTTTATAATCATTTCACCTCACGCAAGGCAGTACTGCTACTGGTGCGCAGGGGGTTACATAAGAGGTGAGTGATAAGAAAGACGAACAAGTTACAGGAGATGTAAGAGAATGGATAAGAGAAGGCTAAGAACACTGATGTGAAGAGTGCTGCATGAGAGTAGAGTGGAAAGGGAGAAGAACATGATACAAGGGTTGTCAGGGAAAGGATGTGAGTCAAGAAGATAAGAGATGGCAATTGATATTAAGAGGAGAGTGATGAGAAAGAGGAACAAGTTAGAGAGAGTGGGTAAGAGAAGGATGAGAACACTGGTGTGAAGAGGGCTACATGAGAGTAGAGTGGAAAGGGAGAAGAACATGATACAAGTGTTGTCAGGGAAAGGATGTGAATCAAGGAGATAAAAGATGGCAATTGACATTGCATTTAAATTCATGGAGATTGTAGCAGTCAAGGAAGCAAGTATATGGAAAAGAATTCTACAAACAGGAAGTGCAAGAAAAGAAGCTGATAGAGTAGAAGTTGCAGATACATTTGATTGATTTCACTGTAAAAAGGTGGAACCTAGTTGCTAGTCTAGTAGATCAAGTAAATTCATGCAGAGAGGGCACCAGGGAGCTAAGTTCATCGGAGCAGAAGCCATAATTGCATAATGATTTTAAGAAATGGATGGAAATGTCTCCACTTGTGTATTTGGAAAATGTTAGGGGCATATTATAAGTGTCTTTGAGGCTTGGTTACACTTTTACTGCTTTAGTACCTAAATAACTGTTGGCCTATGCTTTTCTTAAAACATTTTTTAAACTCTTGGAGATTGTACCTGTCAGGGAAACAAGTATACGGAAGGGAATTCCACAGGCGGGAAGTGCGAGAAAAGAAGCTATTAGAGTAGAAGCTGCGGTCATATTTGATCGGTTTTACCGTAAATGGCTGGGACATAGTTCGGGTAAATTCATGCAGACGGGCACCAGGGAGCTAAGCTCATCGGGGCAGAAGAAGTGAAAGTATTTACAGAAGAGAAAGAGAGAAGCCACATTACGTACAGTACAGCATGGGGGAGTGAATTGCGTAATTGTGCTTCTTTGCACACATACAATACTCAGTCAGTCAGTTAAGTGCCATACGTGAAACACGCTTTAGGCGATCATGTCTCGAAAGAGACATGACTAACTAGGCAGAAGATTATCCCGCAGTAGGTTGCCATTGCTTTCTGCGGTAGACTGGTTGCCAGCCAAGGCTATAGAACCCAATCTTTCCTGTTATTTAACCCATAATTGGAAGAGAGAGACGGATTAATACCTTTCCCAAGGGTAAGTGAAAGCAAGGAATTCGACTGGAATTCGAACTCGGCTCCCCGATTTCTCGTTCCGAGCCGATATCTACTGCACCACAACGCACATCCATACAATGCTCAACTGAACCTAATATTCTATGTTGTCGACAAGATCAAAAACAAACAACAGGCATGCGCGAAATTAAAAATATAAAACGGAGACAATTTACCCAACCTGATGCTAACAGGCCAGATAGAGAGAAGGAGAGACAGGGGAAAACAGCGTGTAACGTCCTTGACTGGCCTGTGAGGGTGGATAGCGGAACGGGGGTTGTGCGGTGTAACAGGGGAAAGCGTGCTGAGAGCCACCAGGTTATAGGGAGACGTGGAAAACTATGGTCGCCTACGCCCTGAAGAGACAAGACACATAGAAGAAGAAGAATGAAGAAGGACGGCTTGGAGAAATTGACATTCATAAGGTTTATCGAGGGCTGATGAGACATTTCAACCTACATGACAAGCTTGTGTATATAAATGGCAAAACAGGGTGTTGGGTGAAAAGAAACAGGCAAACGTTAAAAAGGAGGTTTCATAGTTTTGTTGTATATCGACAAACAACAAACACGCATATATATAAAAATATAAGTTATATTTTTATTAATGACGATGAACCGTGTAGCACAGGGACAGAGTATTGAGAGCGCGCTTCTAATGGGGTTGACGGGAGTGTCTTCGTATCTGTTGTGTCTCTCTCTCTCTACTGCTACTCTGGTCTGGTCTGGTCTGGTGAATCCGTGCGCCGAGGTCTTTTTATAATCTCCAAACCGGGACTTTTTCTTCCGGTTTTGCCTCGCCCACGCACGCCCACGTAATTCTCAGAGACACCTGTTCTGTTTGCCTCTGTAGCCATTTCCGCTACTGCCGGAAATAAGGTCAAACAAACATCCGTTCCTTTCAACGACCGGAAACACCCCCGTTTGCATCAGCCTTCCTCGGGTGGGGCCAGATTGTTATATTACAGTTTTACTGTTGGAATAGATATAGCCGCAAGTTCTATTCTAATAGGTTCTTTTCTCTCACAATGTGACTTTTTTCCGGTTTCTTGCTTCTCTGCCATCTTCAAAAGTTTCAATGCAACGTCTGTCGCCATCATCAGCCTATTTGTTTTTATTGTTCTTTACTGCTTACCTTTCATTCTTTTACACTCTCAGTGACCTTTGTTGTATGCCAGTATCACTTTGATTGAGGTGAAATTATTATTTTAAGGAGCTAAACGTGATAGGAAGTTGTGGAAAGCTGCGATTGCCTACGTCATGAAGAGACACGGCACATAAAAGTAAGATTTTTTTTAAACTATCAAATACAAGCGAGAATTGAAGTTTTATTTTCAAAATTAAACCTGTTGCGCTGATACATACTAAACGATCTCATTAGATTGTTACCTTAATATGATAAACATTTATGGAGGACAATGATAGATCGATAGAGGAAGGGTAACGTACTGGATTACTGTTGTAGAGTGGGTCACAGTACTTCTCCAAGGTGTACAAGAACTTCACGTTATCTCTCGCTTCATTTGCAGTGTCGGTAATACGCCGATCAAGTTCTTGCCAAGTCTGCAAATAAAAAACCGAATTTAAAAGTTTGACAGTAAGCTATTTCCTATCATGTTTTTTTTTCTCAGACATTTGCATTGACATACAAACAAAATTAAAAAAAACAAGACCTATCAAAGTGTGGATATAAAACTTCTTGTACGGTTAATGACTATCTTGTAAAATGGGGTCAACTGAACTCCATATCTATGCATATAGCCTGTGATTTGATGATGTAGCATCGTTGAGCAGTGGTCATCTGACAAGGCGGAGGGTTCCTTCGATGTGATTAACGACAACGTGTTCGTGACCAAGGCGCACTTTTAAGTTAGATAACATCGGGAGTGGTTTAACTTGGAGAGGGATAGGCTTAGCCAGGTTTGTTTCCTTACCGAAGAGACCCTAAACATGAATAAATAGCTCTTCGGCTTTCGATCGAGATATTTGAAAGCAACTCTATTAAATGCACAACAACTCTATGACTATACCCGGTTATGAGCCTGATGGTAATGATAGTGATTTCTTGGTAGTGATTCCTCTGTAAGAAAAAAAATTTTAATTCTTAATTTTTATGTAACAGCAAGCATCCGCATGCCGTCAAAGATGATGGCAAACTATTTGAGGGGATTCTTAGCTGTTTCCTCACAGTTAATCCCCACAGAACGTGATAGTAGGGAATATATATATATATATATATATATATATATATATATATATATATTGCTGACCATGTCCACCATAGTTTATGAATTTAGTTACAGCGTAGTACATAATCTGTTCAATAAAACAACGTCAAATATTAACACTAAAGAATCAGACACTCTACTGAATCTGACTATATCGCCAATACTCGGGAAAATATGGTTGGCTTTATACACGTCGCTTAGAATATATTGAGCCATCTGATTGGTTAACCCTTCTATTGGTGAACTATCAAATGAGTCAGCTCATGGCTGGCTCACTAGTATACAAGGGTACTCAAAAATTCCAACACGCTCTCACAACCTGATTGAGCACTCTAGAAGAATGGTAGACTTTGAAAAACAGTAGCTACTCTGGCATGCACGCATCGCTCATTCAGTAAATGAATTAGAGTACTCTGGCTATTGGGCGTGTATAATGATAATATACACGCTAAAAAGTCTGCCTTCTTCTACCCATAGCTCAGAGGTAAAATCGCCGTCTGACGCCAATTCAGTCGGATTTCAATCCTGGGTTAAAAAGCAGTCGGAGTCTAACCGTAGTGATGAGCTATGATATCTGCGGATGACAATATATATATATATATATATATATATATATATATATATATATATATATATATATATATCCGGGTGAATACAGAACAAAGAAAGAATTCTTACAACGTCCAAAACATTAATTTAAAACAGTGCTCGATATATAATATATAGAGCTGTGAATATTTATAATAAATTATATTTTAGAACATGTACATAATCATTCTATATATATCTGCTAAAAAGGTACGATTGTTTCGACATTGAAACTTCAATGTCTCATCAGGCGGTGTGTAAAGTAATGGAAATTCTCTGTCCTTATATTTATTTAGTTTGGTTAGAGGTGTTGGTGGGGTTTCGTGATAGAGGAATAAGTCTCTTACCGTTGGAATTTTTGGTGAGGGTGTTTCTGATTTCTAGACAGTTGTAAGTTTTTATCATCTAGTGACTAGACTATATCCTTATAGATTCCTTAGAAGAGCCGGTAGTGATTGGCGCGGATATATTTAATTTAGGCAGAGTCTTTATAATTAATGTAAGTTTGTATATTTAATCTTAACTTTGAATTTAGGGAATATATTTTTTTCTATTAAATTTTTAATTCTTAATTATTAATTAGATTAATTTCTTCTAAGAAATCCATAAGTATATAGTCTAGTTACTAGATAATAAAAACTTACAACTGTCTAGAAATCAAAGAATCTCATTAATCAACCACTTAAAAAACACCCTCTCCAAAAATTCCAACGGTCAGAGACTTATTCCCCTATCACTAACCCCCACCAATACCTTTAACAAAACTAAATAAATATAAGGACAGAGGATTTCCATTACTTTACACACCGCCTGATAAAGCATTGAAGTTTCAATGTCGAAATAATCGTACCTTTGTAGAATGTTTATGTACATGTTCTAAAATATAATTTATTATATATATATATATATATATATATATATATATATATATATATCAACCAAGGGATAAAATAAATTTCCACTAGAATAACTAAATTCTCCTCTAATAGCAAAATAACTAATGATAAGAAAATATCTAATAATAACACTCTCAAAAAATTAGGCTTTAAACAGGAACTATTCTAAAAAAACATTCAAATTGATATTGACATTAAAAATAGAAAAAGAAAAATTGTATGGTTCAACTCCACTTTTTGCCAATTGTGTAACATGAATATTGATCAATATTTTATAAAATCGATCGATAAACATTTTGACTTTAACAACCCATTAAGTTAGATCTTTAATAGAAAAACATTAAAATTAGTAATTCCTGTACTAGTAATATCTACAACATCATTAATTCTCATCATATTAAAATACTAGATAATTTTTGTAATAATCAATCGATAAATACAAAATCCCCCTGCAATTGCATCATTAAGGATAACTGTCCAGTTGAATGTATATGTATGTCTGAAAAAATGATATAACAAGCTAATTTTTTTCCTTTGGAACATGATATAGAAATCAAAGTACATTTTGGAATTTCTGCTGAACCTTAGAAGCATAGATTTTATATTTATAAACATTTCTTCTCTAGGCCCAACCTTAAATTCCAGACAGCTCTGTCTAAATATTTCTGAGAATTAACAGATAGATGACTCTCTCAACAGATCGAATGGAAGATCGTAGGTAAATCACAATTTTTTATTAACTTTATAAATAAATGTAACCTATGCTTAAGTAAAAAAAATAGAAATATGTAAATTTAGTGGTCATAACTAGCTTTTAAACCAACGAGTTTTAAATGTCGTCACAAAAATAGATTTAAATTACCGGCAGGATTAAAATATTTTTATTTACTTTCTTTAATTACTTTTATTTTAAAAATTTTTTTAAACTTTTTGATTTTTTGATTTTTTTAATTTTTTAAATGTTTTGTGATTGTTATTTATTCGACTGTAGTATATTATCTGCCCCCCCCCCCCCCTTTTGTATTTATTTCTCTTTACAATTTTCATTTATATCTTTCCTTTAGTTTGGTCTTTATTATTTTTTTTAACATTATTTTTGTTTCATGTTATTATTATGTGTTATTAGTGTGCGCTTATTTGGCTTCTTGTAATTAATTATCTGTTTGCTTATGGTGTGTATATCTCAATTTATTCTCCTATGTTGTTCCTGTATATATATTCTTCTTTATTTGTGTGTGTGTGTGTGTGTGTGTGTGTGTGTGATTTGGTGTATTTATTCTTTATTCTGTGTGTATGTATTGAGTGTATGTGTGATTTATTGTATGTATTCTTATTTTGTGACACTTCCTGTTTCAATGTATATACATCCTCTCTTCACTTAACCCATTTCCTCTCTGTAAGAAATTTTCTGAGTGAAATGTAATATTTCATTTTCGCGCTCTGACAAAGCAAGTTCTGGATTTATTACTGTTTAATTATGTACTGAGTTTTCTTCTCAACATTTCATATATCCATTCAGCTCTCTATTTTTATCTATTTTATTTTATATTAAATTAACAGAATTTTTTAAAAATCATCTTATTCGTTTTTGCGTTTTGTCATATATATATATATATATATATATATATATATATATATATATATATATATAAAGGAAAACTCAACACGTCATTTCAATTGGTTATAAATTATAATTCTTTTCTATAAGCTTAATTAGCTCATTTCATCAGACCTTACAATATTCCTTCCATTTGGTACAAATAATTTTGCTGGAATAAACATTTTCTTTAACTGAAGAGAAGGATAAAAATACAAGCATAAAAATAAAAATAAAAGTAAAATAATAAAAATAAGAAGAAGGTAAATAGAAAGAGGAAAAGAGAGTCAGGATTTAAGCATTGGCGTCAGATCTGTCTGGGATTGCCCAGGCCGTCGTGAAGAGGTTTACCTGTAAAGGAATTTCTAATTCTTTGGATACTGGTGTTTGTGTGACCCCATAAAACCAACCCATCCATTTATACTAACATATATCCATATATACATATGTGTACATTCCCACATATACTTACAAATGTGACCTTGTTCATGCCTGCATATATTTACCGCCTTAAACTTTTTCGTATCTACTTACGGGTCCTGGCGTTCGTGTACTCACACATATACTTTTCACAAAGACGTGATTTCTGCGACTGAAGAGAACCAACAGTTTTACAATTCCGAGTTCTCCGACATTTACTTTTTATAAAAGTGCTTAATACATCAAATACTGTAGAGCATAATATAATTAAATTTGTTTTTATTTATTTATAATTAATATAGTTTTCATTGCGATACAAAAATTTCTATGTTTCGAGATTTTTACCTCGTCATCAGGCAATGTTAGCTCATTGTTGTGAAAATGATTTTCATTTGAATATAAGAAACAATACGTTTGTTATTTATGGATGTGGGAAGACACAAAAAATTATGTGTGCGTTCAATGTAACTAATCCGAATAGAGATCCCCTTGAAATTTGAAAAAAGCTTATATTTTTGAGGAACACATGATTTCTTCTTTCAGTATTAACGACAAAAGTGTCAGTCAATCAAAATCCTTGTGTAATATAACGGTCTGGCCCACCCAAGAAAGGCTGATACAAGCCGTGTTGTTTCCGGTCGGTGAAAAGTAACGGATGTCACTTTGACCCTATTTCCGGCAGATGCGGAAATAACTCAGAGGCAAACAGACAGGTGACTCTGAGAATTACGTAGGCGTCGCGTGGGCGTTGCGTGATCAAGGCAAAGCCGGAAGAAACAAGTCCCGGTTTTGGAAGATATATAAAGACCGCGAAAACACGGATTCACCAGTCAGAGTCAGAAGAAGTGAGAGCAGAAGTAGCAGCAGAACCACAGAACACGAAGGAAGGCAGTTCACAGCTGCCCCCAATAGCATGCTGCTATTGCGGGGTACGCATTCGTCAACCCGTCAACCCCTGGAAGCGCGCTCTCACTCTCTGTTCCCTAGGCTACACGGTTCATCGTCGTTAATAAAAATATAATATATATTTTTATATATATGCGTGTTTGTTGTTTGTCGATATATAACACTTGTCTATTGATGTATCCATTATTGTTACAAAATTATTCTCTTAGTTTTCTCTGGATCTCATCATTTTCTATAATAAAAACAAAAAAGAAAATAAAGAAAATATTTTATATTTTTATCTAACTTAAAGGAAACTTTGAGAAGCAATGATACTATTTTTATTTCGATTCAGAATGCATTTTAATTTTTCCTAAAACTATTAATTTGTAAAAAAATTTAATATCTGTTTATTTATTAAAAATTAAAAATTCATTTTATTATTTTTATAAAATATATTATGTTGCTATTATATTCTAATACAATTCTTGATATCATAATACATTTCTTAAATATCGATTTAATTATTAAAAAAATTAAATATCAATTTATGATTTTGATATCTATTTAACTATTGTTCTTTCATAATATATTATTATATATTAGTATTTTAAAAAAACAAAACACGTTTTTTAGCTAAAAAAGCATCAATTTTCAGGTAGACTGAGTAATTTATGTCAGCCACCTGAAATAAACTATCTTTATACAAAAAAGTTACTTTGAGTCAGAAATTTTAAAACAAAAGTGCCAATTTTTTTAATTTATCGTCA
The DNA here is from genome assembly GCA_037127315.1 of Ascarosepion bandense. Taxonomy (NCBI): domain Eukaryota; kingdom Metazoa; phylum Mollusca; class Cephalopoda; order Sepiida; family Sepiidae; genus Ascarosepion; species Ascarosepion bandense. The sequence continues at coordinate 1,597,315 of JBBBDQ010000414.1, forward strand.
AAATTAAAATTAATTGATAAACTTTATCAAGTAATACACTTTATCAGTAATACGCTAATATTAGTATAAACGTTCTTTTTTTCTTTTTTTTTCTTTTTTTACATAGCCATCAATATAAGTTTCCGAATAATTGCGGTGATGTAAGGGATGAGCAAGTAGAACGATTCCACCAGGATATCAAAACAAAAGAAGAGCGTTACTAGGAACAGTGAGACAAACGAATGATAGCTGACTACTGCTGAAATATCAAAGTGGACTTAAATAACATTGAACATGACAGACAATCAAGAAAGTGAAAATTTTTATCATAGTTCTTATGGTCTTAAGGTATTATTTCTGCTGTTAGTGTATTAAATGATTTGATGAAAATTTTTGTTGGTATTGTTATATTCAATCGTGTTATTTTGAAAAACTTAGTGTATTATTGTCATTAAAATAACATTTCTCAATAAGCAGACCATTATTTGTTGGTTCAAATACGAATTGAAAGGTTTCTACGATTTTTTTTTCTTTGAAAAATATTGCCATCGGCCAGTATCAGTATTAGTATACAGAAAATAAATGAAATAATTGCTTTTTTTTCGAAAAATGAGGAATTTCTCTACAACAAAAATGGTAGCTAACCAAGAATGGTTAGGGCTATTATCAAATACAGCACCTCCAAATAACCTAAAAAAAGAAGTTTGGTGTCTCGGCACCATTTCAATATTTTTTTTTTTAGAAATGTGAGTTTTATGTTTTCGTCACCTTAACCTAAATTGATATTTGTCGATTGCTTACAAGCACATCCGGAGTTCTGCCCTGACATTAGTGAATTTTGGTTAGCTTTTCTTAACATCGTTAATATTTCGCAGAATCTGTCTCTTTTTACTTACCTTGAGCAGTTTAGATTTAGCCGCTTGAAGGATGCCTAGCACTGCCCTGACTTCATGACCCTTGATTTGGTCAAGAAGATAATTAAATTTGGACATCCGCCTTTTCCAGTGTTCTAGCTCTGCCCGAGGCCCAATATCATCAGCTTCGCGTCTCATTTGCCCACTCTCGGCCAAAACCTAAGATGAAAAGTCTGAAGATTAATTTAAATCCTAAGAATATACTGTATCCATAAAAGAATATTCTGTTATCTTGCTCTCATAAAATTGTTTACAGGTCACCCCAATCATATTGATATCATTAAAAGAAAACTACATTGTACCTAATGACTGCGAAAAAAACGTTATGACATGAGTTCGTCTCGAGGGTGCATAATCACCAAATAGTGTATATATATATATATATATATAGAGAGAGAGAGAGAGAGAAAAAGAGAGAGAGAAAGAGAGAGGAAGAGAGAGAAAGAAAGAGGATACAAATAAAATAAATTGGTCAAAACCGACTGAAACTTTTACAGAAATGGTATGTTATATAAGGGTTATATAATTCTGGGATTTATTTGCATATATATATATATATATATATATGTATATGCAAATAAGTCCATGAACTATATAACCCTATAACAATATATATATATATATATATATATATATATATATATATATATAAAATCAAACTTATATATATATATATATATATATATATATATATATATATATATATATATATATATATATATTACGGAAACTAACGAAGATTAAAGAAACAATTTTAAAAAAATAATGTTCAAACAAATCATTTCATATATATATATATATGCAAATAAGTCCATGAAATATATAACCCTACAACTATATATATTTTATATGTATATATATAAAATCAAATATATATATATATATATATATATATATATATATATATATATATAAACTTATTTATAAATGGAACTTTGTCTCTGTGTGTGTATGTGTGTCTGTGTGTGTATCCGTTACCCATAGACTCCGAAACGGCTGAACCGATTTTCTTGAAAATGTACACAGTTGTACTATAAGCAGCTGCGAGTGTTCTTAGCTAGTTGTTGTGTCGAGGTACCCCCGATAAATATCGAAAATCGATAATCGAAAAAATCGGGTTATAGAAGAAGTGGTCCGATTTTAATCAAATTTGATACATTCATAGACAAAGACATAAGAAATGATATTCAGAAGTTTCAAGGTTGCAGTTCTTACAATAGTGCAGAAAATTGATAATATACATAAAAGGCAAGATGTTTGTGTGTATGTCTGCTTATCTGTCTGTGTGTCCTTTATACAAATCCCCAATTTTTATCCGATTCTCATCAAACTTCACACAAATATTCTTTAGTCTGAGATCCAGGACAATGGATTAGTTTTAAAGCTTTCATTATACCCGGGCAACGCTGGGCTATACTGCTAGTATGCAAATAAATCCATGGACTATATAACCCTATAACTATATATATTTTATATATATATATATAATCAAATATATATATATATATATATATATATATAAATTATAGAAAATTTTCAAAATTCAAAGGTTTCGGATGTACATTTCGACATAGGATCTCTAATAGAGACTCTACATCACGTCAGCGACATTGTTTTTTCCAAATGGCGAAGGCCCTGGGTTAGAGTGTGGAGGGGTTTTAGGTTAACAATGGTCACAAAGTGGAAAAGGACAGAGCTGGTAGTCGCGGGGTTACAGGGTGTTGAAATGGTATATTTAAGAAGGGGAGGAATAGGAGTTCATATTTTATAAAGATAGACAACTAAATGAGTTAAATTACTTTTTAAAGTTAAGATTTTGATGCAAATAAATGCATGAACTACATAACCCTATATATATATATATATATATATATATATATATATATATATATATATATATATATAAAATCAAATTCTACAGGATTATATGGCTATTTCAACGATTGAAACCCGCATCATCTTCAATCATAATCATCATATTAAAATACAATTCTGTGAGTGTGTGGGGGGGTAAAGAAGAGGGAAGTAAGCGCGGTGAGAAGAAAAGGAAAAGGAAGAAGGAAAAGGAAGGAGAAGAAAAAATAGAAGAAAGGGGAAAGGGAGAAAGATGGAAGAAAAATTGTGTCAGATTGGCAGATGGAAATGGAACGCTGGCAAATGAAGTTTGAGGAAGTCTAGATAGATACATTGTTTTTTTTTTTTATTCATGATTTTTATTTAAATTATTTAATATTAATAATATAATTACCGGTTCTCATTTACCAGCGCATCCATTTGCTCGAGCAGCTAGTCTATCTCATTTGCAATCACCTACTCAGGTACGTTTGTGATTGTTCAACAATCACTGTCAAATTCTGGTTAATACTAATAACCGGCAACTCGTATCCGAGGATGCTCGTGTACCAACTAGCTAATCTCCGTTACAGACCCTTGCTTAGTCACATTTGTGTTTGTTCAATACCCACAGAGCCCACCTGGGGTTTATACTGCGAATATTTTGGGCAGATTTAGTTACAGTTTCTGGGAGAGAGCTCGTTATCTGACGAGATCACTAATCTGAACAAGGCCAGTACACTAAAACTCCCGGTCACGATGACGTGCTATCAGAGCCATTGACGGGTCCCGTCCATCCTGTTTTACTCACAAGGCTTGGATCAACACGTGGCATAGTTTTCAGGTACTTTCCAAAGGTGAGATCTCTTCCTCCAGACCGATAACATCAAGAAAGCACTTTCCTGAAAAATCGACCATGGTGAGATTTGAACCATTGCTTCAGAAGGCGAACGTTCTAACGACTCAGCCATATACTGTATTTATTTACCGTTTCGGGGAGGGGCAGCGCATCATCTGACGTAATCAAAGGTTTGAACATGTCCAGCAGGCTCAAAACATAGGTCACGATGACTTCGTGCTGGATTAACCATCAACAGCCTCCGAATAGTGATGTCTGCACAATTTCACGCTTAAGACTTGGGTCAACAGGCAGCATGGTTTCCAGAAATTTTCCAAACATGTCCCAACCTGGCCGGTAACATCAAGCACTCACCTTTATGATGAATCGAAAATGGTAAAATTCGAACTCGGGTTTCCTAGTGGGAAAGTTAGTTTTATCATCACTCGGTGCAATTTTAAAAGTACACACACACACATAGATATATATATATATGCAAGTTTTGCTAAAAGTCACTGAAAATGGCTGAAAATTCTTTCATATTTACACTGTTCGGCCAGTTGCCCACATCTTTACAGCTATGTTTACGACGTTTTGGCCGTTGTACGCTCCGGCTTTTTTCAGGTGCTCAGAAGTTAGAACCAAATCCTTTATTTCGATCATAGTGGCATAACATTCTCATTCCATGTGCGATGCCACTTCCGGATACCACGTAGTTATTTCCCTTTAACTCAACTCTCTATAAGTTATTTTTCACTACTACTCTAGCCAGATATTGAACACACAACTCTCTGGGTCAAATCACTGGAACTAACCAACACCTATATCCACTGCGACATGTGTCCTTGAGTCGTAATATGTGTCGTAATAGGCATGAGGGTAGTGTAGCTATGGCAGCCATAGGATGCCTAGAAAATTTAATTACATTGATCTGTTCAGTTATTGTTTAACAGGGCCGTTCTAAAACCAAACCCTTGTCATAGAATCAATACATGTGTTACTTACCTGTTCTACTTGGTTAATCCATATTTTGATAATGTTTTCGACGCCTTCCATTGCCTCAGAACTATTTGCAATGGCCATGAATTCAGCGGCTGTGAAGGCTCGAGAAACATTCAAAGGTTCATAATGCTGCAGAGTCACCTTCTCCCCCAAACTGTCCTGGGCACCTGCAAATTACAAGGAACATAATTATCATCATTATTATGTCATTTTCATCCTAATTTTTCTGCTATAGTTACACTTCCTACCAAGTCTGCGGAAGGAGTTAAGTCAAATGGTGTGTTGTTATGACTACATTTCATTTGTTTTTCGATCTCCCATAACATCACTAGCGTTACGACAAAGTTTTTTTTAATGTGTCAGTTGCGCTTAGCAAGGCAATTTTTTGTATAACTTCTCTTAAACTAGGATTTCCAGGGATTCTTTAATGTGTTGTTGTGTTTCTTTTTTATAATTCCAAGTGTACCGACTATCACTGACGTAATTTCTTTTTCCATTTCCACATTTTTTTCTATTTCAATTTCCAGGTCTTTATACTTTGATAGTTTTTTTCAAATTCCTTGGTAACTATGTTACAATCTGCTGGACAAGCAATATCAATTAATAGGCAATTTTTTTTCTTTTTGATTTTTAACAATAATGCCCGGCCTATTTGCTTCAGTTTACCTGTCTATGTAGATGGTATAATCGCATAGAATTGTGACGTATTCTATTTCTGTAACCGGTGCTGGGTGATATTCATACCAGTGTTTATTTGCATATTTTCCAAAGTGTTTGGACACATTCCCCAATGTAAATATTATTATTATGTAATTTTTCATCATATTTTGATTTCTGCTATGGTCACACTACCAACCAAGACTGCGGGAAGACCTAAGGCAGGTCGTGGCATGTTGTTATGACTTCATTTCATGTGTTTTCTATCTCCCCTATCATCCCTAGCGTTACATAGAGAAAGTTCTCCTTAGTGTGTGGGCTGCACTTAATAAGACAATTTTTTGTATATCTCTTAAGCTGGGGTTTCCAGGGATTCTTTCAATGTGTTGTTTTGTTCCATTTTTTATCATTCCAAGTGCACCCACTATCACGGGAATGACTCTTGTTTTAAATTTCCACATTTTTTCTATTTCAATTTTCAGGTCTTTATATTTTGACAGTTTTTTAAATTCCATGGTTGCTATGTTACAATCCGCTGGACAAGCCATATCAATTAATAGAAAAGTTTTTTCTTTCTGGTTTTTAACAATAATGTCCGACCTGTTCACTTCTATTTTTCTAAATGGTAACTGTTTGTTTGGAAAATCTGTAAACAAACAGTCACCATTATTATTATAATCATTATTATTTCCTTTGATTTCTGTTGTAAACACATTTCCTTCAGGGTCCCAACCACTGAACTAAGGTAACAAAAATGACACCATGAGTTTTTCCATTAATCAGTAATGTAAAAAAGGAAGAAATAACACGCGTCTTACACAGATAAAGCTTTTTGTAATGTCTGAGTTGTCCGTCTGATTACAATTTTTATATTTCTTTAAGGTACGAGCTACTAGGAATCTCTTCACTGACTTTATCAGACCCTTTGCCAATCAATCCAAGTGCTTCAACTACAACTAAAAATATTGATATCCTCATGTACCAATTTTCTAGATTCCCTCTTCAAGATCCTTGTATTTTGATAATCTTTTTTATTTTCAAAGATATGCTACAGTCTCCAGTAAATGCCATAGTAATAAAAAGGCACATGTTATTCTTGTGGTCTTCGACGGCGATGTCTGGGCGATTAGCAGTGTGTGGGTGTTATCATTATTCTTGTTGTTGTTGTTGTTGTACCATGCATTTTTAATTGTTTTCCTGTCAGAGGCAATTTATTAGGTGTGGTCGCTGTAAGTCTCATTAGTGTTCACAATAATTGTTCCAAACTCGAAAAAACGTGACCCTTTTATGTCACAATCGCTTACATATTTTCTTTGCCAACTTTTTTTCCTAATTTTAAGTGCATTTCTGTAATATTTTTCAATATATTTGCATTAAATATATAATAAACTTATTTTATCAATAAAGTACCTGTTTTTTCTTGACCACTGGTAATAATTTCTTCCTCATTTTCCATAACATAACTTATGAATATGTTGTGGAGGAATATCCTATCTTACCCAGGATGGGCCGGGTTATAAAAGACTGGGAATAGAACGAACTACAGAGTGATCGAGAGTGTTCGTGACTATACGAGAGTCTTCGTCATTATCCGAAAGATCGAGAGCCATCGGCCTTAGACGATAGTTAGTCGTCACTAGACGGACGCCTACGTCCTATACAGAGACATTGGCTTCTAAAATGTTATTCTTGTTAACTGTTCGTTGGTGTACTTGTATTTGGTTTTTTGTACTGAGGTATAATAAATCTCTATTTATATATCCTCAGTGTTAAGAGTTATTTCTTGCACTATTCTTTCTCTGTTTATCCCCTCCCGGGATGCAACAGAATAGAACGCATAACTAATTAGACCGGAAATATGCGGTTTCATTAAAGAAAACGGAACAAGGAATGTAATACTTGTGCTCAGAACAATATCAGAATGATACTATCATACGAACGCGGGTGTCTCTCAAGGCCCTATTCTAGGTCCTACGCTTTTCCTGGTCTTCATTAACGATCTCCCCGATGTAATCAGATCCCAAGTAGGCATATACGCTGACGACACCACCGTTTACTCTCGCTTTGATTAAAAATCTGCTGAGGCTGACAAATCGAATCTTGCTGCTGAGCTTGAAAAGGACCTTCAATCTGTGGTGAACTAGGGTAAGAAATGGCTCGTAAATTTTAATGCTTCCAAAACGGAGCTGCTATGTGTTAACCATCACAGACAATCGCTCCTACCCACCATTAGCATGGATCAGGCTAACCTCCCTGAAAGCAAAACACTGCGCCTCCTTGGCCTAACTCTCTCAGCAAACCTCAAGTGGAAAAACTATATCGAATCTAAAGCTAAATCCACTGCTAAGAAAGTCGGTTCACTGTGTAGGGCCAGGAAGTTTTTTTCTGTCTGAATCCATCCTGCATATATATAAATCTACTATCTACCCGTGTATTGAATATTGCTGCCTCATCTGGTCGGATGCCCCTGCTATTCACCTCGGGGTTCTTGACAAAATCCAACGGAAAATCTGTAATGTGATCGATACCGACTTGGCAGCTCAACTGCAGTCACCCTCTCACCGGCGTAATGTGGTTTCCTTATGTCTCGTCTACAAATACTTTCACGGCTTCTGCTCCGATGAACTTAGCTCACTGGTGCCCCATGTGTATGAAATTATTCGAACTACTAGACTAGCAACTAGGTCTCACTCTTTTACAGTGAAACCGATAAAATGTAACCGCAAATTCTACTCTACCAGCTTCTTTCCTCGCCCTTCCCGCCTGTGGAATTTACTTCCGCATACTTGCACACACACATACACACATACATACACACACACGCACAATTACATACATACCAAATTCAAATGATAATCCCAAACAATAAAAACGAACCAGATGAACTATAAAAAAAAATCTAGCGAAAATTCTAAAATAATTCTAAAACATACAGACGAAATCAAGGATCGCTCACACACATGCACACACATACACATACATACACACACATACGCCAAATTCAAAACACCATCGAAGCAATAAAACCAACCAACTGACAGATGAAAAGACATGTAAATAAACAAAGGCGTATACAAGAAGATAATTTTTAAGTACTAAAGAGGGACCCCAGACCAAAATCATTTCAGACTGGGATAAGCACTTGATCCATTTATTTATTTATTTATCCATTTATGCACATGCTGATGTGAGAAAACACAGACTACTCAACACGCCAACATTTGATTTATTTAATTCATTTGATTTATTGGATTTACTTAATTTTTTTTTTACTTTACTGATTTGATTTATTTCTTTATTCTTTATTCTTTATTCTTTATCTTTATTTTTTACTTACCTATATATAAACAAGAACTTAGACCTCAGAAATAAAATGAACTCGATATGTAAAGCCACAAATTTATTCGCCTGAAGAGAGACAATCTTAGACTCGAAATACGTGTAGCATCACAAATACCATTATTGACACTTAAAATATTATAATATGTATAATATCGTTATACAACAATAAATATACACTTTAAACTAAACGTTCACGGCCTCTCACACTTTTTATTCTATACCAACTTCTTTCGTCGGAACAATCCCATTTCCATTTCTAATATATATATATAGTTTCTCTGGACTATTTATATAAGCTAAAATATTTCTAAATTGAAACATTTTTAATTGTAAGTAAATAATTACTTTAACTTATTTATTATTCTTATAATATTGTGCTCATGGATGAAATATAAATTTGATTTTGCAAAGAAAGAGAGCTTTACGACTTTCTTGAAACATGTTTGCAATTTTCAAACAAATAATCTCATTATTAAATTTTCGATTGTCCACTTCCACACGGCGTAGTGGCTAGCAACTTTACCCGCTAGACTAATTACGACTGGACAATGAATTTGAGCCCCATACTTTCGGCCTTATACCACATCAACGTCTGGTTAGAAAATCACCATTGTTTAATTTTCAATGTTTTGCCATTTATGTAAATGAATTGGAAACTTTGTTGGTGTTCAATTTTTAGCTTTTTTTAAAATTTGCGTTCATATATGAAATAAATTATTCATTTAGTTATGATAATTTTATAAAATCTTCATTTCTTAAACAAAACTCACTGGTTCCCTTCTTGGCGATCTCATATGGAATATTCTATAATTCATTCATATCCCTATCATTTTCTATGACAGCCTCTCGGCTATGCTCATAGCATTTGTTTTAGAATTAAAAATATGCCCGGATTTTACGATCATCTGTCTCTAAACGGATTTGTCTTGTTCTCAAAGATAAGTTTTTTCTTGCTTCTACAACTAATGAACATTTTACTCATTGAATTTTCGTTGAGTTTTCCAGTTTTATGCAATTAGTATTACTGCGGATATCATGGATCGAACATGTTATCAATGCTGGAATTTTGGAAATGATGGAGACGAAATGGAACTTAATATTGAGCATCAGGATGAGACAGCTAAAGTTCCTGGAAGATGTGAATCTGATACTCACAGGTCAGATAGAGGGAAAGAGAGACAAGGGAAAGAAGCAGATAAAATATTTGACGGGCCTGAGCAGGTGGATGGCAGAGCGGGTTTTCAGTTGGGTAACAGGAGAATGTGCGTTGTGGTTCAGTGGATATAGACTCGGAACGGCAACTCGGAGAGTCGAGTTCGAATTCCAGTTGGATTCCTTGCATTCACTTACGCACAAATACCCTTGGGAAAAGTATTAATCCGTCTATTCCCTCCAGTTATGGGTTAAATAACAGGACAGATTGGGTTTTATAGCCTTGGCTGGCAACCAGTCTACCGCAGAAAGCAATGGCAACCTACTGCGGGATAATCTTTTGCCCAGTCAGTCGTGTGTCTTTCGAGATATGATCGGTCAAAGTGTGTATTACGTATGGCACTTAACTGACTGACTGAATATAATAGTTGGAAACATGATTAAGGCTTCTACTGGGCGTAAAGTGGGG